>OZ012661.1:85708302-86079098 GCA_963942545.1 Oxycera nigricornis
ACCCTTTCAGATCATAAACACCACTTCAAATGTCAATATTTATCAGATTCTGGTTCTCAATCAAAACACAACCTTAACCTCCAAGGAGTAGAACACCAGGTGAATATCCTTTTCGAGAAACAAATCGAAAAACGTGTCTTGGCAATCAGTCCAATTGTTGTCAGGCCTTCAGAAGGAAACTTCGCAGTTTCAATCTTGCCTGTAAGCAATATAAGGTGAATAATCATTGCGGCAGGTGTCCGTACGTATTTTTCCTGATTTCAAGGATACAACACGAATAAACGTAGTTCATTGAGAAACATCAACAGTAGGTCATTAGTCGAAAAGAAGGACGAAACATGGATGAGAATTTATTCCGTTTGAAAGCATTTGTAGGCTGAATGAAGGATTAAGCATGTTAATATGGGGTCATTGTAATCGTCAAGACGATAGCAATCTTACAACATCGTAATAGTGGAAATAGGGTTGAAAGTTTTATTTATTATTTTGGTTTTCAGAATGCTAAGAGAGTTTTTGATGTGTTATTTAGTTTCAACCCACACGTAGTTTTCTAGATCAAATTATGCAAGAACGTAGCTGTTCTATTGTGAGCTATTTTTTAAAAACAGATTTCACCATTGACTCTCTATCTAGTCATGCTCTGCATCAGATTTTTTATAACGACGTCATATATTTTATTCCAGATAAATAATTTAGGCATAATACTAATAATAATAATAACAGACTTTTTTCGCTGACCAAATACAGGACAGTTTTAACATATTTAGGATACTATGAGTATTTACATTACATAGGATACTATGAGTATTTCCTTTTCAGGTGCTGTCATTTGCCATCCACCACGAGACAGCACGACCACGACTTACTAATAGAATAGCGACGTAGGCATACTTAAGAACAAATTGACAGTCGTTATACTTCGCGGATACAAATAATAAAATAGTTGAAATATAACGAGCTTAACCCATCAATAAGCTTAACCGTGGTTGTGCTGTCTCGTGGCGGATGGCAAATGACAGCACCTGAAGAGGATGCCATCCGTCACGCGGAAACCACACTTCCCATTTAATAATATACCAGGCAAAGCCTGGAAACAAAAACCTCCATTAATGTGCAACAATAGTGTTAGCAAGTCGCTAACCAAAAGCGCACTAGAAGACGAAAGTTGTCGACTAGACTAGGAAGTTCTAACCCATGATAAAACTTACTAATAATTTGTAGTATGCCTGGTTTCTCTGCGAAAATCACAATGTCGTCAGCGAATCTTAGGTGGTTTAAGTTTAATCCATTTATATTTATTCCGAAATCTTGCCAGTATAAGTTGCGGAAGATATTTTCTAATACTGCTGTGAAAAGTTTTGGGGAAATTGGATCTCCCTGCCTGACGCCTCTCTGGATTTTAAACTCTTCTCCTTGCTGTTCGGGTCCGATCTTTGCTGTAGAGTTGCTATAAATTTCTTTTACAATATTGATATATTTACTTTCTACTCCTTGGTTTTTAGTGTTTTCCAGATATAATTGTGTTTTAGAGAGACGAAGGCTTTGCTGAAGTCAACAAATGCCATGTAGTAGTGTTGGCCGCATTCGTTAAGTTTTTCTATGATCATTTTGACCACATGGATATGGTCTATGGTAGAATAATCCGGGCGAAATCCTGCTTGTTCTTTCGGGTGGTTCTCTTTTAGGTTTTTATTTATTCGGCCGAGTATTATTTTTGAGAACACTTTGTAAACATTAGACATTAGACTTATAGGTCTAGAGTTCTTAATATCATTTTTGTCTCCCTTTCTATGTAGCAGGACGATAGTGAGCTTTGTCCACTGAGTTAGTATTTGTTCAGCCTTTAGTATTTCATTAAATAAATTTCAGTATCTCATTCGGAATTTTGTCGTCTCCAGGTGCTTTTCCGGTTTTCTGCGTTTTTATAGCTCTTACTACTTCTGTTCCTAATATGCATGGTATTTCTCCTTCATGAGTATCATTTCTAATTCTGCATTTATTATTTTGTCTGTCTCTGTGTATAGACTTTTGTAGAATTCTGTGGCTACCTTTAGCTATCCATAATCGTTTTGTTGTGACTGTGTTATTTTTCTTTGTACTCTTGATTTTCATGTTAGGTATCCATTGTGTGTATTCTTTTAGATGTTTTAACCCCTTTTTGACTCCACCTGTTTTCTCTATTTGTTGTCTTAATACATTAAGTCTCTCCATCTTCCTGTTGTTTCGTATTGATGTTTGGATTTGTTTGCTTATGTGTGTTATATTTTGTCGATTATCTTTTCGTTTTTCTAGCATTATTTTCCTTTCATTCATTAATTGTATCGTTTCTTCTCCTAATTTACTTTTCTTTTCACTTTTAATACGCATATTATTCATGATAATCAGTGTTTCATCCAGAAAATTATACTTTTCTTGAAGTGTTTCGTGTCTTTCCATTTGTTCTAAATTTTTTTCTAATTCATGTAAGTTATTTTGTGGTATAGGCGTTGTTATTATCCTATTTTTAGCTGACAAGCTAATGTCTCTTCTAGATTTGTTATTTACATACTATATGGCTCTTCTGACCATTCTATGATCTGTGTTAAAATTTAGTTTATTTACTAAATGGACGTCGCTAAAAAGTCGGTTTTCTCTTGTTATAATAAAATCAATTTAATTTCTTTCTTTACCATTAGGAAAGGGCCATGTCTAATTTCTAGTCTTCGATTTTTAGGTAATTGTATATTTATGACTGCGTTTCTTTCTGTTAATCCATGAAAATTAATTATTTCATCTTTCAGGTATTTTTTTATTAAGAATCCTTTTCCGTATATTCCTCGCTTTTCACCATATTAGTAAAAAATGTATTCAATATATTCCCGAATTTCTTCTCCTGTTCGTCTTGCTTCGCAAAGTCCACTGATATCCCATTTTATAAATCTTATGGCTTCTTCCAACTCTTCTAATCTGTTGTCTGTTATTAGCGTTCTGACGTTTAACGTAGAAATGTATATTTTGTTATTTCTTTTTGTTTTACGGATGTTTTTCCAGGTTGCCAGTGGTCTGGCAACCCCATGACGACCAGAATTTAGGCATAATTTGCATCAAATATTCCCTTCTTTAGGCGTCATCTCAGAATACAGTGCAAGTTATGAACACATACTTATGGGCTCCTCTTTTTGTACAATTTTTCCTAATTTTCCGGGAAATTTGAAGAAATATTGTGATATATGTATGTGAAAGTTTAGTCCCTTGCGAATTTGAGACAATTGAAAATCTATAAATTTTTATTTGAAAACACGTTCCGTACGATCTTATGATACAATTTTTTCGTTGAAAAATCGGATTTTTTTTGTATTGAAATTAAACTAGCCATTGTGAAACTGATGAGATACACAATTGAAAAATAATGAGAACTCAGTATTGCTGCCTAAATATCAGTAGAAGTGAAACTGAAATTCTATTGGATGACCTTCAGTTTTTTTCTGCGAGCAACTAATTGTGTTCCTTCTTAGAAGAAGACCGAAAAGATACCTAAAGTCCATCTGGGTAGCCAGAACCAAGCATATACGAGGTTTGTAATCCCCCTCAGATATAATGGATATAATGCCTTGTTACACTTTTGATATGCGCTTTTTAGTATGGCCTTGAGCTATTCCAGCGATGTGGCCTTCATCTCTCAATCGTGGCAAAACGTCGTCCTTTCATGGGTCTTTTTAGTTTTCGGAACAGGAAAAAGTCCCAGGGGGCAAATCTGGTGAATACGATAACTGAGCCATGATTACGGTGTTGTTTTTGACCGAAAAGATACGGAAAAGCAAAAACTTGTGAGCTGGCGCATTATAGTGTTGGAATCTCCATAACTGGGTGTTCCACAATTCCGGACGTTTTTTCGTACTGCTTCACGCAAACGCATAACTCACAGCTCCAACGTAATTATTCCTTATTTACTCTACAACCTTTTGGCAAGAATTTGTGAGTTCTTGATGCACCAAGCCATTGTAATCGTAGAAAACAGCAAGAAAAACCTTCAGATTTGACCGAATTCTTCAGGTCACTTCATTGGGATGATTGGGCTTTGGTTTCGACGTCATAACTATACACCTACACCTGTGTGCAAAATAATAGCAGTGCCGGTAAATTTGATTAAAGTTTCAAAAACAACCAGTTTCGTTTCTAAGAACAATATAAAATGTATTCATAAATGTGGCATTACAAATATAGCAAAGAACACGAAATGTTTTAAGGTGCCCTTTGCCTGAAATTTCATAATTTTGATAAACATGCTTAAAATGAGCTGTGCAAAAAAATAACAGTTTTTCAACTTATAACTAATAATGATGCAAAAACATATTTCAATGGGAGAAAATAGCAATATTAAATTTCTAAATTAATAGTTTATTGTATAGCCCTTGTTCGCTATTACTTTAACGTTGACGCTACCAAACTTTGACGTCGTTCCGTGGTAATAAAATTTCATGCAAACTCCACTATCCGCCAAATATCATTCACTGTTTTTGGCTTTGCTTGAAAAACAGCCAGCTTAACATCAGTCCATAAGTTATCTATTTGGTTGAGGTCGGGAGATTGAGCTGGCCAGTCCATAATTTCTATCCTATTGGTCGAAAACCAAGTCTTGGCTAAACGACTGGTGTGTTTAGGATCGTTATCTTGCAAAAGGACCCACTTCAGGGTCATACCTTCTTCCGCAAAAGATAACATGATATTTTCCGATATGTCTACGTAAATTTTGGTGTCCATCGTGGGTTTGATCCAAAATATGGGGCCAGTGCCTTAAAATGAAAACGAACCCCAAACATTAATTTTTGCCCCTCCATGCTTAACTGTCTTCGTGGTATACCATGGATCCTGAGAAACTTGGCGGTCTTCTTATGTATTGTCTGTTTCGCGGACAGACAAATAATACAACTTTTGATTCATCAGTCCAAAGGATATTTCTCCATTTGGAAGCAGGCCGTCCTTATGGTCTCGTGCAAATTTTAACCTGTCTCGAAGGTGTCTTTCTTTTAGTAATGGTGTTTTCCTCGGACTTCTACCTTTTAATTTGGCGTTAATAAGGATTGTTCTAATCTTACAAGTGTTGACATCCAACTTGAGCTCCTGTTTTATACTCGTTGATGTCAAAAAAGGGTCTTTTCGTACAAGCCGTACAACATGTTTGGCATCTCGCGTGCTGAGTTTCTTTTTTTTTCCACGAGTTTCAGGCTTTTTCACAAACTTTTTTTGCATTCGAGACCATTTTACTAGAGCAGCTAAGTGTTTCTACAATAAATTTGTAGATTTTGCCTTCGAAAAGTACTTTTTGAGTAAATCTCTCTTTTCGCCACTGCAATGTTTTGGAGCGGCCCATTATTCCTGAATGGTATATTTTATACTAAAAATATTTTTTTTTTGAAAGCTGTCAACCTTCTTTGCCCTCATCGAATCCTAACTGCAAAATTGAAACAAACTGTTTTCCCGAAAACGAGTTTAATTTACCTTCACTGCTATTATTTTGCACATTCAAATTACACCTTGTCTCCGAAAATTAGGTGATTCTCCCGATCTTTGCTGACGTTTCAACAAAACGGTTATGTAAAACATCTAGCAAATTACTTAGTCGTCCCATAAATTCTGTCACAACTTTAAAGTAGCATGAAATCTAAGAAAGAAAAGATAATATGTATATTTCAAAGAAATTTATTTTAGTATGGTATTGTTTATCAAATAATATTAACTTTGTTCGAAATGACCGCCTTTTGCTTTTATGCAAGCTTTTAAACGTTTTGGCCACTGGTCTATAGCGGTACGCACGGTATCCAACGACATTTCATTTGCTGCTTTCACCAAGGATTTTTTCAGACTGTCCAAATTACCGTGGGGAGTTCTACAGGCCTTGTTCTCTTACTCTGTCCACAAAGCATAATCAAGCGGATTTAAATCTTGGCTCCCGGATGGCCAATCTTGTTGTGCAATTAAAGCAAGAATGTTGTTGCGTAGCCAGTCCTGTGTGCTCTTTGCTTTGTGAGCAGGAGCAGAGTCTTGCTGGAAGGCCCAATGTTGTCCACCGAAGAGAGTGAACGATAAAGGTTTCACAACACCTTCTAGCATATTGGTTTGATACACTGCCGCACCAGTTTTGACTCCCTTTTCGCAAAAATGGAGTGTTGTGACACCTTTATGGGATACACCCCACCAAACCATTACAGAAGCTGGATGATGGCCTCGTTGCACTCTGGGAACCGTTTTTTAGCTTCTTCTGATGAATGATGAATGATGAATTCAAACGTTATCATTTTGTTTATTAAAAACTTCCTCCACAGTAAATTTTTTTCATCGCTAAAGAGGATGTTTTCATGCCCATCAGTTGCGTGCCATAGCAAGAGACGCTTGCATCTTTCCAATATTATTTCCTTTAATCGTGAATTCAACATTTGGGCTGTTGACCGACGATATGCCTTCATATGAAGATCATCTCGAATGAGTCTACTCATCGATCTTGTGGAGATTTCCAATTCCCTCGACAAAATTTTTTGTTTGCGCAGTGGATTTCTACTGATGCGCTCTCGGACAGCTTTGATGGCACTGGCTGCTCTAACGGGACGTGGATGACCGGTCCTTGCTCTATCATCTATGCCTGAGGTCTCATTAAATCCGTCTATTGTACGATAAACAAATCTTTTTGTTATTCTGAGCGGTTTCAACAAATTCAAAATTTCAGAAGCACTTTTGCCACACTTATGGAGTGCTATTATAGCAATACGATTTTCTTTCACGCCCCATTCCAAGATTACTAGTCAAAAACTGTTACCAAACTGATCTAAATATTACGCCGTACAGTTCATTTGTTATAAATTGTAACATAACGGTACAGTTCCAGGGTGATTTCTGAGAAAGCGAGTATTTGAAATTGTGTGACAGAATTTATGGCACGACTAAGTATTTTCATCGAACATAAACAGATGACTCTGGTATGCGAACGAAATTTATGTTGTAATTCCAAAAATATAACGCTTTAAGTGTGCACTGCTATTATTTTGCACACAGGTTTACATATGTTTGGTCACCAGTTATGACCCTTTGAGCAAATCTGGATTGTCGTTGACCATTTAACATTCACTGAGTGATACTCATGCGACCGTGCTTTTGGTCAAAATTTAGCAATTTCGGAACAAATTTCGTTGCCACACGTTTCATGTCCGAAATATCCAACAAATTGACATGGCATGAGCCAACCGATATACCGACATCCTTTGCAACTTTTTTAATAGTGATTCGACGATTCTCCAAAACAATTTCTTCACTGGTTCAATGTTTCCTGCGGTTGTTGACGTTCTGAGGTGTTCATTGACATCTTCACGGCTTTTTGTTAGCACTTATAAACATTTTTTTTATCAATAATGACTCACAAAATTTCACATTCAGCATTTTAAGCGTTTCGGAGCATTTCATATTATTTTTCACACAACATTTAATTCGGATTCTTTGATCCATTTTTTCGTTAGCAACGAATCGCCAAGCACACCAAAACACGTTTAATCTTTAAATCCTTCAAAAACAAACTAAGAATGCAAAATAGTCGGTAATGTCAACATACGCTGGGGACATGTGTACCAACATAACAAAAGAAAATCGCAAATCGACTGAGCGTAGGCCGCGAAGTTTAAAAAGCCACCCTTTTTCAACATTCCGCTTATACTGTTTACTAGAAAAATTGCCTAAAGAAAACTAGTACCACATAGCGCCTGAATTTTATAAATGTGAATTTTGCCTCTTCAAATTATATCCGAAAATAAACAAGTAAAACGTTGGGAATAATAATAATACAAAGTTTGTAGAAAGTACGGTTGCATTAAAAGTGTAAACTTGCAAATGCATCGCAATCGATTTTATACGCATTATTTGACTTTCAGTCTTTGTTTCATCATTTTTTCACAATAATTAATATTTTTTTAAACAGAGTATGAAACAGTTTTCATATTAAAATCAATTCAATTGCCAGCAAAAAAAATCCAATTATTACTGAGAACTTATACAGAATATGTCACAAAATTTTAATCTTCAGATAAGTTAATTCGTTGCGTATCTTATTTAAAATCTTGGTTTTATCTTTTAATGCAATAATCTCTAAATTTTCCACCTGATTCAAGATGACCTACTTCAATTTCGATTGCGTCAAAAAGTCTGATTAACTTAATAATTTTTTGTATCTTTTTCCCTCGACTGTAAACAAAATCAACTTTTATCTGATGCACCCACAAGAGGCGAGGCGGGGATTTCGCTTGAGGTGTTGTAATCCAGTGCAACTGAAAATCGTTGGCAATACTTTTGCAACTCGAACACCACTTTCGAGCACCTCCAGTTGAGGTGTGTCAGCGTCTTAACTGGTTTAATTATGCAACCGAAGAAAAATGTTACAAAGTGCACTGCATTAAATGATTATGAACTTTGCAAGTGGGATCGCTTGAATGAGTTTAGAAGTGCATTTAACACTTGGTCGATTGATTGGTGAGCGGGAAAATGTGTGTGCTAAGCAATTCTGCTGTTTGAGGATTAATAGAATATTCAATGCTTAGTAATCTGATTTAATGCAATTTTACATTGAATCTGTTTTAAAAGAGTCAAGGGAACGGAGCATTTTTCCATGAGGATTTAATCTATAGAATGAAAAATCCGGTGATGCCCTAAAATGCATAAATCAATTTCACACACGTGCTGAACATCTCATCACTAGCAATTTAACTGCTTCAACATCTCCTCTAATTCATACTTTATCTCAGACATGCCTTCGTCAAATCCATGTCGAGTAGTTCAGATGAATTTCTCAAAGTGCAGATAAAAGATACACATGACAAAAGCTAGAGGGTCATCCAGGCTGGCGTTTTGAAAGCATCTTACAAAAGACTAATTGGACATTTGATAATGGTTACTAATGGATGCCACGACAATCGCGAAGAACGTTTGGTTGTGAACTCGTTTTTTCATGAGAATCATCTCGTTTTAATTAAAGAAATCATAGAAGTGCATTATCGTCGCCTTGCAAGATACTTTTCAAGTGCTAGACATCCTATGCGGGTATTAATAGTCGAATCAATAGTGCTTGAACATTAATATGGTGTTGGAGAGTTGATTGGCTGATGGAGTTGGATTCATTTATTTTTTATCATTTAATATTGGATTTTCTAAGGTTAATATTTTTGTAGTTTGGACGTAAATCGAAAATTGTGAAGCAATTTATCTGAAAATGGAATTCGTATTTCAACATTATTCGACCTGTAATATTGTGTTTGATAAATAAATTATGAACGATAAAATGATCGAATGTGCAAAGTAATGTTTTTAATTCACTTCTAGTGAAGCAGACAAAAAAAAATTAAAAATATTAATCAAATACACTTAAGGGGTTATACCTATGTGAAGGCTAAAAAACAAGCCTTTTTTCAGGATTTTTTTTCAAGGATTTTGAAAGCAAAGCTTTCAATAAATAATATATCAATGTAAAAGGCAACTTTTCGGGAGTGCAAAAAAATTTTTTTTAATTTAAATTCAATACAAAATGGCGGCTGTAGTGCACTTCAAAGTCATTAGTATTTAAAAAAGACGTTCCGAGGCCGGACAAGTTTCTCAGCCCCATCTGCATCTGGAACAATAAATTTTTTTTCATAAGCTCCATGAGTTTTGCTAGTGAAGTACACACGATAATGGTTTAATATCGATTTTTCGCAAAATGGCGACCATTTAACAAAAAAATTGCATTTTCGACCCAAAAAAATACTTCAATTGTTTATAACATTTTTTTAAACAAAACCAATCGCTAATATCGTGTGTACTTCACTAGATAATCATATCAAAAAGCTACAGTTATAACGGCAAGTCATTCGGATGAAAACTGAAAGTTTCCGGCAAATTTCAAAAATACACTTTCGAGATAAACGCGTTTGATGTTTCAAAACCTTATAAAGTTGTGAATTTTCAAAATTTTACCATATAAAAATTTTTTAACCATTACTCTGCTATCCCAGCACCATACAGTTGGCCTTCCAAGACCGTGGATTTCTCCTCCTCGTCCTTTCTTGATGCTAAAAGGCCGCGTCTCGCCTCTTTTACAACGTCGGAAATTGAGCGCTCAGCAGCCTTTATTCGCTCGGCGTCTGTTTCTAAGCAGAAATTGTAAAAATTAGGTCCTGCAGTCAATCCTAATGAGTCTCAAACGAATGGCGATTATGCGGACGCCTGTTGCTGATCTTGCTGCGCTTCTGCGATGAACTACTTGCTTTACTGCCTTTACGGCCACTGTACAGTTTACTACTCATTTCTAACACTTTTTTATACAAAACAACAGTAAAAATATCAATCAAAACATAGTACTCTAACCTTAAATGCAGCGTGTAGTCGATCGAGTAAACAGAAGCTCTCCTAGCGTCGTTTACGAAGGAACGTGCCCTATACAGTCTATATTAATTACTATATAGTATAAAGCGAGCAAGTTTTACGTTTTTCGAGCATTGGAGCTGCTTCAGAAAATTGATTCTCAAAAATTTTCTGAAGTATATTAGTATTTGGACCTTTTTGATTTCAATTCTAGGGATGTGTTAGCATACTTTTAGCCAATAAAAAAAAATTGAAAAAAAATAAATTCACATAGGTATAACCCCTTAAGAAACTGAACTGTAGCTATTACTGAAGAAATTTCTAGTTAACCAAAAATAGTTGCTTTAAAACGTTTTGTAGCCCATATTTACTAAAATCACTTGATCGAATAAAATTTATTTGTGATAGTTTAAAAGGTCTAAATAAAAAACTTTTTAGTTGACAGCATACTTTAGCGATAACAAATTGGTATTTACTTTAACTACTTCACTAACATCTTACGAAATAAAAGCATTTGTTAAAGCAACAGAAAATATCAAGTCTTTATGTCAAACGTTGTCTTTCATTATGAGCCTTGTTATATGCTCATACTGCTCCCATATTTAAATGCTTACAATAGTGAATTTCTGCTCTCACATACGACGGTTCAAATCCTATCAAGGTTTGGGTTTTTCCTAAGTAGTAGTGACATGGCTGACGTGTAAATCCTCCACCCTCTCCTAATCATTTTGCGAATTAATATGCTTAGTAATAATCCTATTCAGTAACATTGGAACTTCTGTAGATGGGTGGACCTCCTGCGGGTGGGGTGCAAATATAGTGGCTGTGGTTTACTACCCATATTGCAGGTAAAATCCACAAAGACGCGCCTTGAAGTCATCATATTTACGAGTGTAGTATCTTCAGAATCTTTGGGGGTTCGATGCGGAGTTGCGATTCAATACGGTAAGACCGAAAGGGCGTTCGCAGCTGCATAATTGCTGGCCGTTGTCCAATCGTAGACCGTGTAGTTAAATCCCATCTGGGTAGGCCCCCATGTTGAACACAAGGAACACTCTGTATATGGAAGGGAGGAGTTCAATTAATTAATTTACAGTGGGGTGAATAAAGAAACTATAATTTGTTTTTATTATTTATGTTTATATATTCTATTATTATTATTCTATAATATCATAATTATATTTTTTAACTTTTTTAGCCACCCTCGTCATGTACCAAAGTCCCGACCAGATACAAAATCCTTCAGATCCTAAATCCCCCAGATCTTAAGTCCCCCAGATTAAAAATCCCCCGGTCAAAAATCCCCCGATCCAAAATCCCCCACATCCTAAATCCCCCAGATCCTAAATTCCCCAGATCCTAAATCCCCCAGATCCCAAATCCCCCAGATCAAAAATCCCTCAGATCCTAAATCCCCCAGATCTTAAGTCCCCCAGATTAAAAATCCCCCCGGTCAAAAATCCCCCGATCCAAAATCCCCCACATCCTAAATCCCCCAGATCCTAACTCCCCCAGATCCTAAATCCCCCAGATCCTAAATCCCCCAGATCCTAACTCCCCCAGATCCTAAATCCCCCAGATCCTAAATCCCCCATATCCTAAATCCCCCAGATCCAAAATCCCCCCGATCCAAAATCCCCCAGATCACAAATCCTCCAGATCCAAAATCCCCTATATCGTACATCCCCCAGATCCTAAATCCAATATTAAATTACTTATAACAATATCGAACATTAACTGCATTAGCGTCTCTTCTCTCATTCTTCCAAACCTGATAATATAAATTTGGAATTTAAAAAATAATCTTGATGTTGTTTTCAAATTTTACAAATTTGATCAGAATTTTGCTAAAACACACAATAATAATAATATTACTATAAATGTATTTGGGATTTGCACGAATTAATAATGCGTTTCAACAGTTTTAAAACTAAGCAATTTTTTCCAGTTTTTTATCCTCAATAAAAAATGGCTAAACCGATTTTGCTGAAAACTTATTCAGTCCTATATGTTACGTAATTACGCGTCGAATGAAACCAGTCTCACGTCAATGTGATCTTTGGTTCTTGAGATAATCGAGACGTAAAATAATTCCGAACGCACATACGCACATCCGCACATACGTACATACACACTCACAGACGTCTCTCTAAAAACGATGGATTTGGATTCTAGAGACCTTAAAACGTGGAGATATGTCAAAATTGGGGTTTCGCGAAATCGACCCCATTACAATAACTTTCCACTGGGAAGTTAACATTTTTGTGAGGATTAGGATGGACACGACATATGGAATAACATATATGTTTATATATACTTGATTTTAAAATTTAATTAACAAAAGATTTGACTTATTTTGCAAATTATTATTTAGTATTTGAAACTATAAGCCATTTACAACATTTATATTGTTCTTGGTTGAAGTATTATCTAATTCAATAATATTTTATAGTCATAGGATTTTTTTTTTGTAAAACGGAAACTATATAAAATCAATCAAAACATACCACCTTTCACTAAAAAAATATTAGTAATTTTTCTTTATTTTAGGTAGTGACGACTAAAAGTTTGCAGTAGAGTAAATTTAAAAAAATTCTATTCAAAGTCAATTGCTATTGCAAATATTTTTTTAATTTTAAATGGGTTAAACAAAATTAAAGTAATATTTTGATCTGATATATATTCCCACCAAATTTTCCATTAATTTTCAGACACACTGCGAAACTGAAAGAAGGTTGAGTAGCACTATGGCCCAGAGCTGTGGTTGTTGTCATTGCTGACGGAACGTTGTATGAATCTCGTGAAAAGCTCCGACTATAAGTTTTCAGATTGACTTGAAATTTTCATTGTAGCTTTTCAGATAGATTGTCTAAAGAAGTACACACAGTTTTCACGATGAATTGACAATTACGATTTTTTTAAATAATAATTCAATTTTTTTTAAATTAACGACAAATTTGCAAAAAAAAATTATTTTATATCTTTGACTTAAGAGTTTTTCACCACAACTAGGAGACAAATAAAGACAGCGTTTTAGGGTTCTGTTTAGGGAATTTCCAACAAATTTTGTTCCACAATTTTTCTCCAATATTTCTACAACTTTCATTTCAATTTCAGCGAAGCCCAAAAAAGAAAAGTGTAATCTGCGCAGCATCACCCAAATGAAATGAAAGGTGAAGATCCATTTACAACTTCCATAATAGAACAGGGCGGATCTGTAAAAAAAGACTGCATTTGGCTGTTGAGGCACACTGATTTGTGCGGATAAATATGTGGAATAACTTGTATAACAATAATTGACTTATTCTAACTCACTATTCAAGACTTCGGCAGCAATTATGTAAGGTGAGTCGCAGTAAATAAACTCTCTCACGTTACAGTATAAGTGCTGAAATTTATATGACGTCTTTAAAGGGGGAAACCACTGTAGGATTTTCAAAAAATCAAAAAAAAAATTTGTTGCTCTAAAGTATACCTTGTCATCATAGAAATCATGTAGCAAAGTTTCACATAGTGAGAAAATCTCTAGGTGTTCGAAATTTTAAATTAGCGAGGCGCTTCTCACTGCTCTTTCGGAGCGGAATCCGCACGTATCTCCGCGTGTTTCCTCGTGCGCTGATGGTATTGAAATTTAGAACAATTTTAAATATGAATCTTTCAAAACTCTACACGTGCTCTGTTAGTTGAACGTTAGCAGAGAACGCTGAAGTACGTATTTTGCAGACTAAATGTATATCAAATTTATTCATGATTTTTCAATAACTTATACTTTAAAGGCGTTTATCTCGAAACAACGTTTTTCAAACTGGCTGAACTCCTTTCTCAAACAATTTTTGTTCGATTTACTTCAAATTTTTACAATATGTTCAAATCTAGTGTCCGCATAGAAGTACGTAGGATTTTTGTTTTATGTTGCATATTTCAATTGTTATGAACAATTTTCGAGGGCTTTTTCTGTTTTTTGACATTTTTTTCAAAATGACGCCATTTTGTCAACTATCAATTTAAAACAAAAATTCAACGTACTTCTCTGGCTGTTGTTATGCTTTATCGGCAAATATTTGATAACCATAACCTTAACATTTCAGGAGAAAACGGTCCGGCAGCGAAGCCATGAAAAAATAAGGCGTTACTGGAGAAATGCTAGGGAGCTGCCATTTTGTTTTTTAAAGTTCTGAAAAAAATTCAAAGGGGATGTCAAATATTTACAATATAGATCTTTTTACCAAATTGCGATATGTTGTTTGGTTTTTGAGAAAAAAATTCCCAAAAAATGCCTTTTTTCTACCTCTACAGTGGTGTTCCCCCTTAAATAAATATTTCAAGCCAGTGTGTAAAAAGCCAAGACCTATTCGAAGGGTCTAATACTCCCGCAGACACAGTATAGGGTAAAATTCACCAAGATAACATTGTCCAGGTATATGAATGAATGTTTTAAAGCATTCCTTTCTCCTCATGATATAACAAACCGTAGAGTTCAAACACTGAAAAGAAACTTGAAGAAGTATGCCGTTTCGAAAGATGATGTGTGACAAAGACACAATAGTAGACCAAACAAGCTATGGATTGAAACTAAGATCGAAGTTATGGACTTTATCAAGTCATCATAAAGTACTCTTATTCTGGTCAAAACAAAATTTATCATCCGTTTCTTTCACTATATAGTGACCGAAAGGCACCAATTTGGCTGCATTAAAATGATCTTTCCCATCCGAGAAAACTCCTACCTAGTGTACGACAAGAAACAGGTTCTGGTAAACTAGAATATGTATACAGAACCCCTGAAGATTGACGGGATGTTGTTAGATGAAGTAGATCACAACTAACATCAAGTGTTCGATTCTGATGAACACATTGGATTCCAAACTTGGATATCGATTTTAGGTGACCACTTCTTCCCGAAATGTCCAAAGATCACAGGGAAAATGAAAAAATTAAGTTGATATATAACAGATGTAACTGCTTTGATCAATACGCCCCATCATTAAATGCCAAAAATCGAGGCAAAGGAATTATTCCTAAATGAAAACGGTCTACAGAGTTCTTAACCTGAGATTTTTTTATTAAAACCAGCCAAACTAATGATTTGCTGTATTTCCATCCATTTTTGATCAACGCAGAGGCAAAAAACTTTTACCAAAACTTAGCCAGTGATGAAAATGATGAAAAGAAAGACGTCGACTTCATTGATGAGCCTCCAATTGACGGGGTAAATGATCAGCGTCCAGACTAAAAAAATTCTGATGGAAATATGGTATTGAAAAAATTGACATAAATCGTTCATAATTTGTAATTTAGTAAATAAATATTTTTTCTTAACTCTCATGCCGAAATTTTTCATTTATCGTAACTATGATGCAAACCTTGAAATTTGCTGCTTTAAATCAGTTTTTCTGGTAAATTGAGAATAATGGACATTGAAGTTTTTCTTGAATTTGAAAATTGATTTGTATACTCATAACTTATAAGACACTAACCAAAATAGTAAAAAGTTTGTTTGAATGGAATTTCCGCTTGAAATATTTAGTAATGAGTCAGAATCACTTGTAATAAATTATACATAAGCGAATAGTAGGTACTTATAGTAAAAAAGGGGAGTTTGTAAATTACGAGTGTTAATAATTATAATCTTTAGATGAATTTGCTTGCGTTGAAAATTTCCATAACAAATCAAAAGAAAGCCAAAAAATATATCCGCGTCATACCGTTCGAATTCCCTCTACCGGGCGTCAATATGAACTACAACTCTTCAGGAACTTCCGCGATGCCGCAGTTTTCTCGAGACGCATTAGTTCGCACACGGCGTGTATTTATTTACTAGTACAGTCAAATGGTAGTTTGACCGTGCATTTTGGGAAGGCAGAATTTTTTTTAATGCAATTTGTGGGAAATGGTATAGATAGCTTAAGTTAAAGTTTCTGGGGTCGCAGCTCCAATCCCCTTGGCGCCATCTTGAAAACAAAAAAAAGTGGGACGGCCCCATATCTTGAAAAGCACCGCACCCACAAAAAAGTTTAATATGACAAAGCATTTTAACACCTGTTTATCTGATCCGAAAATGCTTTTTCGTAAGACTTGCCCCCTTCGAGACACAATAACTCCCGACATGGTACAGTGGTCGGAACAAGCAATACCGCAAACGTTTGGTGATAAAACTGTCTAACAATTATTATCGAACGAATTTCGCGGTAATAGGGGAAAAAATAAGCTGTGGCACGCGAAAAATGATCCCCCCTTTTCAACGTCATTTTTGGCGTGTAACTCTTTTAATATTGACAGCACCTGAAAATGATGTATCCACAACTTACTGCAAATTGAATTTTACACAGGTTTGTCATATTCAACATTTTTGTGGGAGCGGTGCTTTCCAAGATATGGGGCCGTTCTAATTTTCTTTGTTTTCAAGATGGCGCACACATTGCGCCGAAAATTCGGCTGCCTACCAAAATGCTCCGCGAGTTTCGCAACGGGGGGTTGCCATCAAAAGCCGATTATTTGGCCTAAAAACAGGTTTTCACGCGACTTTCTCCCCTTTGGGATGGAATAACTCCCGTTAATGTGCAGTGATTGCAACAATCAATACCGCAAACGATTTGTGACAAAATTATCTTAGAATAGTATTCCAATGTGTTTCGCGTTAAACGTGAAATTAAAAAAGTTGTGGCGCCTGAAAGTTATTCCCCCCTTTTTGGGTACGGTTTTTGGATCGTATCTTTTTTATTATTGACACCACGCAAAAGTTATTGGACGACTTGCTAAAAATTATATTCTACGCAAAAGTTTGCCATACCCAACTTTCTTGTGGAAGCCACGGTTTGGGAGATATGGGTGTGTCCCACTTTCTTTTGTTGTCAAGATGGAGCCCAAACACCATCATCGGGGATCCCAGGAAATTGAACTTAAGCTTACTATGTTATATCATTCCCCACGCATTGCAATAAAAAAAATTCTGCCTTTTGAAAATGCACGGTTGACGCCCAAATTACCACGCTTTAACTGTACTATTAGTATAGTCCCGAAATAGCTTCTTGCGGCTTTTGGCTCTTTCTCACATTAAAAATGCCACTCAAAGGATATCGGCTCGATGACAAGGAAACGGTTGAAACTAATGCGACGAATGCACTGAAGGCAATTGCGAAAACTAATTCCAAGGACTGCTGCAGGAAGTGGAAACACCGTTGGGAGCGTGTTGTTGTGTCACTCACCGGATGATAAAGAATAACACCAGCGCGGAGTTATGAAGCGAGGCTCGATACTTTTGGGACAACCCTTGTACATTATTCGCGATTCTTATTTTTGTCACATCCAACAATTTGGATTAGTGTCAACAATTTTGAAAATCAAATTTTAAATCTGAAATTACACAAATTAAGCTAGAAGCATCCTTTTTCATGTCGCAAATGTATATATAAAGCCAAAGATTTCACATATATCAGTAACAATTTATTTTTCAATCTTAACTATTTATTATAAACAAAATAACCCTTTTCGTTGTACAAATCAATGATACCCTTCAATTTATCATAAAAATTATCAGCCAAACATTCTTTAACACTTAATGTGCTTATGTCCATTTCGTTGCGACTCGGAAGTTTATCTTTACGCATTGATATCACTTTGTGCATAACAACCATATGAGAAAATTGATAAATTGCCAATTTTTGGATTTCATCGTGAAATCTATAAGAAAATCAAATTGTTTTACGTGAATTTAAAGCTTATACAAATTAAAAAATTAGTAGAGAATGTATGGATTCAAGCACTAAAATGAATGTTGCGGCATGCAATTATTTAAAAACAATTGTTGTGAATCAAATAGAAACTAAGATGAGAGTGCCATCGATTAAACCATGGACCTGTTTTTGAGGCCTGTAGGAATTCTTTTTCAAAATTTTATCCAATGGAATTGAGGATAGATTTATTTTGCAGGCCAGTGTAATCCAATGCAGAGAAGAGCAACGAACAATGCAACAATGATGTACAGTAAATATACCAAGTGACACATGACATAAATGTCAAATGATATATTGAATTGTAAGAAAGTGATTGCTGATGAAGTTGTTGCGTTTATATTTGACTCAAATAACATAAAAAAGTAAATTTCCAATGAAATCGCACTAACATAAATTTTTAAAGTTTAATAGTAAAAATATTGGAATAGTGTCTACCAATGTGCATGTGATGTTTTGATATATTTGACGAAGTAATCATTTTATAACTATTGAGTTGCTCATTCTGAATTATCAATGTTATTAGAGTTTTCCGTTGCTTTATTCTTCACTGAACTAACCTGACTTGATTGGATAAGTGATCTCAACTAATTGATTACTTTTGATAGATTTTTGAAAATTTTATCTTGAAAGCAAACCAAATTAGACCGAAATATTCTAAAAAGATTTCTAAGATGTAATCAACAATTTTACATGACCAAAAATACCATTATTCCTCTGTTAGTTACAATCCCAATAAAATTACAATTTCATCTTACACTTTTGCTTGGATTTGCTCCTAAACTTATAATTGTTTTGCCACTATTGAAATTTATCTTCCACTTCGAATCTAACCTTATATCAAGCCACCCCTTCTTGTCGAATATCTCAATGATATCCGACAATTTATCAAGAAAATTCTCATGCATATATTCTATGTGCAACAAATGCCCTCCATCCATTTTTTGACTGGCAGGCAGTTTATCCTTTCTAAGCGAAAGGACTTTGTGCATGAGCACTATGTGTTGTAACTCAAATGCAGATTTATGATGAAGTTCCTTTTCGAATCTGGAAGAGGGTGAAATAGTTGTAGTCGAAGTGACGGAAGATTCTTGGTTTTATGTTTGATGGGAAGCTTCTTTGTTTGCAAAAGAAACTAAACAGAAAATGAATATACTATCATTGATCATCATCAATGATGCACCATTTCACATCAAGCAGTTGCCTCCTATATTATCAATGATAAGGTTTCAACATAAACCAGCTAGAGAGTTCAATAAAGTAGATTCCAAAACAAAGTCAATTTTCTACAGAAAAATGTTCCGAATAGTGAGATCCAACTCAGAATGCAAGGCATATAGATTGAAAAATCTAGTTTGGTCTTTACAGGTCTTTATGTCATTCTCGCTGCAAATAGTCACATCAAGTCTACCAAGGATCGACATAAGCTATGACTGAAATTTAATATAAGATTTGAAAGCATCTCCGATACGTCCAAAAATTTCAAAAGAGGCAAAAATAACAACTTAGTAGTTCTTTAGGATAGATCAAAAGAAAAGCTATGCAAAGCATTTCGATTCAAGCTGATAGTTAATATCATTCACTAAAGGTTTTAACAATTATACAACGAAAAATTGATTTCCGTTCTTGTAGTCCTTCAGTCTTTTAAATTGCAGCAAAGTCCTTTTCTGACTTCTGGTGGTTCCTGTAAAGGTTCCAAAAAATATTTACCGTAATTTGAATATCTTACTTTTCATAGCTGTATTCTTCCGTCGCGCAACCTAAACGACATAGCCACTTCACGAACTGATTATAGTACTCCTTGAGAAGCTCGTCAAATCGCTTCTTCACTATATCAAACTGCACACTCAGGATCAGAAAAAATATTACATCGTTTGTCAAGGAATCATAGGTGCTGGCTTGGAAGTCGACGATTTTTATATCTTTGGGTTTTTGCTGATCGTCTGGAATATCAGAATCAATCAATATCAATTTTCCTGACATACATATTTAATCCTTAAATTACCAAATCCAATCAATATATTATTCGTCCAGAAATCATTGTGAGCAATAGCCGAGAATAATGTGTCGGGACTCGGTTCCAATTTTTTCATGTGCTCTTCAAACAAACTGAAAGCAATCATAATTTTTTCGAACACTTCATCATTCATTCCCGGCAGGTTTTTGATTATGTTGAGATTGTCCTGGAAGAAAGTATTAAAGTCCGAATAGTCTTTACCGACGAAACTTCACCTCAACCAGTTGGATGTGCATATCCTCCGGCACGTTTTTATCTAAATTGAACGGTCTTACAAACGGTTTTATCTTGCTGTTGAACTCTTCCGGATACTTCACTCGGTAAGCCACGGCTAAAGCATGAAATCTGGCCAAGTCGCGAAGTATAACCAATGTGGTTTCATAGTTAAATCCTTCGAGACGATTTCCCATCTTGTATCCAGTAGCACTTAAATTTTCCAGGATCAAAGCTGCTCCCGAGTCAACTTTTTCTGAGCTCTCGTCCAAGGAGATTCTACTTCCATAGCTTTTGGCAATCACGTCTGTGATTTCATCGCCAGGAATGCCAGCTTCCTTCTGCAGTCGAATGAACGCTGGCCGCAAAATTGTGTAGACACTCATTTCGGTTCGGAAGCTACGTTCCGGTTCGAAAATTTGCAAGAATAGCTCGTTCTCGGGAAGAAGCTTTGCGATCAGATTCAACTCTGTGCTGGTTCCATCAGGACGCAGGACTTGAGCAATGACTCGGAATATGGTGCTACCATAGTTATCACCTGGAGCTGTGAAGAATTCACTGTCGTATGAAGTGAGTTTCCCTCCGTTCAGGTGAGGCTCCAGAAGCTCAGAAAATTTCTCGATTTGGGGTGGTTTTGGCGTTTCGGGCATTGTTTTGCTGAAAAAAAATTAGGAGAGTTTAAAGTGTGCATGGATTTGATGATTTATTATGGCCAAATAATTTGTTTTCACTGCCAATTTTCGTAGAAACGTCAAAAATACGGTAATCATATAGAACAAGCCACAAGGTGCGACCCGTGTGGTCCACACGGTGATAATATTCACAAAGATATTCAAAATATTAAACAAAAATATAAAAATGAAAATAAAGCTACTTTAAATACTAATAACGAGAGATACTCATAGCAGTAATTGGAATGAATTAAAATTAATCGTATCATCTACGGGAGCGTCCATTGCTTACGTAAGGATTTTGGTATGTGTGTGGGAGAGGAGGCAATTGAGTATTCACTCGGATAAACCAATGTGGCGGGGGGGGGGGGCTGGTTGCAAAGCCTTTTCTTCGTTATTTGTTATTTTCATATCGACACTTGAAAGACAAAAGGGCGTTAGCGAAATTGAGCCCCGTTTTTATTATAACGCCAATTGAAGAGATTTTTTCGCGTGATGACCATTTTAAACAGGTGCTTTCAAAATAGTCCTGACTTCGAAATAATCACTGCATTTGTATTTTATCACGATTTTTTTTCGTCGATGGAAGCCGCACGGTATGCCGGATTTCTACCGACTAAATCCACCTCCGTGTCCTTCTAGGCAATGTATCCAAGACAATAGAAACTATTTATTTATCCATCCATATTTAAAAAAATGCTTGGCACTTCCCAGACGATAAAGATCGGTATAAGGGACAGTGCCTAATTTTCGATATATAAAGTAATTTTAAATCAATAAGACTAATAATTATTTATTATTTTGGAGTTGGTGTTGAAAAACATTGAGTATGCAGTCAATAATGTATTTCAAATGATGATGGAGGAAGTAATAGAAATCGTACGAATACTAAAGAACAAAACTACCAAAAACTACAATTTTTTAATTGATGAATGCTTTTTAAAGCATATGATTTTGCAAAATTTTTGACTTCAAAGTGTTGATTACCACAAATACAAAGTTGATTGAATTTTTTTTGTTTTTCAAAAATTAAGCAGTCTTTTATTAAAACAAAAACGGTAGGGGAGAGCGGAGCTGAAAGCGCCGGGAGTAAGTTGTTCCGTTGCAAATATCTAAAAAAAAACAGATATCAATATGTTGGTATTATATCCGGCACTCTGGCACTCTAACACATGTGCGGCGGCTATTTGAGTTGTGCCAGAGACGCGGACCTAGTGGCAGTGTGTGTACCGTACCTTCAGCATCACGTGAGTAAAAATTTTTGCGTGCATACTTTTTGGTCTCAAGCAAGCATTTTTGGTATAACGGAAATAGGAGCTTTCCTAATCTGTTTGTAGTTTATTCCGAAACATTAATCTATGCAATTTTACCGCTTTGCACAGCATGTTTTTTTAGCATTTAATAAAAAGTAAATGTATTTGAAACGCGGTAAAAAGTGCCTTTCAATCGGGGTCGATTGTACCGCGGCACAACTAACCCCCAACTAGCCTTTTATAACCTATATTGTTTTGTTTGATAGAATGAGAACATACAAGAGGAAAACACAAAGTGGAACTACTTCCCAGGATCTTCTACAAAGGGCTGCTGATGCGGTCATTGAGGACGGCCGCAAATTAAAAACCGTTGCACGTGAATTGGAAATTTGTCACACAACGCTACAACGTTATGTGAACAAAATAAAGAGTGGGCTAAATTCTACGGTCAGATACAAACCAAGACTGATTTTTAATGAGCACCAAGAGACGTCATTGACGTCATATATCCGAAAAAGCGCATCTATCTACTTCGGACTTCTACCTGAAGAGGTTAGACAACTTGCATACCAGTGTGCGACGAAATTTGGTGTCCCAAATATTCCACCTTCTTGGGTTAAAAACGGGGAGGCCGGTAAGGACTGGTTGACAAATTTTTTAAAAAGAAACTCAACACTTTCGATAAGAACACCGGAAGCAACGAGTGCAGGACGCCCGACCTCGTTCAACAAACATAACGTGAATCAATTCTTTGAGAAACTTGGTGATCAAATTATAAAGTATAATCTTACTCCTTCACGTATATGGAATTTTGACGAGACTGGAGTTCAAACTGTGCTGAAACCAAAGCAAATTGTGGCTGGAAAAGGAGTAACGCAGGTAGGAGCGATTGTATCAGCAGAACGTGACACGTTAGTAGCAGTTGAGCTAGCGGTAAATGCTATGGACTCCACCAATTTTTATATTTCCACGTCTGAAATATAAGGATCTGTTTATTCGCGATGGTCCTCTTGAATGTATTGGTGCTGGTAATCGCTCGGGTTGGATGACAAGCACGGAATTTCTGATGTTTATCGATCATTTCATAAAACATACTAAGCCTAGTCCTGAAGAGCCAGTGATTTTACTCCTAGATAATCATTCATCCCACGTTAATATTGATGTAGTTGAAAAAGCTAAAAAAAATTCAGTAATATTGCTATCATTCTCACCACATTGCACCCATCGCTTTCAACCACTCGATGTTGGAATTAATGGTCCCTTTAAGTCATACTGCTCCAAAGCTCAAAACAACTGGCTTCGAACTCATCCTGGGAAGACTATTTCAATTTACGAAATACCAGGCATAGTGAAATACGCTTTCCTCTTGGCAGCAACACCCACCAATATTTCCAACCCAATAAATTCAAGTAAGGAATTCTCAAGCAGCTGATCGCATCACTTCTCAAATAGGAGGTAACGATGCAGCATATTTTTCTCCGGAGCTAATCAGACCATTTCCTAAAGCACCTCCCCGAGTAATTGGAGTTAATACACGACGACAAAGAAAATCAGCTGTTCTAACGGATACTCCAGAAAATAATGCTCTAGCAGAAGAACAGGCCAATAAAAAGAAAAATAATGAATGAAAATAAAACCACAGAGAAGTATAAAGGAAATGCGAAAGTAAAAGGTGCTAAAGAAACTAAACAAAAAAGAAAGAACCCCGCTAGAAGGAAAATTCTTCAACAGGTTGATGAAAGTACCGATGAAAAGAAAAGTTAGAAGAGCAACAGGTTGTTATTTTTTCAATAATGTTTAGTATCAAAACTACTATAGTTTATTAAATGTTGATGTTTTTATAATTGTAATTTCGAATAAATATAAAGCTTTCAAATGTTATGGTTTTTCATTCCAAAGTTCATTTTAATCCGCGTAAGGCCAACCTCAGCTCCGGCACAACTTGCCCCAGCGTGGGGTCTGTAATGCTCTACGACCGCTCTTCAAAAAAATAATTCTCTATATATAACAATTCAAAAAGCACAAAAACTGAGTATGAATTTAAAATCTAGATTAAATTCTACCCAAGATAAACTGGAACTATTAACCGTAGCATTCGCCTTATCCGATTCATCTAGGGATTTTTTAAAATCGGCACTTTCAGCCCCGCTCTCTCCTACTGTGAAATTAATATGAATAAATTTTGATTGACTTATCAACAATGTCTTTAGAATAAGAGTTATCAGGTTATATCATTGGTGTGAACCTGTTTTACATGGTTTCTTTGAATGATTTTTTTTAATTTAATTTTTTTTATAATCAAGAGAAAAAGGTTTACTGCTTTTTTTTACAAAAACTGTTAGAAGTTTATAAATTTTATCAATATTAATCACTGGGTTTCGGAAATTAGGTTAAAAATTTATTGTTATTTAAAAAAAACCTAATTTTCTGCACATTTTTTTTAATAAATCAAAAAACGACTCGAACATATTTTTTCAAAATTTGATAAAATCACACAAAAGTCAATACGCGTCGATTGACACATTAAACCAAGCAATTCCTATGTTTGTATTTTTTCACGATTTTACATTTTCTGTTGGTCTTGAGGAACATTGAATATGCAGTCAAAAACAGGTTCAATTGTCCGTAGAAACTAAAAAAGGAAAAGGTATAATCATTCGTGTGAACCCTTTTTACATGGTGACTTTGAATGATTTTTTTATTATTTATTTAATTTTTTGTGATCATTATTATTGCGATGTGCAAATCAGATTCAACGTTTATTTTTTTATGGAAAAAACCATGATTTTCCATATTTTTTTTATTAAATTAAAAAACGGGTTTATCGATTTTTCTAAATATATAAAAATATCATAAAAATGTTAACACACGTCGATTGACACCTTAATGATGCAAATAAATCATTTGGTTCGCGAGATCTAATGAATGACATAAATGACCGTGGAGGTCATGATGACTTTTAATGATTTTTTATTTTTTATTTAATTTTTTTTTTGTAATTATGAAAAAAGGTTTTGCTGATTTTTTTAGTAGAATTGTTTGGAGTATATAAATTTTGTAAACATTGATTACTGCATTTTGAAAATCAGGTTAAAAATTTATTGTTTTTGAAAAAAAAACACAAATTTTTTGCACTTTTTTTCTTAAATTAAAAACGGCTTCAACATTTTTTTTTAATATTTGATAGAATGACGTGAATGTTGATACGCGTCGATTGGCACCTTGATGAAGCAAATCCTATGTTTGGTTCACGAGATATAGCACACGACAGAAACGACCTTCAAAAAGCCAAAACAACAACCCCCCCCCCCCCGACCGAAGTGTCCCAAAAACTAATCAGCTCTTAAGATTGCAAAGACGCTTTGATTGACACCTCAACAATAAAACTTATGCTCGTAGAAAAAAACTGTCCACGAACGTACGTACACACACACACACACATACATCTCCCTTTCTAAAAACACTTTATATATACTCCAAAGACCTCAAAACTTTAAGAAAAGTCGAAAATTTCAATTTCGATTTTCGAGGCGATTACAAGAACTTCCAATATACTGGGAAGTTAAAAGGAAGAGAAAATGTTAAAACTTGATAAAAACCAGATCTTGCAAAATGATTCAAGTGGAAGCGATTGCATTTCCTATACCGTATAGTAATGGCTTAGCCGTGGAATGATCATCATCAACTAAAATGAGAAATGTGTGCAAAGAACATCGGTGCAGCGAGCCGTGAGAAAAGCAGGTGTCGTGAATCGCCACCTAAGGAGGATCAGAAATCATGCTAGGTTGTCACCTCAGAGTGAACGTTCCTAGAGGTGGATACCTCTTGTATTCCAAATTCAATACACTTCAAATAATGAAATAAGTTGGTTTCGAAGAAAGGATGCAAAAAAGCGAAGGAAACTACCAAGAAGATCCGATCCACGTCGTAGTCAAGAAGTCAAGGTTGTCGTTAAGATAATGGGGAAAAAAAGAGCCAATAAAAAAAAGTTCGCCACAATCCGGAATTCAGAACAACATTATCTTTGATGCAAATAACATTGAAGCTATCATAAAGCATATCAGCCAATAGATTCCCAGGTGCAAAACCATAATCCATCTTTCCACTTATCAGATGGGTTTCAGGCAGGTATTTGTGCTATCTTTTTTAACTATCTTCAACTTAACATTTTCGGTCATTTTATGTGTGCGAAGCTCCCAACATATTTACTAAACTCGTTTCGTGATGTGATACGATTGCGCAAAAGATAAAATAAGTTTTACCCATTTTATTTATTTTTTACAGAAACAAAATGTCGTTACGCTTCAGTTGCAACTTTGTCAAGTGTTAATGCAATTTTCTAATCGTTTATTTTAATGTGTTTGGATTTGCATTTTACTTTGATTCAATTTTCTACCATTACTTTGTGAGAAATCACTTTGAGCGTAGGCACGTGTTGCATTTCAATTAACTTGTAATTAAGTTTGAAATGATTGATTGATCCTAGTCGACTAATCTTGGA
Source organism: Oxycera nigricornis (assembly GCA_963942545.1). NCBI lineage: Eukaryota > Metazoa > Arthropoda > Insecta > Diptera > Stratiomyidae > Oxycera > Oxycera nigricornis. Next base: position 85,735,038 of record OZ012661.1, read on the forward strand.
CTAGGAAATATTTTTTTTAAATTAACGCAATCGTCACTTCACACTTTAGATAAATTTGGATGTATTTCTTCACTCACTTGCAATTATTCGGCGATAGATGTCTACAGAAATCTTCACTCTATCACTTAAGTATCTAAACACGTATGTATCTCGTCCTGATGCTACTTTGCTACTAAACGCGAACCATCATTTTCCTAGCATTCTAGAAAAGTTGTGGCAATGAGAATGATAGCACGAAATCCAAGCTTTGTCACAACTCCGATAAAAAAATTATGTAAGTTATGAACAATCGGATTTACTATTATCATCATTATTAACTATTAGATTATAATTGACTGGAACTGTGGGGCAGGTTGTCTGTTCAAATATTCGCATGCACAAATGAATTGCGGAAAAGTTCCACACTCGCCCGTTATGCATCTAACAAAATTAATACTACTGCTCATGGTGGCAGATTAAAGACACAATTATTATTAACACGAAAATGTTTTTATGGTTGAAAATAAAATTTCATGATATTTAGATGCGATGATTTTATGACGGTGTAACTCAATTTAACCATTAGAAAATTATTGTTATTGCTTTAAATTCAGCTTTAACGGGGCAATCAGGATTTATTGCACGAGATTTCAACAATTTTCCTCTAACGAAATATTTATAAGAATGTTTTGAAATTATATTATACTTTAATATACTTTTATTATAAAATATGGTATTTGAACTTTAAATTTTTTTTGAATTTTCTTCCAATCATGACGACAAAATGGCGGTCATAATGGAGCCCTATTCAAAATTGGTTGACATGATATCTCGAGTCAGGTTAGTCTGAAACAAAAAATTCTAACGGTGTTTTCAAATAGAAGTGGGTAGCTATGGTCGGAACTAGAATGAAACGTTTAAGGTAAAAAAACGAAACGCGTACTTGTCAACTTTCCCGCGAATTGCGAGAGTTTCACGCATTTCAATCCTCTCTCACGCTCTCTCGCATTTGGTGCTACTTAGCTCACAAACATGCGTCACCCATGATATTTACATTTTGATCCACGCTCGGCGCTGCTATTCAAGTCAGCTGTCCGAACAAACGCATCATATTTTGTTCTGGTCTCTAGTACAGTCAAAACGTCCGAATTTTGAAGTAAACCGTGCATTTTGGGTAGGCAGAATGTTTTTTAATGCAATGCGTGGGCAATAGTATAGATAGCTTAAGTTCAAGTTTCTGGGGTCGCAGCCATGGTTTCGGAGATATAGCGGTGCCCCAGTTTTTGTTTGTTTTCAAGATGGAGCCCAGAGCATTGCGGCTGCAACCCCAGAAACTTGGATTCAAGCTGCCAGTAAGGTATACCACACATTGCACCAAAAATTTGCTTGCCTGCCAAAATGCTCCGCGAGTTTCGCAACGGGGGTTTGCCATCAAAAGCCGATTATGTAGCCTTAAAACAGGCTTTCACGCGATTTTTTCCCCTTTGGGATGGAATAACTCCCGTTAATGAGCAGTGATTGGAACAATCAATACCGCAAACGATTTGTGACAAAATTATCTTAGAATAGGATTCAATGTGTTTCGCGTTAAACGTGAAGTTAAAAAAGCTGTGGCGTCCGAAAGATGTTCCCCCCTTTTTGTGTGTGGTTTTTGGGTTGTAGCTTTTTTATTATTGACCCAACGTAAAAGTGATGTATGAACGACTTGCTAAACATTTTATTCTACGCAAGTTTGCCATACACTTGTGGGAGCCATGGGTTAGGAAATATGAGGGTGCCCCAATTTCATTTGTTTTGAAGATGGAGCCCAAAGGACAGGAGCTGCGACCCCAGAAACTTGAACTTAAGCTATCTATACCATTGCCCACCCATTGCATTGAAAACAATTCTGCCTACCCAAAATGCACGGTCAAACTCCCATTTGACTGTACTATTCCTTTTTTCTGTATTTTCTTTGTGCATACTTGCAACGCCGCCATATATCAAGTGCTGTAAAATAGTAGTTTTATTTTTATCCTTTGTTTTTAGTTAAGAAACTCAAAATGTCACCTGATGATGAAGCTCCAAAGGAAAAGCTGAAAGCAAAAGGTTTCCATTCCTACGCTCTTAGAAAAGGGACGCTTTGATCCCACTGAGTCATTACTCAAAAATGAGAAATCAGCAACTTACGAATACAATAAATTGCACAGTAAAAACACAACCAACTAAATTTGAAATTTGAATTAATTTTTACTATATCTTTAGTTGACTTCATATTTTAGTTAATTTAATATTTCATTTATTCAGTCATAATGTGATGTGATAATTTCTTGTCGTAAAATCAGTGTTCTTATAATAAAATTATGTTCGCATTCGAAATATAAATAGAACTTATTAATGTTTCAAAAATTTTTTTTTTTTATAATTTAAATCTTCCGCAAAAAAACTTTAAATTTGCCGCATTTTCCCACATTTTCCGGCATTTTGACATTCCTTCATCTCCCGCGCATTTCCCGCATTTTAACCAAACACTTCCCGCGAGAGGATTTTTAAAAGTTCGCAAGTATGGAAATGGATGACTTTTCAATTTTTTGACTCTTTGTTTAGCAACTAAAACTGTTTTAAAAAATTGTTAAAAACTCATAAAAATTCTGATTCTGATTTAAACTTGAACTGTATGTGTACTCAATAATCCCTCGAAATCTCAGCTCCATTGGTCAAATAGATTTTTCAAAATCGTGTCAACCAGGTCAAAAAATGATCTTTTGAGAATATATGTTTTTTGACTTTGTCGATCAAAATGAGTACTTCATATAAATAGTACCGAAAATAATGTTTCTGGAAAATCGATTTCTTTAAAAAATAGACCCAGAATACCCCCTTAAGATTCTTACGACTTTTTGAATACTCTGAAAAAAGCTCACATCGTGTGTGCATCATCCAAGACGACTTGCTCATCACATTGTATTGTAGAGATCTTAAATCTCAACCATACTAATAATGTCCAACGTGCCGTAAGCAATTACATATCCTGCATACGGAAATGAGAGCCCACACAAGTTGCGGAATATCCCGAGCAACATGCACACGAGCATTTCAAAACAAAGAATCCAATAAATTATGTTCAAAGAACACATTCTTTCAACCATTGCCTTTGACCGCGTGCGACATTAAGACAATGCACACAAAAGGCATTGAGCCCAAAATAGACAAGTGCGTATGAGCATTGGAATAAAGATAATGATGTTGCACATGTAAGTTCATTTCACTTGTTTGAATTGCAACCACATGTGCAATATTGAGTATTGAATAGTGCTATGCTGAATAGACTTAAGATCATTTTTTGTAAGTAAAATATTGTATATAAACGACAAAATAATAAAGAAACGGACAGAAGTAGAACTGACTTCATAGAGCGACATAACGCTGCTCTGTTCCTTAAAACGAACACTGGTCTTTTTTATTTCTCACCCTATTACGGCTGATTTGTCTTCGACAAATAACGCCTTTGTACTTGCGGAACCAAGGCCGCTAAGAAAATATACTTGGTAGGTATTTTTGCGCTTCCTGCTAAAAATGCATTTTTACTAATAGTGCATTCGCGAACCCCTTTCTTTTATTTTCCTCTCAAACTTTATGTGGCTCTACGACCAACACTACATGGCGATCCTGCAATCAATTGAACGATCCTGCAATCAATTGAACGATCCTGCAATCAATTCAACGGCCCTACAATGATGAAGACGCGACAAGATGAACGCAGCGGAGCTAGAAGTCATCAACAGAAAATTTGATGAGCTGTTTGCCTTATGCGCAGCAAACACTGCCAATAACCCTGTGACGACCCAAAAAGGCACGGAAGGGTATGATCCACGGAATCCTGCGATCAACAAGGAGGAAATATTATCAAAGAAACCAGGCCCACAACCAATCACGATTGAGCAGTATAAAAGCCGAAACCATCAAAGCTACGCTCCAAGGCCTATTAAACCAGCAGATACGAAGAAGAAGAGGACCAGAGGAGGAAAAGCTTTCAAACAAAGGAAACACCTGAAGGAGCTATACGTTCAACTCAGCATCGAGTCAAGTGCTGACAATATACAAAAAATTAGGAAGGATATCCACGAACAACGGAAAAATGCTAGGCGACACAAAAATTAAAAAGAAAAAATATTTAAAAAAAAAAAAAAAATGTATTCAAGGTAGCAAATAAGACTGAAGCATTGTAGAATAATAATATATATCATGAGCTAGATGTCTGCATTATTTAACTTAAAGAATATTTCATCAAACTTAAAAAAGACACCAAATAGAAATTATACGCATAAATTTCTCATCAAAACTCTCCTTGCAATCGAAGATCTAAGAGTTCAATTCAAAGAGGAACTACAGAATAATAAACAACCAGAAGCTGAGCAACTCTCTGATAAGCTAAAATTCAAAGAGATTTTTGAGGCAATACAATCAAGCATTAAAGAAAAAATGACTGATGATACAGTACCCACATTAGATAACACTTTAAACATGGATATCTTCAATTTTCTAAAAGTAATTCCCGAATTTGCCAACAAATTCAATGATCTACACAGATTCCTAAACGTTGTCGAAATAATTGAAAAATCAGTCCCAGCACATCAAAAGAAAGACTTTATAACCCTTATAATCAATACCAAATTGAACAGTTCTACACGAACAAAATTAAGCCCTTTACCATCCTCCGACAACTTTGATTCACTAAAAACGAATCTTCAACACATTTTTAGACCCACAAAATCTGCTTCGTGTATATTGACTATGATTACAGATATTCAACAAGGAACTAATGAATCAGTTACTAAATTTGCAGAACGGTTAGATGAATTATTAGCTGAACTAACGTTAACACAAATAAGTGATATCGGTGAACAAGGTCGGGACACGATATCAAAAACAAATGATATTCTTGCCTTGAACAGTTTTAAGAAAGGTCTACGCAATAAATATATTATACAGACTTTAGAAGCTAGTAGAATCTCAAAATACAGAGAAGCAATTTCGTTAGCCGAAAATTCAGAAATGAGCATAAAGGAAAATAGATCAATAATGCAAAATGGAGAAATATACCATTTCTCATCTAATAGATACCCCAGAAATAATAGAGGTAATTTTCATAATAATAGCTATAATCGTCAAAATAATAGCATTAACAATAGATATAATAACAATAACAGATATAGTAACAACTATAGGAACCCCAATCCTAGATACGATAATAACAATATTAACAATACCAATAACAGTGGTAGGAATTACAATCAAAATAGAATTAACTATAACAATAGGAACAACAATATTAATAGAAATAATAGTAACCGTGCATATTCTCAACCAACAAACAGAAATCCTACAAACCGAAATTATAATCGACAGGGAAACTAATTAGCCCCAGATACCACACAAATGGTCCAAAATATGGTCACTCGGGGAATAAAAACGCAAAACTAGGGAATGTCGAAACATTTAACAGTGAAGGAACTACAAATTATGTCCATATTAAAACAGATAATAAGAAACTAACATTTTTAATAGATACTGGAGCGGATATCTCCATATGCAAATTATCGGCCACATCAGGAATACAAGAAATTAACTCAGAAGAACATTGCAAACTCACGGGCATAACTAAAGAACAAGTTGGTACTATAGGGACAACAATTTTAAATTTTAAAATAAATAACGATTCACTACAGCACAAGGTACACGTAGTAAACGATGATTTTCCACTATTAACAGATGGAATACTTGGACGAGATTTCTTTAAAAAACATTACGTTAAAATCGACTATGAAACTTATACTATTTCTCTTAATGTAAACAGTTCTGAACATATTATCCCATTGCAAACTGAACTTTTTCAAATCAAAATACCCCCTAGAACAGAAATCATTCAACAAATAAATATTAACGTAGAAGAAGACAGTCTAATCTGCGCTGAACAAATTAACGAAAACATATTTATTGGCAACACGATTATTCCTTTCAAAGGAATTAAACACGTTAAAATTTTAAATACTTCAGATAAAGAACAATCTATAAACACTTCTGATCTAAAATTCAAAACAAAACCTTTGTCCAAATTTTTCATTTACAATCAAAAGCAAACTTCATATAAAACTCAGAATAAACTAAAGAGATGGGAAAAAGTAAGGAAGCTAATAAAAATAAAAACAAAAGATACACATGCAAAAGATACTTTGGAAAAAATTTGTGAACAATTTCAAGACATTTTTTACCTAGATAATGAAAAACTTACGTCCAATAATTTCTATAAACAAACACTTCATACAACCGACAACACTCCGGTTTACGTGAAGAATTATAGATTACCACATACGAGTTATAAAGAAATCAACAAACAAGTACATGACTTATTAGAAAAAGACATAATAGAACATTCTATCAGTCCACACAACTCACCACTTCTAATAGTACCAAAAAAGAGTGAAAATGATTCCAAACAATGGAGATTAGTAGTTGACTACAGACAACTTAACAAAAAGTTGGTAAGCGACAAATTTCCATTAACTCGTTTAGAAGACGTTCTAGATAGAATCGGAAGAGCAAAATATTTCTCAAGTCTAGATATGACAAGCTCATTCCACCAAATAGAGCTAAACGATGAATCAAAAGCGCTAACTGCATTTTCGACCAACAATGGTCATTACCAATTTAAGAGATTACCATTCGGACTCAAGATCTCATCCAACAGCTTTCAGCGGATGTTAACCATCGCACTTTCAGGCCTTGATGCCAATGCATTTTTGTACGTAGACGATATAATTGTCTTCGGATGTTCATTACAACACCATAACGACAATCTGATTAAAGTATTTGAACGTTTACGTAAGTACAATTTAAAACTGAACCCAAACAAATGCAATTTGATGGAAAATGAAGTTGTTTACTTAGGACACTTAATCACGTCCAAAGGTATCACAGCCGATCCAGAGAAATGCAAAGCAGTTCACAATTACCCTACACCCAAAAATGCAGACGAAACGAAAAGATTTGTAGCATTCTGCAATTACTACAGACGCTTCGTAAAAGATTTCGCAGCAATAGCAAAACCACTCAATGAGTTATCGAAAAAGAATAAGCCATTCGAATGGACTCAAGATTGTCAAAAAGCATTTGAAAAACTTAAAAATACTATTACCGAGAGCCCAATATTGCAATACCCAAATTTCGATAGAGAATTCATTCTCACAACTGATGCATCTGACTATGCGTTAGGAGCTATTCTATCACAAGGTGAAATAGGCAAAGATCTACCTATATCGTATGCAAGCCGTTCACTGAATATACATGAGATAAACAAGCCAATAATCGAAAAAGAATTATTAGCTATTCATTGGGGAATCAACCATTTTCGACCATATTTATACGGGAGGAAATTTACAGTCATTACAGACCATCGCCCACTAGTTTCTCTCTTTACGCACAAAAACCCTTCGTCAAAATTGACAAGAATCAGAATAGATTTGATGGACTATGATTTCGAAATTATTTTCAAACAAGGTAGAATAAATACCAATGCAGATGCTTTATCAAGAATAAAGTTAGACTCACAACAGCTACAAGATATGATACCAAAAAATATAAACATTGTGACAAGAAGTAAAGCGAAAGAAAAGGAAGAAAACGCTACAAAAGTATCGGAAGTAAGCAAAAAACGGAAGAAACAAAACTCTATTACCATTAATGAGTCTGATCAACCCTACATGTGGAATGGAACTTCTGTATCCGACGTTAGAAACTTACCAATTCTAGAATTCCGAATATTAAAAGATAATATACGAAGATATAATAAAAAACGCGCGATTAATAATAATAATTTGCCACGAATTGAAATTATAGATAAAAGGCGGATATATGTAGAATGCAGCGATAATCCTCACCGAGACTTAGGTCAGGAACTGGAGAAACTCATTAACAAACTACATAATAACAATATAAGCAAGGTAGCTTTACGCAATGATGATGAAATATTCAAATATATGAAGAAGAATGAATTGATGAAATTATATAACAAAGTGCACAAAGAAAATATAAGTAAAAGGCAAATGAGAATTGAGGTAATTATTTATGAACCGCCCAAAGAAGTGAAACAAGTAACTGATCAACTAAGGTTAATTAGTGAACATCACAATAATAGTCACACAGGTATCAGACGAACGATAGCGAAATTAAAACAAAGATATATATGGAAGAATATGAACAAAATGACCAAGAATTATGTAAGAAACTGTGAAATCTGCCAAAAGAACAAGATTGTCCGACATACTAAAGAAAAATTTGTAATAACCGATACCCCTAATAAATGTTTCGAAACAATTGAAATTGACACTGTAGGACCACTTAGAATATCAAACGGATTTAGATATATATTAACTGCGCAATGCGAACTAAGCAAATATATAATAGCAATACCTATAACTACAAAAGAAGCTGAACAAGTAGCTAAAGCTATAGTAGAAAATATAATATTAAGATATGGACATTTCCAACAACTCAAAACCGATCAAGGTACAGAATACAATAACGAACTTTTAAAATCTATTTGCAAATTTTTAGACATTGAACACACGATGTCAACACCTTACCATCATGAAACCATAGGTTCATTAGAACGTAATCACAGAGTACTCAACGAGTATCTGCAATCATTCTGTCAAGATCACGAATGGCACAAATGGATACCCTATTATGTATTCGCATATAACACTACGCCACATACTGATACTAATTACACACCATTTGAATTAGTACATGGTTATTTAGCACCCTTACCTAATACCACAGATTTAAATAAAAAACCAACCATATATGATTATGATAACTATCTATCAGAATTGAAAATACGTCTTTATAACGCTCAACAGACAGCTAGAAGATTGTTAATTGAAGCAAAACATCATAGAAAATATAAGAAAGAATTAAATACAAATGAATTAGAACTAGAAATAGGTGATGAAGTCTATGTAAAAAATGAAAACAAAAAAAAACATGAATCACCATACAACGGACCATATATTGTATTAGAAAAACAAGGTGTAAACTCGTTAATATCAATAGACAATAAGGAAAAACTAATACACAACAATAGACTTAAGAAGAAACTGTAGATAAGAATAAGAAGCACATTATCAAAACAATAAATACTTTAATGTTATGCACCAATAGATTATATATTAAACAAATATTTTTAAATTGTACATAAACATCAATAGACCTAGAACAACAACAATGTAATATCAGCAAGCATTGAAATACCCAATTATCATTTTACGAAAATTTCTTATATTCTTCAAATACAATAAATTTTCTTTTCTAAAGGACGGAGGTGTAGAGATCTTAAATCTCAACCATACTAATAATGTCCAACGTGCCGTAAGCAATTACATATCCTGCATACGGAAATGAGAGCCCACACAAGTTGCGGAATATCCCGAGCAACATGCACACGAGCATTTCAAAACAAAGAATCCAATAAATTATGTTCAAAGAACACATTCTTTCAACCATTGCCTTTGACCGCGTGCGACATTAAGACAATGCACACAAAAGGCATTGAGCCCAAAATAGACAAGTGCGTATGAGCATTGGAATAAAGATAATGATGTTGCACATGTAAGTTCATTTCACTTGTTTGAATTGCAACCACATGTGCAATATTGAGTATTGAATAGTGCTATGCTGAATAGACTTAAGATCATTTTTTGTAAGTAAAATATTGTATATAAACGACAAAATAATAAAGAAACGGACAGAAGTAGAACTGACTTCATAGAGCGACATAACGCTGCTCTGTTCCTTAAAACGAACACTGGTCTTTTTTATTTCTCACCCTATTACGGCTGATTTGTCTTCGACAAATAACGCCTTTGTACTTGCGGAACCAAGGCCGCTAAGAAAATATACTTGGTAGGTATTTTTGCGCTTCCTGCTAAAAATGCATTTTTACTAATAGTGCATTCGCGAACCCCTTTCTTTTATTTTCCTCTCAAACTTTATGTGGCTCTACGACCAGCACTACAGTATCTATAAGATACTTTTCATAGAAGCTTGCTAATTAAATGAACAGACAAATTCCTGATACGAATTCTGTTTGAATTTTTTCTTAGCGCGAGTAGCAGCTTCTGATGAATTTTACGACTAGGCAAACACTGATCATAGTCCACGAGAATTTTCAATCAAATTTCCTAACAGAGCATTTGCTAATTTTTTGTATTAAATTTGAATTTAAATTTAATACTTGCAATTTTATATTGAATTTTATCGAAAATAAGTTCGACGATTCATTGTAAGCTGTTCATTGTTTTTATTCGAGTTTGCATAGTTGCAGCGGTGATTAGAGTTTTTCCTGGATAGTGAATGACTTGTATATTTCTATAATTATTTAATACATACCTTTCCAATTGTTTGCATCCGTTCGACTATCCATGTTCTATGGAGGTTTAGCTTCTTGGTGCTTAGCAACGCGAGAAACATAAATTAAGAGCAAAATTCTACTTGTGAATCAACCAAATCAATTTAATAGATGAGATATAAAGCCAAAAACTCAATGAGATCTAAAATTATTTAAGAAATATTATTAAAATGCTGGTCATAAAACTTAAGGCTCATGTTTTTGTGAGCGCTGCACTTTTAAAGTATTTAGGCCACAAATTAGTTGCGCTGGAAAAGGAGGTTTGAACAACTATACAATTTATTATTGATTCAAAAAAATATACGCCTGTGGTTCGCAAACGGTAGGTAATCAAAATTTTGTTTAGAATATGAATAAGATATTTTTTGATTTAATACCAGCTTGTAATGTCGCGTGGCTAGGCATGGCATTTTCACCTTTTTTTATAGTTATTTCATATAGAAGAACTAAAAAAACTCTGGCGTCGGAAAGGGCAATCCCGCACATAGCCACAATAACTGCCAAAACAGGCTTTTTCTAAGCGGGGAAGTGTAGTTTCGGGGTGACGGACGGCGTCCTCTTCAGGTGCTGTCATTTACCATCCGCTACCAGACAGCACGACCACGATTAGGTTTATTGATGGATTAAGCTCATCATACTTCAACTAATTTTTATAATTATTTGTATCCGCGAAGTATAATGACTGTCAATTTTTACTTCGTATGTGCCTACGTCGCTATTGTATATATTTGTAAGGATTTGAACCTCCTAGTCTAGCCGACAACTTTCGCCTACTACTGTGCTTTTTGGTTAGCAACTTACTAACACTATGCTTGCACATTGATGAAGGTTAGTAAGTTGCTAACCAAAAAGCACACTAGTAGACGAAAGTTGTCGGCTAGACTAGGAGGTTAAAATCCTTACTAATATAGGCTTTTTCTGTTTTGACCCTAAAACGTTGTCCTGGACCGTTGAACATTGCTTTCGTCGTGGTATAAGAAGAAGTAGGTTGGCCTTAGGTCTAGGTCGTTATTGCGTCAGCAGTTGGGTGCCAATCAATAGAGCCGGGCCATGACCCTAGGTAAACTAGTGATTTGTACGATTTTTTTGCAATATTGTCTTCTTTTATTGTGATTTTCGAGGCATTGACCCCCCTGAGTCAAATGCTGGATCCGCCCTTGGACGGGAGTCTGGATCGTAGCGTGGACGGGGAAGTACGGATCCACTTTCCGGGATGAAATATTGAACACAGGAGATATCCGAAAATTTTATCAAACGTTTATGAAATTGATGAAAAAGATAGGCTCGTGCAAATTCCGATTCAAACAATTAATTTTTGATTCGCTTCCAAACAAACTTGAAATATGAACAAGTGTGTAATTTGCTTCTTAATTGATTTCACTTTTTTCTTTTGTGACCTGGACATCAGAATATCGATGTATGTGCTGAATTTTGTGTGTGACTAATCAATTCCAGGTGTGGCTATATTTGAAAACACGTGAAAACAGAAGCATTTCGGCAGTAGGATTATACCCAGTGGCGGCTGTATCTTTGGGGCTAGTGGGGCTCAGCCCCACCACTTATTGATGAGCCTATATTAGTGCAAATGTAATAAAATATCATTATAGATTTCAATATAGTTTTCATAATTTCATTTCATTTCTAAATATAATGTAGCATTTTTTTTCGCCCATACTGTAGTTTACTTTCACATAGTCTTCTTGCCACGCACTGTAGAACAATTTGTTTTTCTCTTCGACTCGCTTTGTTGTGCCTGCATCGAGTAAAAGCTGAGAGTAAAATTTAAACTTATTTTCTCTTTGACAATTTTCCACCTTTACTACGAGGAAGGGGCTACATGGATTTTGCCCCGAAAAAGAGTATTTCGATTTGAATGACTGCGTGAATTCTATGCTGAAGCGGCGGGAGTGTGCATGTTTGAAATAACATGTGTATACATCGTGCACGGGCTTATCATATGCAGCCCGTTCAGTGTTTCGACAACGTTTAGTCTTGGCATGGTCTGGATAATACTTTTGTGCAGGCATGAGCAACATTTTTTTACGACGGGCCGAAGGGGGTGAAGGTGATGACTGTACATGCAAAAGTAGACTCATCAGTGTAGTGCATGGTATTAGTACTTAGTGTGCCTTCGTAGTGTTTGTAGTGTTGGGTATTTTTTAAAGTTTTGTAGTGCTTAAAGTTTGTTTCAGAAAAGGGTTCTTCAGGTTCAGGTTCAAACTCACATAAGAACTTATATTGGTGATAGAAAAATTCGTACCAGTAGCCCCATCTCTTAACTCCCACGAGCCGCCACTATAATTTATACCTGACCACGTGAAGTGAAAAATGTATGAAGGATTGAAGCATAAGTTCTGGTCTTCGTTCGATCTCGCATATTTTTGAAACTGTGTTTGACAACCGAAGGAGATGTCTGTTATTTGAAATTAAGTCAGTTTATCCCATTAAATCATTTTTAAATTGACCTGTGAAAGAAGTTCATCCCGCATCCCCTGTGAATTTTCTCGAGCTGATGGGGAAAATTCAAGTTTGTGACCCATTGCGAGCGATATTGAATATTTTTCCTTGCGTAGTTGGGAGGTGAAATCTTCAAAAGATACCACTTTGCTCCTGCTTCTCGGTATGTCGAATTTTTACTGACTAAAACCACATTCACCTTCTCCAAACCCAACCTCACTCCATCACTCGTTGCTTGCATTGTCCAAGTGCAATGTATTTCCTGAATGCTTGTTCATTTGCTTAGTACTTTTCAGACGATGTACATCAGTGTAAAGGATAGTACCAGTATCTCCACAATTTTTATTCAGAGTTCAATACATCAAATTTTGTTTTACATTTGTAAAATAAATCTTAGCGTTCTTAATTATTGAAAAATTTGATGTAGCGTCAATCGGATCCATCTTCAGGCGCTCTGTCCTAGCAAACTATTTTAAAATATCATATGCGTTTCACATATTGTAGTCGTTACCCCCCCCCCATTTATCTCTAGTTTCATTGTTTTCATTTCTTCAAGGTGTAAATTTTTAAAAATGCATTTCCCTTTTTCTATTTAAATCAGCCCATCTGCGTTAAGTTCTTCTGCTGTTTTATATACTTCAGATGTAGAGGTCATTCTCGGCAATTTCTAGGCATCTTACTCATAGAAGAAACACCTCTTTGCGAGTATCTACATTCATTGCACTACGACGAATGTTCGGCAATTGGAAGAGAATCCCGTAACAAGTCGGGATTTTATCATCTGTACATTATTAAGCGTTGTTCATTTGAAAAAGAGTTTCAAATTCCAATCAATGTGATCCTAATAGACACTCAGCTATGAAACGATTCTAGTTAACTCTTTCTACGAGGAATTGGGCGACGATAGCGAAGGTTCGCAGAAAATTATTTTGCCGAAAACAGCTATGGATCTCGCCAGACAATATCACATTTATTTTTGAAGGACAATGGGTTGAACATGAACGCTGTACTAAATAATATAAGGATTCAGTATGTGCCCGCCATCCGTGCCCACACTCCTAATCTACAATATTAACCGAAAAAAATGGTTGAATGTAATTTGTAAATAAGATATTTGAAAATTGGAAGCTAAGAATGTTAAGATAATAAAAGAACTTGGTGGGTCTAGTATAAACGAACATTCAAGTGCTAGGCCGCTGTAGGGTGGGCCCAGGCAGCAACATCTTCATTGCAGCTCGTTCATCTTCTGGGAGTAGCACTCCCGCCCAAGTGAATTCATTTTGGCTCGCGTTATTCATTTCGTTGATCGTAATTTTCGGGGATTAGTTCAGTTAAATACAGTACTTCATTTTTACTCTTTCTGGTAGGTTTCGCTCGCGGGTTTTTCTCAGCATGCGCGCGAGAGTTTTTTGAGTAAAGTAACGTAGAAGGACATGATATTAAAAATTTGAAAATTGTTGCTTTTTGGAATCGGGCAAAAAGATGGCTGAAGGATTTGGGACTTATGCTAAATCATAAAACGCTGGACTGAGCTGGGTTGCTAGCAGCCATCGCACCTTTACCTAGATAGAGGCTGAACCCAAATTTGTCTGCTCGGCAAAAAGACTCGTTGCCTCGTCCCCAAGGCAGAACGTCCATGAGGTCAATGAGATGAAAGTCTTTTGGAATTCAATTTTCATAGCTACACTACACATTTCATTGCAAGTCCTATATTTGATTCTTTGAGTATTGATAGTTTCAATTCTCAAGATGAACTCCAAGAAAAACAGGGTTTGTTTGTTTGTAATCAAATAACCTTTGCACAGGAAGCGAATTCACGCACGATTAACAACAGCAACATCAATTCCTAGCAGCATGTGGCCCAGCATGAAATTATGGAGACCTTAGGAATTTCATTGGTCCCATGATTTTTTGTCTTAAAGATCAAATTAAGAACTACCAGAAAGGGGAAGATTTCTGAAGAAACTCTTTAAAGTTCCATGCCAGCCTCTCGAATTCCAGAACAGATAAAGTTTATTGGAAACAAAATGACGCAAGATATATTTGCCTAAGTAAATAATGTAAATAATTAAAACATCCTATTTTTGTGATTATAAACTTATTGTCAAACAGGCAACAAAAATACATTGTAAATAATACTATATTCAATACTGATAACATCGAACGAATTCTCTCCAGTTTCTATGGGACCTCCAAAACGAACGATCGCAAATATTTAATATAAGACGACAACAAATTGTCGATCTTATATCCTTGTGTCGTGGTGCACAACAACTTGTTCGCGCCAATCATATTACCAAACCGAATCTGGAAGAATGCATTACCCGAGCTCCATCCATACAACTGCGAATACGGATACGATACTAGAACGTCCTTTGTCCTTGTGTCCATTATATGAAATCCAACACGATTGATCGCAATCAAAATAGTGACTGGCAAATGAGGATCATTTGTTTGCTTCACCACAAAGAATGTCGAACCGAACATTGGATATTTGGATATTTTTTGGAGGAATGCCTCTTTGGCGTCCTCAACAGTTGGACTGCCCAATGAAATCAAAGCGTTCGTAATATGCTTCTTCCAATCGTCTGGACGAAGAATATTCATTAGATCTTCTGGAACAAGACGCGGTAGGATCTCTAATGGACGTTGCAGTGGAATCATATTGTCGTTGAATTGGATTCGATAGAGAAGCGCTGCAAACTTGAAGGCTTCCTCTTTGCTCACCTTGTAATAGGCGTTCAGATACTTTGGAACCTCTTGCGAGAAGTAGAAGATCAGGTCGGCATTGATATCCTTGCCGGGCACTGTGTTAATCCATAATTTTTTCATGAAAAACAACTGATACTGGCAATTGATTTGTTGATCTACGTTCCTGGATGGCATGGTTTCTTTCACCCACTCGATCAGCTCGTTGATGAAGTCGAAAATAAATTCCGTCTCCGGAATTGAGAAGGCTTTGTCGGCAATTTTCACGAACAAACTGAACCCGTCCCAGGACTTGAGGTTCAAACGATTGGCGATCGTTTCACAGAGGTCTTCACCCCGAGTAGATGATTCTATTTCAAATGCTTCCACCGTATCATCAGGAAAGTATATCTGAAAATAATTCATGAAAAAAATATAAGAAGAAACGTTGCCCATACTTTGTGGAAGATTTGCATTATCCTTTTTTGAACAGCTTCGACTTCAATGCCATGTGGTGGGTGCTTTCGTTGCCCTGCTTTGATTATCTTCTTGAGACGCTTGAGGGATTCAATGGCGATTGGATGAGGACGCGTTCGAAGAAATTCCATAAGCTCTCTGACCAGCAGTGAAGTGGGCGCCATGATTCCTGTAGCGAGCCACATCAAATCCCATCCTCGATCAGCACTCACTTCAACTTTGTTATCGGTCAACTGCTTTATTATTTGACAAAACATCTCATCACGCATTATCTCGTCCTCCAAAGCTGGTCGGAAAATCAAATCAGTGTTGATCCCCAATCGACCACTGGGGATATCACCCATATACTGGAATCAAAAGGAACTATTACTCTGACTTCTTTGATTTTAAACAGGATCGTGCAAAAACTGGAATCACATCTCACCTTCAAAATGTATCCAAACATTGCAACTGCCTTGTCGAACAGTTCGGAATTATGCTGGAGCTTGTGTAAAAGTGGTGCTCTGATTGGATCTCTTGAATGTTTCCATAAATCATCTGGGCGAGTCCTTGCCGCCTGCATTGTATAAGACAATCGCGGAGGCCTGCAAATATTCGAGTTCAGCTTCAAACTGTAACTTACTCCTGGCACAGGAAAACTTACGGTGCGCTCGATCTAAAATGTTCAGCAGCAAACTTCTTCAACGTATGCATTTTCTGTCTCTGAACAGTGTTGTAACTATCAACTCCGAATTTCTTCTGCTTGTCCTTACCCTCCTTGAAAAGTTTCACAATAAAACTGGATGGCTCCATAATTGTTGGTAGCACGTACACTGTCTCAGTGGGAAATTCACCCACTTTTCCGTTACATTCACCGCGCGCCCAGGACTTCTCAGCTCGCATTATATCAACGCCAGTCGTTCCTTTAGCGAACTTGATAATATCTCCTTTCGTGTAGTCCAGATAGTTTTCTGGCTTGGAAGGATTGCTATAGCTTCGAGTAGCTACGGCGTATGTAGAGCGTCCCTTCAGATTGGTCAGTATGAAGTTGATCAGCAGGGACACGTCCTGCGACTCAAAACATTTAAATGTAAAATCCTCGCTTTGAATGGTGTTAATGTGAAGTTCGTCTATGTTAGAATTATCATCTGTTTTGGAGATTACCGATACGATTTCAGGGTAGGAGAACTCCGCCTGCAATGATGCATGCATAAAGGTACATTCAAAATTATCAAGCAGTCTCAATTCCTACCAAGACTTGCTCAGTTTGATCTACTAAATAAACACCAGTCGAATTTACAGCAATTATCACATTATCATTGATCAACTTGGGCCCAGCCGTCCTGACAGCTTCAAAGAATCGCGAAAACATCATTGGCCAATTGATTTGAGCGAAAATCGCGATATCTTCTTTGGCACACTTCTTTGGAACCTTGTTTCGGACGTAGTCATGCTGATCAAAAGCATCCATCACAAGTTTTTCCCATTTCTGCAAGGCTCGCTCACCAGCTGCTAGAATATCCTTGGGAATATAGTTAGGCAGACATTGACGCAGGATCTGTAAATGAGTTGCATGAAAGTTCGCATGACTTTGAGATCAACCGTAGAGGGTGATTTCAATTACCAGAGGGTTCATATCTGCGCCGTAATCTACATAATACTGAAGAATTGCAATTATTGCGATGTCCTTATCACTTTTGCATCGGTATTCACCAAAGTTGATGCCTCGAATAATCTTGAATTTGCGAAGAAAAAAAGATGATTAAATGATTTTCTATCTTAAATCTACAAAATGTAAATATATAATATATAAACAGTGTGAGTGGAGTAAAATATCAATAATTTAGGAGTTTTTCTGATCAATGAGTTAGTGTACAACTTCAAAAATGACTTCTCGATCTACTTCCTGTTTCAAAGAAGAACAATTCGATTCAACACGTGGCAGCCTTGAAAAATTTCTAAACAACATCTGTCATTTGTATCGAACAATATAAATGTTATAAGCATGACATGAGCGCCATTTTGATTCAGTTGTGATCTTGTCAATTGTAGCAGTTGAAGTATTCAGATGAAGTTTATAGACAGAAATGCATACTGGAGTGATTTTTGACTTACTAAATACATTAAAAACATATTTTTGCTATTCGCTCATGCTGCACGAAGAAGCAGTGATACATATAAGCTTATATTCACGTCAAACCATGTTGAATAAGTCGTGCATTCTGCAACAACTGTAATTCCTCTTTGATTTATTGCTAGACGATATCTAAATGTTGCATTAGCCAAATTATCTTGGTAATGCATCTTACACAGTACCTGTTTATAGACCAAATTTGTGGCCAACTCATCTTCAGCTGGATTATACCACGGTGCAAACACCTCCTTTCTCAAAAACAGCTTCCATGGTGCCTTTCTATCATTCAGTCCTTGCTCTTTTGCGTATTGTTCACAGTTTGATATAGCATCCATTATATGTTCCCGTCCATTGCCCAAGGATAGCACCTTATCAAAGAGGGTGATAAACAAGGAGAATCCAAATACATCTCTCAATCCAATATTTTGTGCCAGTTGTGCTACCGCTTCTCTCGCTGTTGAGGCAGAATCAACTTGTAGCTTTTTCTCGGTGCCATCCATCAAAGTGACCATGAGGCTGATGGGGGTCTTATTTCTTGTAGCATGCAGTTCTAACCAGGATGGTGGCTGGGTTCTTGTCCCGTTCTAAAGTTAAATACATAGTAAGTTACATCACGAATGAAAAATGGGATGGTTTTAGATATTGATCTGCAATGGATTTAGTATTTTGTTACACACCTGCAGGGTACGTTCCAATCGCTTCTCACAGAACGGTGCATATAGCTCAGGTCCTGATCGAATGAAACTCCTCAAGTACAACTGGAACTTTTCTGAAGGTGGGAAGCAGCCAAGACACAGTGACAACAAAATCCAGCCTTTGGCGAACGATGTGTTGTTTGGATTGTTGGTCAACTGTTTGCATATTTGGCAGTAGATTTCATCCCTGTGAAGCAAATTAGGGTGTAGATATGGCCTCGATTACTTGTAAAGAATTCACCTCAATTCAGGTCTTAAAATACCATGTCCAATAATAAAATGCAACTTTTCCAAATTCGAACTGCGGATACTCAACCAGTGATGATAGTACTCTACTTCTTGGCTGTTATCAAGAGCCTTCCGCAGAACCTCAGGCAGCTTGGTTTTCCTCTTCAACGTTTTTCGGACAAGACGTTGATGTTCACTCCCACCGTCCAAGGATTTTAAAGCCTCCTGGAACTCCTTGCTCTGGACAACTGATCGACCCAAACTCACCGTGAGTCGTTGCATAACAGGCATCTTGCTAGGACCCTCTTCTTCGTCGTCAGGCTCGTACTTGGCCTCAGCCATATCACCCATGAAACGCAACATTGTTATCCAGATGGCCTGGGGCAGAAGAATCCTTTAGATAGTTCAAAGAAGCAATGGGAAAGAATGTTACCTGTGATGACACCTCATCCAGGGGTGCAGGATGGCCTAATAATGAATTTTTCAGGGGTCTCTTGCTGTATTGGATTGTCACGTTCCCAACGAAATATGTGACGGCGAACTTTTGGAAATTGTATTCGGTGATGTCGATCGCTTGACGCTTCTGCACTGGGATTCGTATGGTTCCACCCTTGGCTAGTATTTTGAAGCCTGGGAATTTCTGTGAAAATTTCAAGGTTGCGAATTTTTACTTTTATTGAAATGGGGAAATATGCCATCCCCGAGTTTTAGAACAAGTATCCAAAAGTAAACAACAAATATCATATGCTTTCGCACACGATCACAAAATATTCTATTTGCAGTTTAAAAAATTCAACTAGTGAAGTCCCAATTTTAGGACATGTTTGGCTTTGATTGAAGTATTTCAAAATATTTGTATCGAAACATTTTTTAAGTAAAATCTTGCAGCATCAGGTTGTTCGATTCAAAGATAAAATTTACCACAAAATATAACTGTTCACAAAGTCATATTCCTTCGAACATTATTTAAATTGAATAAAAAGCAAAAAAAGCATTACGCAAAAGACTTTATACACCTTACGATTATTTGCTGTCTGGATTTTAGCTCTGGCATATCGTCAGCTATTTTATTTTTTCGCAATATGATTCAATTTGTTTGAAAATAAGAGAGGTAATAACGCACGAACTTTGAAAATTTATTAAAAATCGATAAAAAAATAAATGATCGGTCATATCTTCTATATCTTTTGCAAAGCTATTGATTTTGAAATGATTGAATATTGATACAATAGTGCATGAATGAATGAAAAATGTGATTCGGACCCTCACGCTGATTTATAAAATTGTTTGGGATTAAGAGTCAGTCATCCAAGATATTTTTGTAAGAAAATAATATGTCCTTATTGAGGAGTTCTGATTTGAGGAGCATTTATAGGTTACTATTTGTTCATTAGTAATTTTAAATATCTATAAGAAAATTTGCATTAAAAAGTGACTGCAAATCAGTGACTGAAAACCATGTTCTTTTATCAAATTTAATTCTGACGAGACGAAATTTTTTTTTGTCTTCTACCAGAATAAATCCCACTTCCAAATTCAGTAGAAAGATCATCATACTCAAGCATTGGAATGAATTTCAAATCAACCAAAAACAAAATAAAATACCAATCATCATTTTGTTTAAAACATTTAATTGAATTTTATAAATTTACATTTCATAAATGTTCCAATGAAATTTCTAGCTTATCGCTGGATTACGTTAAATAAATATTGCTAAGAATCGACCTTTGTACTGAATAAGGGACTGGGAGAGCCCTTGAGCGCCTATAAGGAGCCAAAATCAACGAACTGGATTCATCGACTTCAAAAGCAATTGCAGATCTAAACAAAAGGACGAAAAAACAGTAGGGTCAAAAAAAACACTCAAATCAGCAGAAATATCTTCGTGGAAGTACATACATATGATGTGCTATACAACACTGAGTATTATTTGCTGAAAGAACATAATTTTTAAATTATTTTCTTCTTAGTAAGAAAACAATAAGTTCTGATGAATATCAAATATTTTACAGTGTAAAAAATTCAATGAAAATGAAAAATATTTGACTACAATTTCCAATGTAGGTAGCTTTTCACAGTGAAAGCAGACATGTAAATTGACTAACACTCGTTTGGGACTTACCTTTTCACTTTTCATTATCCTGGATCAACTATAAATTATACAAAACAAGGTGCAATGCTATGCCTCAAAAAGAAAAGGTCAATTAATTATTAAGCACGATGACATATAAAGTTAAAATTTTCATTGAATAGTAAAAACGGTTACATATTTTGGTGCTTCGAAAGGCTCTAGACTGCTTAAAAGGCTTCAAGCTTCAAGTTTAAGCTAAAATGTGAATAATTAAATAGAGCAACTCTTAACTTGAAAGTTTAAATACTATGAAAAATGCCTGCAAATTCAAATAGCCTCCAATAGTTTACATAGGCCTAAGCATATTTGGTACTATTTTTTCTATAAATGGGAGACATTTCCTTCTGCAAAGTATTCATATCCTTGAAAAATTAAATAATCATAAAACGGGAGAAGGGATGAGAGAAGGTTGTGTCGTCTTAGTTGAGTTACTTGGTCATATTCGTGCACTTTTATAGAAGTTTATTACTATGAAAGGGATTCGAGCTCATCCATGTTTATCACAAATGAGAAGATGAAATCAAGCAATCTTTTTCGCATACTTTATATTTCAAGCTAAAATATATATACAACAAAGCGTCTAATCTACAACCAAAAATCAAATGAAAATTGTTCAGTCTTGTTTTATGTTTTATGGTCCTGAAGCCATCAAACTCAACCATGTTTATTTACAATGAATATTGAAATTGCTTCAGGCCAATTTTATCAAATGTGAATGTGTGTGGTTCGTCATTCGAGCAATGAATTCATATGTGACTACTCTCCGATATACACTTTCTAGTATATAATACAAACAACCAATCTAACTATCACATTCAATCGTACATCTAGGCTAAGTAAGCGCTACAATCTCGTTTCGTACGAGTAAAATCCAACAGGACGCGACAATAACTTACTAGGAATGTGTTTCTTATCACGACTCTTAGCCTCAAAGTAAGCCAGCATATTGCTCACATTGGGAGTAACACTTACAGATTCGTCGCCAGTGTCGTCCAAGAAGCCAAAAACAGCGTCCACCACCTTGTTGTCCTCGTCAACGTCGATTTTGTGCGATCGGGGGGATGATAGGCCGTTCTCCAGCAACCCGTTTTGCTCCAGGCGCATAGTGTATTTGATTTCGACCAAACGCGCTCGGTAATTGTCCGCCGCATCCCTTTTCCAATTCTTGTTTCCAGCCTTGCGAAACTCGCGCTCCTCAGAGCTGCGCAGACTGGTAATTTCCCGGAGCTGTTTGAGCTTACCCTTGATTCGAATGCGAGTCAAGAAACCTCGACAATGCGCCTGCAGCATACTAACACTGCTCCTGATGAGTCCAAATCGATAGGATTGCTGGCGAGATCGGACACAGGCTTGTAGTCGGAGGAATCCTTGCCTGATCACCACGTACTCGTGTCGATAAAAGTAGCCTCGCCAGGCGCGCTGCACCACGATAGCAGCCTTGCGATGTCTTTCTAGCCATCGCTTGAAAATCAAGCGCCTGAATCCGCGTTGCACCACCAAAATGAACTTCAGGAAGACTCGTTCGCGCTCCTTCTCCAGACGAATATCGTCCACATCCTTCACAAAAACCTTTGTGCTGCCCAGCTGGAAGTCAGCCTTGTTGCCCAACATTATTCGACAAATCTTCTCGGTAGCATCTTTACAATTGATTTTGTGCACAGGCCCGATGCCAGGGACTAGGTGCCGATATCGCAGGACGAAGTCGCGATAAGTGTGTCGGATTGGATAGCCTGCTTGCCGGATTTTAGCCGTCTCCATCATTCCGGAGTAGCGGAGTTGTCGGACGCATAACGCGCGATCGAACGACTGTGGAAAATAAAAAAAACATATTAATATATGGATTCAAAAATATGAACTGATAACGCAACAAGATAATGATTTAAAGGGTTTCAAAAAAATGGGCTCAAAAAACTTTAAAACTCATGAATTTCTCACAAAGATCGATAAAAACAATAAGAATATTGGAATAAACTTTCTTGTTTCTACTAAAAGTTTATCAATATTTATCATATTGTTCCTTGAATGTCTACGTGAAACATTCTTATATTAATCTGATTATAGTTTATATTAAAAAACCGGCACAATGACAAACATCTACAAAAAACTTGGCAGAATCGATACATTTGAAAAACTGCAATCAATCATCAATGAAAATTAAGCCGAATTTTTTTGGAAAAATGTTTTTCTTCCAAAAATATATATGCGCTCCAAACTCTGAATAATACTTAATTGATACATTTCCTGGTAGAAATCCAAACAAAAATTGTAGACAAATGAAAGGCGCTCAATAAAAAGTTTCTATCCAGCTTAAACAACTTATCAGATACAAAAAAAATATGTCCGATAAATAAACCTAGAGTCTTTTCACATTTACTGAACAAAAGGGACCTCCACTAAACTTACTTGGAAGAAATGATTTTATTTAGACTGCGAAATTAATTCATGCAGCTTTTTAAGGCAGATTTTTTTGAGAAGATGATCTCTAATCTTTCATAAAGCATTATCGGAAGGATATAGTGTCAAATTCGATAGAAAATTTGGTGAATATAGTTTTTAGTCAAAAATCTACCACAAATACCTTTGGAAAAAAATTGATTATATTCGAGGAAATTTTTGTGTGGCCTTAAAAATAATTCTTTGAAAAAGTTTTCTGGAATTTGCTAATATTAAAAAAACATTGTCTGTCTCAGCAAACTCCAACAAAAAGGATAAATAGCAACCGAAAAGTAGCAATAGTAATGAATTTAAAAAATCTCTTGCAAATGAAAAACATTTACAAATTCGTTCGATAAAGTTTCTATTGCAATTATGTATCATTAAAAAATGTCTGAAAAATTACTGTCAAATAAGTGTTGAAAAAAATCATATTGTAATTTTTTCTGAAAACATTTGAGTCGAATTTTTTACGGAAAAGTTAGTCTCATAAAAAGATTCTCCCAAAATAAAATCGTACTCAAATCATTTCATTACAAATATTCTACCAATATTTTGAATCAGATTATTAATTTGCTTAGATTGGAATTTAACTTTAATGGAAAGTTTCTTTTCTTTCAATGAACATTTTTCCAAAAAACATCGAAATTCATGTTGACACAATTCAGGAAATAAGTTTGCAGAAATGTGAATTCTTCTAGAAGAATTTCAAAAAATGAATGTGCACAAACTGTATATGAGAAAAATTTTCCCAAAGATGTTTCAAAAAACAAAAACATTTATATTATATTAAATACGTTCAATTTTTTCTCAAAAATGTTTCTACCAAATGCTTACGTGAAAATATTTTCAAGACCATTTTTTTTTAAAGTTTTCTACATGGTGTCTATAAAATTCTGCTGGAACGATTTTAGATAGCTGCACGAAATGAACGAAAGATATGGTTTTCGGGGGAAATTGGACAGTCAAAACCTACCAAAAAAATTTCCGATACAATTTATTAATACAATACAAAAAAAATATTGTTGCGTAAATAGTCTCCGTAAAAAAATGTTTGTCAAATGTTTTCTAAAAATATGAAGAGATCCTAAAATTACGCAAAATAAAACAAAATGGATAAAAATTCGCTAATGTTTCAGGAATTTTTTTTGGAACATTTTACATTGATTTGCTGAAAACACTTTAAACATAAAACCTTCAACAAAGTAGGCTAGATTTCTCCAAAGCAAAACTTTTTCTATTTATGATACTCGGAAAAAATCGAATATATTTTTTTGACGAGAAACTTGCCTAAAAATTTTTTTACGAGGAACTTCATTAATTTTTTTTTTCAAAAATACCCAGGAGAATTTCAACATGAGAATCGAAGATTAACATTGAAACAAGGAAAATCATCTAATTACTTACATTTCCCTGTTTTGTCTCATTCGGCTTAATACATCTTATAAAGAACGGATGACAAGCGGAAAGAGTCTTCATTAGAAGATCCAATGAATTGCGAAATTGAACGGAGAGCGTCACCGATTTTTTGCCGGTATCTCTTAGTCCTTCGGGCGAGAACAAATCCATCAAATACTTATTACTTGATTGTGCAATCATTTCTTTCAAGTCCAAACTGAACGAGTCTCGATTCTTCTCCAGGAAACCTAGAATAGAGAGGTCAAAATCAGTCTGAAGAAAGAATACAGTTTCAAGGATGTTAAGATGCGTACCTTTCGGATTATAGTAGACAACTCCAGCATAATGTTGTATTCCGAAATAGGATGTTTGTGAGGATTTCGGTTTCAGATAAATTGTTCGTTTGCCGTGGGTTATGTGCAATTTTTCCAGTAACGTGAAATCAGTTCCTGGAAAGAAATTCATATATTTTTATTTAAAAATGATGGTTACGTTCAATTGAATTCCAATTTATGCAAAGCAATAACATAAATATTTTCATTAATGATTCTGATTCATTCATAAAGCCATTTTGAGGAAAATACGCACATATCTTTAAAAATAGTACGGCATAGAGTTTCGCAGCCTTTGTTTCACTTATAATTTACAAAACATATCCTAATCTTCCCTTTCTTATTTGAAAATATATAAAACACAGGAAATTTCTTACCTTTCGGAAATTTCGATTCTTCGTCTATCAACGACATTATGTTCACCGACCGCATACCAATAATATCCAAAATTTGTTGATTATCAACAAAATCAATTACTTTCCAGTCAATATTCTCCGTTGCATACTCTTCCTGCTCCATCTGAAAAGTTCATCCCAACTTAATCAACTTCAAATTGTTCTTTGTCGCAAAACACCTTACCTTAAAAATATGCTGCACGAAAAACTGTTGTAGATTTTCATTTGCATAATTTATGCACAATTGTTCGAAGCTATTAACCAGGAAATTTTCAAAACCGAAAATATCCAACACACCAATCGTACGAGCATTGGTAGGATCGATATTTTTAAAAATCGTGTCGTTTATTCGATCAACTATCCTTAAAAATATCCTTCCGTAAATTGCCTTGACAAAAGCATCGCGACCCTCAATGGCCGTGTCCTTTGAAATCGACGACACCACCCGATCACCGTGGGCGAATATGGTTTTGCGGGTCAATGCGTCACAGAGCATTTGCTTGGATATGCCCAGAATGTTGGAAATTTTCGAGGCGTTAGTATTATCGTGGACCTCACTAGCGTCTATGTTCTGCACTACTACCCCCTTCATTTTCAAGTTGCCCAGATGTAGAAGGGCAGCAAGAAGCGTGAATATGTTCCAGATTTCACTTTGAGAAAAGGACAACACTTCCATCGCGGAACGAATATCAGCAAAGTCCTGAAACAAAAGAGTATTTGCTAGGATTTAATTTTGTTTTCGGGTATAATGTATAATATTACCATGGCATCATCTCTCCCTTCTCGAATAAGACATCCGCCTTGCGTTAGATAAAAGTACTTGGACGCATCCTCCAGCTCCAGTTTTTTCTTCTCTTCTCGACTAAGCCCGGCTAGCATAGCATAGAATATGTGATAGTTTCTCTCGTCCTTACTTTGAGCCACAATCCTCGACTTCTCCAACAAGTACTGCTCGATTTTGGCCCCCTTGATGGCGTTATTATCATCGAAGTGGATTTCAATGTACTTCCCAAAACGTGATGAATTGTCGTTTCGTATGGTCTTGGCATTCCCGAATGCTTCCATAATGGGATTCGCTTCGATGATTTGCTGCTCAATCCACGAATGCTTCCCACTAATCGCCGCCATGTACTGAAGGATGAGCTTCGTACTCTCTGTCTTCCCAGCGCCCGATTCACCACTTATCACAATGCTTTGATTTGTTGAGTCCCTTCGCAGTTCTTGGAAAGCGTTGTCGCCAATCGCGAAAATGTGCGGAGGCAGTTCACCAATCTTTTTGTTACGATACAAGGCAATTTCCCGATTCGTATAGATAGGAAGAACCTCGTAAGGATTGATAGCGACTAACATGGCACCAGTATACGTCTGTGAACGAGAAAAATCCAATTTTTCATTTATCATTTTATTCAAAGCTCCCATTTTTTCATAAAGAACTGATTAATGTCCTTCCCCTTAAAGCTAAACCAAAAGTATCAAAACTGAGTGAGCACACAAACTCTACTCACATAAATTTGTTTTCTATTGTATCTAACATGAAGATTCCTTAAGATAGCATACTCCTGGAGGTCTCCTAGCGTTATCATATCATCGACATCTTTCTGAGAGGTGATATGCATTGTTCGTAGTATATCCTTTTCGGGTATCCAAAATTCTTTGCCTTCGTCATCGCGAACCAGAGTTTTATTCCGCTCTGAACGAAGAACCTGACATCCAACTGGAACGCTGAACTCATGCTCTTCCCGGGGCTTGATCCAGACTAGTTCGACCTGCAAAATATTTTCGAAAAATTGTTTGTAATTATGTGTTAAATAAACTAGTGCTATCATGCTCTGACTGAATATTCCTGAAAGTAAGAATACCTCAATTTTATCTTCATTTATAGTATAACGAATAATAAATAATAATAAGAAGTGAAGAATATCACGAAAAGTATCTCAGATTTTTGCCTGGCCACTGAGGTTTGATTGCATGACGCTGATGGTTGTATTCTAATAAAAAAGGATATGGCAGATTAGTAGCCGCATTAGATTAGTATGGTGGCATTGTCTTCCAATAGTTTCTGCCCAAGTTCTTTGGGTAGAGGGAGAGGTATGCATTCCGAAATATTCCTTGGATGCAAATATTGATCGTTTACTCAACGGAATAGTCAAGTGCACTGAAAGTGAAGCATTCAGCTTTGGTAGATTAAAACCTTGACCTTTCATATGACAGTCAAATGTTTCCACTAGTTAATGACTCAATGACTTTTAAGGATAGTTACTAGGCTGTTCAAAAAGTAAGGTACCTAACGATTGAAACACTTTTTTGGCAAAATTCAATTTTATTCTTCAACATAATCTCCTTTTAGTTCGATACAACGAATCCATCAATCCTGCAATTTTTTACACCTTTCAAAAAATAACAATTTGTCGAGCAGTCAAAAATAATTGTCAGTTCCATATACGAATACTTCATTCGATTTAAAATGTCTGCCAGA
Source organism: Oxycera nigricornis (assembly GCA_963942545.1). Classification (NCBI taxonomy): domain Eukaryota; kingdom Metazoa; phylum Arthropoda; class Insecta; order Diptera; family Stratiomyidae; genus Oxycera; species Oxycera nigricornis. Next base: position 85,763,287 of record OZ012661.1, read on the forward strand.
TAGCCACCTTTTGCGGTTTTGAAGCTGATAACAGTCGATGGTGGCCAAATATGGTGAATATGGTGGTTGAGAAAGAATTTCGAAGCCTATTTCATTCTTTTTTGCCTGTAGAATGAGCGATGTGTGAGATGGTGCATTGTTTGCATGAAAAATGATTGTTTTCTCCACCTAACGTGGCCGTTTCTTCTTTATTTCGGCATTCAATCAATCTAAAAACGCTAAATAGTATGTGCCATTTAGTGTTCTTTCCTTCTCAAGGTATTCGACAAAGATTATGCCATCTGCACCTCAAAAAAACACTTTCCATAACCTTCCCATCCGATGTTTGCGTTTTTGGACGTTTAGGTTCACATCCACCCGCTAAAACCTACTCTATCGATTCTTCACATGATTTCGGTGCAAAATGGTGAATGTATGTTTCATCTATGATCACATATCGATGCAAAAACTGGGATGAATTCTTGTGCAACAGTTCCAAGTTTTTGATTTTGAGCCAACGCGGCACCTATCTTGCACAAAGCTTTCTTGCCTCCAATTTTTCGTGCAGGTTATTGGAAGCCTGTTGAGATGCTTATAAACTCAGATAGCTTCCACACTTTCAATTAAGAGTAGTCCAATACCATATCGTGGATTTTTGTAATCATATCTGGTGTTGTTACCTCAATTAGGTGACCTAATCACTTCCCGAGCAGGGTTTGATGGCAGTGGAAACAACGCCAAGCGTCGGCCAAGCATTGGCGTACAATGAATGGCCAACGGTCAGCTGCCAGTGCTGGCCCAGTACTGGTTGATTGCTGGCTGAGTGCTGGCTGAATACTGGCCCAGTAGTGCATTCGAGCGCTGGCCCAGTGCTGGGGGTTGGCACTGGCCCAACGCTTGAAGCCATTACTGAAATATAACAATTCTGGATACAAGCAGAATGTTAAATGATTTGGAGGAAGTTCACTAGTGAGCGCCAGTGCAAGTTCGTTATATTAATAAGTATTGCTTAGTTATAATGCGCGAATTTATAGTATTGCATTCATATTGAAGTATAAAGTGAATGGCAAAAATAACATGTGAGAAATCGTTGCATTATTTGAAGAACTCATAGTTCATATTGATTGTATGCATAAACGTTCATTTTGAGGGTGTAGGCTGAACAGTATTCCCTTTCGTAGTCGTCGATATTTCGAAGAAATGTGTTGCAGGCGAAGGTAAATGGCATGAAGGTCACACTATTCTTTGTTCTTAGAACGAACACACTAATATACAATTTTTCATTATTCATTTTTACACCCGAATTGCTTTTTACAAGAACTAGAAGTGTCCCTTGAAAACAAACGAGTATGTTTTCAAGGGGGTTTTAATACCTTTTAGACGTAGTAATAGATTTTGGATGTCGTAGCAAGTTTTTCTTTCAAACTAAATTGAATAGTTTTTAACAAAACCAGAAAACGTTTAAGATGATTTTGAAATCTTTTTGAAGCGTAAATACAGCGTCTTCTAACATAAAAAGTTTTGTTGGATTAAATCAAATTTCGTCAATAGATGAAGTTAACCATATTTTTTTCTAATAGAAATATTTGTTGAATACTAATTGACCATTTTTCGACCAAAATAATTTTCCTGATAATATTTGAAGATTTTTTGAACTACTAGATCTGTGACAATCATAACTTTTTGTTGATGTAGAAATACTAACGAGCTACGAGAGACTGACAAAAAAAACAATTCTGAATGCAGAAGCTTTTTCATTTGCACTTCAGCAATTGTCGAGCAGTCGACTTTGAAGAAGAGACTTTTTGTTTTATTCTTGGAATTTTGAATTCTATTCTCATTTTTTTAATAGAAGTTCAACTGACAGACGTCCCATTGCAACAGTGCGGCGGCAGTTTTATTGATTTTGTCCTTGGCGCCATCATTAAACATAAATAAAATAAATTTAGATGGATGATCCAGAATTTTATAAAACTGAATTTTGGTCATGTTTGCTGGACATAACATCTTCGTGCGAGTCGTGCTTTTCGAGATATTGATAAAAATGTCTTCTTTTCCAAATTGCATTCATATCCGCCACTAAACGGATGACTGGCACATTCCGTGTCTCGAATAAGCAACATAAACGACTATTTGCAATGCAAATGTCACGTTACAACGCTCAGCGAACACTCAACGAGTAGCGCCTTTTCCAGTGCTCCCCCAATGCTGGCAAGTTGCCACGTTACAATGCTCACCCGACGCTCAGCCTACACTGCCATTCTGTGGACGACGGAGAGTCGCTGACGGCGGCCCGCTCGCTCTCTCATCAATACTCGGCTGACGGCTTGCTTTCCAATGTGTTCGAATGTGTGTACGTAAATTCGTAACTGTCTCTATGGCTTCGACGCTACAGCGCTTGCTTCGTGCGATGGTCGTTGCGCGTTCAATCCTCGGTGGCAAAGGCGATACATTACCCACATATTAATCGGATGCCGGCGTCTTCTTCACATGCCGGGCGACGAATATCATGTGGAAATTGTATTTTCATACAAATTTCCGTGGCTCTTATCGCCGCCGATTCATTTTGACATTTGAGTGCTGGCGGAGTAACAAATTCGTTGTTTGCCAGTACTGGGCCTGTACTGGGCCAATGCTGCTTGTGGATCTTGGCCCAGTACTGGCATACAACGTCCGCCCGTAGTTATCATCCAGCACTGATATGTTACTGGGCCAGCACTGGCGAACGAGACTCAGCCAGCGTAATGTGGCGCTCAGCCAGCAATGACTTAGCACTGGGCCAGTTGTGCGACCGTGTTCGGGTTGTGATCATACAACCACGATTAAATTCAGCAATCCAGTATTTAACCATTTTTTCTGACGGAACAGATTCGCCATAATATTTATTGACCTTTTTTCGTTTCTTTTGCAATTTTACTTTTCAAAAAACACGAAATTCACTTTTTCCCATTGCGAGAAAAATAATCAAAGCTGTTTTTCTTTTTTTTCCACAACTGCTACACAAATCCTAATGTACAGCTTGTCAAGAAGTTTGACATGTGGTCGTCTGACGGTTGGTTATATCTGACAACGACGAAATTTTTTTGTTTGTGGTCTCGTCTGTTATAAGCGCTTTACTTTTTGAACAGCTACAGTAAATGGTCTATAAATAAGAAACAATTCCATATTCTGCATCCTTAAACTTAACCACATGGCATCATCCTTGTTATTCACAGCATTTACGCACAAATCACATCTACTGAGTCTGTAAAGATTCTTAATGAGGCTCTAGCATCAATTCTTTCCATGAACCATGGAAAAAAGTAAATCTAGGTCAAATAATTGCTTTTTGTTGGAAAACGTTTAAAAAAACTTAAAATCTAAACGAATTTATATAAGTATAAATATATTTATGACACACCTTAAAACAACTAAAATACACGTTTCGGTTTAACATTTTTGGCAAGGATTACGAAAAATTGATATAAAATAATCATCATTTGGTAAAGTGTCTTCATTTATTAATAAATCATTGCTTCAATTAATTTATCAAAAAATAAATTTTTAATCTTTCGGAGGACACCCTTGAAATTTCTTTGAAATGCCGCTAGTCTGCATGCGTGCTTACCCAATATTTAATATCTAAACAATTTACTGGATTCTCATCAAAGAAGAAATTGTCTCAAATGAATGTCTCAATATTATCTACAAAAATATTATCTAATTTTAACTGTTTACTTTCATTGACTATTAATCGCTTGTTGCAAGATTATTTTAAGCTTTAAATGGCGAGAGCAAAAAACGTGCAATTAAACTCATATCAACGTGTTTGTGTTCAGAAAATACAATAAATTACTCTTTGTGCGCCTGCAATCCTAATTTAACTCGGATTTTCACACAATTTTATCTATAATTGACAGTATCTCTTGCAAATATAATGATCGCTCAGATAAATTACAAAAAAACATCGCGCAATTTAGTGTTGATCGAAGCGTAGACTGATATGTATTTCCCCTAATTGATTACGTACGTACTTATCCATTGACGTAAGACTGGTCATAATTTTATTGTATTCATTTTATAGTGTGCGTGTTGTTGATATTATTTATTAGAATTTTTGTGTAGGATATAGTATGATTGAATCAGTGATTTTATAGGTGATTCAAGTTAAGGGATTTGAATGGTTTAATTTTTCACTCTTTGTCGTTTGCTTTCTATACAAAAAAAATTCAATCATGAGTTTCGTTTCAAAAAAAACGTAAGCAACAATTCAAATCACAATCAAAAATAATTCAGTTTGATGTTTTGTTATCGCTTCAAAGTTGTTGGTTTCCACTCGTGCATCTGGTAACATTTATAATAATTTACGAATTTATAAACTATTCATTGACAAGTCATGTGAAATTCTTCATACACTTGAAACATCGAAATAACTCTCTGAATTTAAATAGCCACAAGAATAACCAGTAATATTTCATGTGCATAACCAGCTTCCCACAAATCAACATCATTGATTCCATGGCATTCAGCAACTTGTCGATGACGTTTAGTCTGTATCTTACGTCAAGTGGTATAAAAATGGCCGTAGTGTACTTTGGTTCGAATAGAGTGATTAGTAAATTTCAATTGAAACAATTAAAGGATTTCTCTAAAAAAAATCTGGCTGGATAATTGAATCAAAATACTTTCCAGTGTAAATGGGATCTTTTCGAACGAGCATGTTTAGTTGTGCTTTATTTTGGTAGGCTTTCAAATTACTAAACGCTTTCTGAAAACACAAAGTTTGAAGTTGACGTAAAAATGTCCATTCAGGACTTTTTTCTTCTTCCTGATATATTGCCAAAATTGAGATCGAAACTTTTTAGATTATCACTATTTTTTCCTGAATTGAAACGCTGCTGTTAATTATGTACTGTTGATTCTTAGAAAATCACGCATTTACATATCTTATCTCGAGGGAAAAGTGAAATATTCTTCATAAAAATGCCGTTATTAATTGTTGTTGCTCCAATTTTCAATCGCATTATTAGTTATAGTTTATTTATGATTTATGAATTAGAGAACAAAAAATTATTTAAACCTTTTCATTTATGAAATATCCAACTGTTTTATCTAAACATTCACCTCCTCTCTTACACATTCACCTATTTTTGCATTTATGACTAACATGATTTCCATTAAATCTACTTTGCATCTTATCACAATGATATTCCCACAATTTCGTATGAAGATAATAAAATAACTTTCCCAAACATCAAGAGAATTATTTTCCATTGTGTTTGTTACACATTTATTGCTTCTGAATCGGCTTTGTTCGGCGAAATCCATAAAGCCTACTAAAACACCATAAATTATAGTATGATGTGATTACTTGGCGATTGTATCAGGGTGTAGTAGTAGCAGACGCAGGATATTTGTTAGTCTTATCACCAAAAATTGGTATTTAGATGATATCTTCTATTTTTTTTTATCAAAATGCTAGATTAATCGGTAATCCGTTAGGAGGTCGAATTCAATTGTATTGGGTTTATGGTAATCGAGACAGATTAAATTATTAAATTGATGATTTCATTATTGGAAAATGTTAATTCATTCATTATAGTGTTATTTTTTTCATTGTTGTCAATTTTAACCATGTAAAATACCTTGAATAAAAGATTCAGTCATGTCAAAACATTTTGTTTCTATATATTTAGGGAGGAATATAAATTTATGCTATTCCTTTGACCTTTTGAAAGTATCAAATTATTTTTTCATGCGTCTTTAAAATGTTATGAGTCTGGAAATTATTTGGATCCTTTAATAAGAGAGCTGAGCGCAATTTCTGTTGGTAATTATAACTTTGGCATGCCTGCGGTGGAAAGTTAGTGTCTCAGCTTGTAAGGCAAAACAAAATTAACAAGCCGCGAGGTGCGACCCTTGAGGTCCACACGGTCAACTTTCCAGTAATATCTACATAAACATCAACAACATTACAACAATGAGAGGTATTCATAGCAGTAACAGGAGTGAGTTAATATGAATCATATCGTCTACGGGAGGGTCCATTGATTACGTAAGGTTTTTGGTCGATGAATATTCACGCGGATCAATTAGTGGGGGCCTTTTTGGTATTGAAAAACTTTGCTGGTTTTCAAAATTTCAGCAGTTTTTTTTTCATTAAAAGACTATAAAAACTATTAAAAAGCTGCTCAATTATGCAAATATTTCAAAACTTTCATTGAATTTACAACATTTTTTTAGAATAAAGGATATAAAGTAATAGCATTCGTATGAACCCTCTTTACATGGTAACTTTGAATGATTTTTTTATTTTTAATTTAGTTTTTTTCATAATCATGGAAGAAAATTTTGCTGGTTTCTCTTCAAAAACTAATGAGAATGTATAAATTTTATAAACAGGTATTACTGTGCTGTGCAAATCAGGTTAAAAAATATTTTTTATGAAAAAAATATAATTTTTTGCATTTTCTTCTATTCAATTAAAAAAAGGGCTGAAACGAAGTTTTATATTGTTGAAAACTTCACAAAGATGTTAATACACGTCAACTGACACCTTCATGATCCAAATATTATATCTGGTGCGTGAGATATAGTGAATGATAAAAATGACCTTGAAAATCTTGATGAGTTTTAATGATTTTTTATTTTTTATTTAATTTTGCACGTAATCATGGGGAAAAGTTTTGATGATGTTTTTACAAACATTGTTTGCAATATATAAATTTTATAAAGATTGATTACTATTTTTCGCAAATCAGCTTAAAAATTTATTGTTTATGAAAAAAAACCTAATTTTTTGCAGACAGACATTTGTCTAAATCTAAACGTCACTATTTGCCTTTTGCAATGGCGTGTTCTTCAAAGCTTCAAACATTAATACGGTAAAAATGAATGCGTGTTCTGCAAAAGTTTAAACATTAATAAGAATGAATGAAAACTAAAATACACGAAGTATAATTTTGAAAATTTTCACAGAGAATCCGAAGCGAACAGTGAAGTCAATTGCAACAAGTACCTGAAAAAACTGTAACCTGGTCAATCGTGAAATGGAGGGTTCCATTAAAGACAAACAGAGAAGTGGACGTCCCAGTGGGTCCGGTGACAAGGAATTGGATTGCAGTGTATTGCAAGCGATTCATGCGTATCAATCAGCATCAACTCGTAATATCGCGTAACAGTGTAAAACATCGCAATTGACGGTGCAAAAATTCAAAACAAGAAAAGGCGCAAAGACATAGAATAAACAAAAAATTCCAAAAAGAAGTGCAGAACAATTAAAGGAAATCCATTGAGAGGGCGAATCAATTTTACAAAGAAAAACGAAAGCACAATTTCTGCCTTGTTTTGGACGACGAAAAGTACCTCAAATTTGACTTTAATACGCTTTCAGGCCCTTAATTTTACCACTTGCTGCCAGGAGAAGACCTTCCATACGAAGAAAGATCTATTCGGTTCGAAAGGTTTGGCGCAAAAGTACTTGTTTGTCAGGCCATTTGCGAATGCGGTACTTCAAATCAACAATAAAGAATGTCTTCAGAAACGTTCACTACCGTTTGTCAATAAAAATAACAAACCTGTAATATTTTGGCCTGATTTTGCTCCTGCTCATAGCGCGAAAAATACGCTACAATGGTTTCAAAAACATCCTGTGAACTTTTGGAAAAAAGAGTCAAATCCACCAAATGTCCCAGAGTTTTGACCGATCGAATGATATTGGACAATCGATTAAGATAATTTAAAGAAACCCTAAAAAGCTGTTACTAACATAGAGGATCTCCGTAAAAATGGGATCAAACAACCAAAAACATACGCAAAAGCCAAATCAAAAGTCTGATGGAAGGACTCCGAGAAAAGATCAGAAATTAGGGATCGCGAAAAGTGGAAAAAAGTCTTATTTTATCAAAAATTGTAAAATCAAGCTTACAGATAATAAAAAATAAAACAGTTCGATATACTATTGACTTTGATTTGATTTAACGTTGGATCGAATTTTAGTGTTCAAGCCTTATGTTTATCTTCAGTACAAGGGTATTAAACTCAATCGCTTAAGATCTTGCGCGGGAAAACAAGTTTCAATGAATACAGTCATTTCACAATATTTTTCATAGATAATCCAAAATGAGCTACAAGGAATATAAAGCCATAAAAGACATCAGGATTCAATTTGTTGGATCAAATTTGTTGATTTAATGTTAAAAATTATTCAAGGAAACATTAAATAATAAAGTTTCTGCCTTCTCAAAAAGACTTTCAACTGGATACATGACAAAATAACACGAACAAATCTTATAGTTTCCTGGAGTAGAATTTCGTAAAAAAATATAGTGAATTCAATATTTAAGAAGCAAAAATATATCTAAAAGATAAATTGCGATAACTTTAAATGTGATTGAACAAGAAATTTTGAGCTATCGCTTACAATAATTTATATTTTTTTGTTGAGAAAAACAATTTTTGAAAAACCTCCAACATTCGAACGCCAGGTGTAGAATTCAAGGGCGATACATTGAGAAATACTATAAAAGCAATTATAAAACTGCGGTTGTATACTCTTAAGATGTTCTTCTAACAATTAAAGAAAACAAAAGAAAATGAGATCAATTTTTTCAAAATTATTTCAACATCTTCCTCCAACAAAAAACGGAAGCAGTATCAATTTCATCAAAAAAATCCAGCAGTTTTTTGAAAGATCTTTGAATGAAAATTAAAAATCGTAGTAAATTCTGTTTTATCAACAATCGATAAATGTTTTTTATTCATGAGAAATAACTGAATTTGAATATGTGCGCTAAAATTTTAGTGAATAAATAAATGTAATATTTTCGTTAATATTGTAGAACAACACAAAATTCATTTCTTTGTGAAGAAATGGCGGCACCGAAGTAATTTGAAAAAAATTAATTCATGGAATTTCATTGATTTAACGGCTAATATTTATTTCAGTTTTCAGGCAAGGCATTCCGTATTTGTTGAAATAACTGTAGATTTTAACTCGAGAAAACTATGCATAATGCAATATGCATAATGCTCGAGAAAACTATGCACAAGAAAAAAAATAGCAGTTTTATACGAAGTCCGGCAAAAACGTTTATTATAATATTTTGGAGTAATCGCATCCATTGAGAGATTAAGGACTCAAATTCTGAATCATAAAATTTTTCTTGCTAGTGCAGTCAAGATAAGTAAAATAATAATAATAATACTAACTGTTTTTGTTTTGCATTTTCCGGATCCTGATTAGAACTCTTCAATTTATATTATGTTGCTTATTGTTTCCGGTTTGAAATGATAACAAAATAAAATGAATTTAGTTACTTAACAACATGGTAGTTTTTATGGACTTTATTCACTGGAAGGAATGTTTATAGTCATGGCTTGAATCGTGGAATTGTAACTAACGGTATGTTCCCATAACAATAAGCGAACATTATTGCACCAATAATATCAAAAACATTTCGAAAAAGTTGGATTTCTGGTTTTACGTAAGCTTCAATTTGAGTTTCCAATTTTAATAAAATGTCCAGGGAACTTGCGCGTTAAACGAAACATTTCCCAAGTGATCATTCCGGTATTCACTTCTTTAAGGTCTATTGAAGGTAAATACCTCGGGTTTTAATGAGGTTTAGGAGTTGCTTTCAGCAAACTTTGATTAGGTATCCGTTAAGTTGCTTGGCGGAGATAGTCGAGGCAATGTGTTCAATAGAGCCTTGGATGCAAACTTGATTTCTGCAGTGTCCATAGAAGCTGTAAAACACTTATCTTCCAACATCAGTACACCATCTCACACAGAAATCTCACTATATCATTAAAAACAGATGTGCAGATGGGGAATAACTGTCTTGGAGTTTTCCGTCTTCATCACTAATTTTCGAGCTTTTTTCAGAAAATATCAACTATCAAAATGGACTAAATCATGACAACTGGGCAGCTTCACCACATATCCCTTGGAAGCCTTACTTCGTAAAGCTAAAAGTTTGTTTCGAAATGAAAGTTTTCCATTGGCACAAGTAGCAAAGCGAATGATGTCGAAAACTTCAGAGCCTATTTTAAGCAAAAAACAAGGATCGGTGGTTAATGTTTCATTTTCTTTGAAATCGTCAACTTATTGGAGATTAAGCTTTTCATTATCATCAACGCTGTCCACAGCACACAAAATGTTGCATTGAAATTAACTCATACGCAATCCATTAACCATACTCACGATGGTTCATTGGTTTCAATTGTTGCACTTGTTGGATCTTATAGGGGTTTCGTCCAAGATATTTTCTCAAAATTTTTAGTGGACGGACCAAGACCAAATGATTGAGAACGGCGTCGAATCGATAAATTTTGATCATCAGTCACATTGTCTTCTACAACAGTGATAGCTGCCTTGATACGCACTGTACGAGCTCGTGTTGGATGAACATTGTTCAATAGAGTATACGTGGACATAGATAGTTCATTTGCGTATGAGCTGCTCAAATGGATGATTATTTGCACCGTAAGTTGGATGAATTATCTCAGTTAGAACACTTTTTTCACGCTTTCACAAATTTAAGTTAAATTCAAAAACCTGGACAAAATCAAATACGACCGACAAATGCTAGAAAAGATTGATACAGGAGGTTTCTTTAAACTACGAGCAAACCCTCCACAAGAGTCAATTAAGAGAGTGAAAAAAGTCTTAAAATAAGCAAAATCATTTTTAGGAGACGTCAGTAACTTGAGAGTGACAAATCCAGCACTACCTAGAATGAAGTGCCACTGAGAAGTACACAAAGGGAGGAATAATCGGTGATTCGAATTCACCAACATATAGAATCGCAAAATGGTTAGTGGCAGAATGTAGAAAGTTAGGCTTCATCAACGGATTAAAAACGATAAGGAACTCTTTATAACTTGTCGAAAAGTTAAACGTAAGGGATATAATAGGCGAAGATGACATTCTGGTTTCATTTGATGTGGAAGCTCTATTCCCGAGCATACCCCATAAACAAGCTCTATTCCAGTTCGAGATATGACGGAGAAAATTCGGAAAAACAATGGAGGAGAAAAAGACGAAGAAGATTTCTGTCAAATTAGCGGGACTATGTATAAACGAGAACTTTTTCACTTTTCGGGGAGATTTTTATAAAACTATACGGGGACTAACGATGGGTAACCCACTATCACCAATGTTGCCAGAAATATTTATGTCGAATTTGGAGGGATGCTGCCGAATTTTTGGGTAAGGTATGTGGATGATATTCTGGCGATTATTAAAAAAGACAAGGCCCAAGAGCAACTAGTAATTATGAAAAAGGTGCATCCGTACATTAAATTTACACTGGAGATTGAACAAAAGGAAAAACTACCACATCTTGACCTCCTACTAACGAGAAACAGGAAGAAGATAGAGCTGTCGATTTATCGTAAGATAATAGTTACCCAAAGGACGATCCCCAGCACATCGAACCACGCCTACCAGCACAAAATGGCGGCGTACCATTGAATGGTACACAGACTGTTAACAATCCCGATGAACAGGGATAACTACAAAAAGGAGTTGGAATACGTGATGGATACAGCGGAAAAAAACGGATACAAGAAGCAGACTATCGAGCAGATCATCAAAAAGAAAAAGAGGCGAATAAGAGTAAAAGAATGTACGACGCTTATTCTTAAAAGACATTGATTGAGGAAAATCAGTATAATAGCGTTGACACATTGACCCATCATCAGGACGAAAAGCATCATCAGCACAAAAAACCCCATCATAATGACGGTGAGATAAGCACGAAAAAAGACCATACTTACCTCGATAAGTACGAAAAACTGCCATCTATGTTTGGGTAGAATAATGAGAAACCATCTGCCGTGTATGGAATTTGACATTATTTATATCAGCTGTTTAATATTCTCGAACCAAATCTGACATACCATCGCGGACAGATGACGTTTGTCATCGAAACGACACCAACGACCGAATGATAATGACAGCACCAATGACGAAAACATGTGTGTCACCCCGTCATTTGGAGTTTCGTGCTGATTATGCTTTTCGTCCTGATGATGGGTCAATGTGTCAACGCTATAACGTTCTCTAACTTGAAACGCATGTTAAAAAAATATAACATCGAAATGGTACCAAAGAGCGGTAGTCAACTAAAAAATAACTTATCGAAGGAAAAATACAGACTGGAAGGATGAGAAAAAAGTGGGATATACCAGATTACATGCAGGAATTGCCAGCATATCTACATCGCGCCGACGAAGAGGCTTGCGATCACGAGATTTAAGGAACAAATGAAAGAGGCGGCATTAGCTAGGAGGGAGAGGATTAATACTGTGCGATCAGCGGTGGTAAAACATATGTTAGACAATAATCATAAGATAGAGATAGAAAACTTAAAGTCATAAAACAGGTAAGGAAAGTCAATGAGTTAGACATAAGTGAAACTATAGGGATAAGTAGCGTATCTGAAGGGATTAGAATGAACAATTACTTGGGGAATGGATCAATAAAGCTGATTAAATTTTGCGATTAAAATGTAAAACGTTAGGGATTAAAATAGAAACGCAGAACTTAGGGAATTAGTTATACACTGAAGAAGTCTGGGTGTGCCAAACGAAATGGTTATCTGATTTAATAGATAAAATACACGGTTTTAAAGGAAATTTTGAAAAAAAAAGGTTTTTGAATTTAATTTAGATGAAGTGTTCTATAAGTTTGGCGCACAGAAAGCGGATGTTGGAAACAGATTTCCACTACTATGAGACGTTGTTTGGGTACATAGTAATTTACCAAAGTCAATTAAACATTATTGTAAAAATGCCAAAAAGCAGCTACAATGGCAGATATATATTTCATGAATATATTGTAATAACAGCTTTGTTAAGGTTTATTCGAACTATTACCAAAACCACTTGCTAGGATTTACGGAGGTTAAAATATGAGGAATAAGTACGGTAAGGCTATGCCGAAGCAACAGCTGAGCAGACGAAATAGCCTAGGTAGGACCATATGCAGGATAGTTTGGTAATTGGGACATGAGCTGATCTAAATTTTTGTAAACATGCAACTGAAATCTTAATTATACATTTACAACCATGCACCTGAGATTCAACATGCATCTTCACAATTGAAATTGTTCTAGGCTCAGAGTTCAGTTGATTTGTTGCTGTTGAATTGTAACCATCCGGAATGAACATTTTATTATTATTTAACACAATCTTTAGTTTCTTTTTTATATTTCAAATAAATCTTTCACATGAATGTCGTATTGAAAAATTGTTAGTTTTACATAGGTATTTATAAGCTGCTAGATTAGAACCTGATATATATAAATATATAAAATGGTTTTAAAAATACTATCCATTCTATTCTACTTTAAATTAAAATTGACTTAGTCATTTTTGAATTTAAATCACTATCAAAGACCAGTTTTGCCGTAGCTTCGAATCTAATTATAATGACCACTGTCTCACACCCAATTCATATTGAAACCTATCAAATATATGACCGCAACACACACCTGCACAAAATAGCTCAGAAAAATCATTTACTTATAAATGATGATGACATTCGAACATTCCAAAGTAATTACTTTCTTATCAAATTTGAAAAGCTTTTGTTCTATGTCTGATAACGGATGAAAATTTCAAAATAGTGCACGAAGCAGTAGTCGAAATTTTCTCAACAATCAATTATTCCAGAATCCATTGAAACTTACAAATTTAGCCATTTTACATAATCCGTTCGTTAGATATTCACAAAGTATCACTTAGCAGCATGTATGGAGCTTTTATCACTAATCTTTCTTTTTTTTCTTCTGTTAACAATTTAATTTTTGGGGCAGACTACGTAATTTGAAAACACGATTTACAACTTTGCAACTGGTTTGCCTATTCACAAAAACAAAATTCACGGATTCATTCCAATTGAGCGAGAACGCACTAAAAACTTGAACTTTTTGCCCGAGTCTGCGACTTATCTAACTATCTTGTATCTACTTTCTGCGAATTGTAAAAAGCGAGCAAATGGGTGGCACGTCGCGGGCAAACTATCCGCGATGATGGAATAGAAGTCCACTTGCCCGCTCGCCGTTATCAAAGCACTTTGATTGAAAATATTCTTATCAATCACTTATCGGTTGTGATAGCTCTCGATAAAATGTGGAAGGAAAGAGGCCCCCGTGAAAAAGTGGGGACCTCCAAACTATATCGGAATCACGTTCGGTTGTCTATCAATGGTTCCGTGCCTCGAGGGAAGGGTGGTTGTCTTCTTCGGATATATTTGAGAGCCGAATTGGAGGTCAATTAACACTGCTGCTGTAGATAACATGGATTTAACTGATTATATGAATTTTAAATCATAATTAGTCAGTCAAACAACTTTCGATTATAAAATGCTTTAACATTTAGTCATCATATCTTTGAAAAAAAAAATTGTGAAGGACCAACACGAACGATCGATAAAACTATCAGTCGCTCTGCATGACAAGCGTTTTGCAAATATTTACTATCTGATATCTTGAAAACTCTAACGAATCATCGTAGATTATAGATTGATACCAAGCAGGTATTTTACTGACGTGCATTTTACTTAGATAACTGACTGGATTCGCAGATCTGATTTTCATGCTACTCATGTCTGCTTTATTTTAAAGTACATGATGATAAAGAAGGTTTTTTCTTCGGCAATAAAATATCGAATTGTTTGGGCATTACTCATATATTTGAAGACATTTATATAACGTTACAGTAATGAAAATATTACTAGTAGAGGAAGGGGTGGTAATTTGGAACCCTACTTTGTTTTTTGAGTATTGTAAGAAAACGATTTCATTAATCATCTTGAAAAATGGTTTTATATACTTCAAAACTTATTAACATTTATATTTGGAACGAATTAACAAAATAAAACCACTCATTATAGGATATAATAAGCTTTATTGACAAAATGAAAAAAATGTGTTTTGAGTTTTGGTGCTGGTATTATGGAACCCGGGTTCCAAATTACATGTATGAAACAAATTTATTTGCAAAAATCACAAATATAATATTCTCTGTCGCATCCTGAGCAATCAATATGTGCCCACAACCCACATGATTGGCACTGAATTCAAGTTTCACCCCGTTGATCGTTGGAGTACCATTCAGAACAAAAAATACAATAAGTGTCATCTTGGTTTGGGGGCTGGGCTTGTACGGTATCGTTTTCTACAACGACAGTGTTACCTGAAGAAACAGATGACATACTCGTAATATCTGAAGAGGTAGATTTCCGTCTGTTCGAACGAGCTCTAGAAGAGTTTGCAATACCCTGCCTACCACTAGTATCACTACGTCCCCGAGCTCTTCCTCGGCCTCTTCCTCTCTGCGCTATAGACTTAATTGACTCCTCAAATTGGTGTTTGTGGGGAGATCCAGTCAGTAAAGTAGCGGCAGATGACTTGCAGCCTCTGGTAGATTTTTTAATCTTTGGTGTTGGCACCGGTAAGATATCTTCCGGAAGAACAACAGGATTGCTATCAATCGCTTGCAGGGTAGCTCGATTTGCCTGTTCACTAGGGCCTGGTTTAGGTTCTGGCTGGGGCAATTGAACAGCAACATGCGTGCTTGTAGACGGGTTGAAGAGTGATCCCATCACTCCCATTTGAGCTTGCTATGTAGTCGGCTTCAGTAAAGACACTTCTATTCATCGGGTAAATACCAGTTACTCTGAACCCATTCACAGCTATAGTTCCTGTTTGGCACCTGAGATAAGCACGTCCCAGCAATTCGGCTATATCGTATGGAGTCAACATCCGATTGGAGGTGAGTAACCACTGTCTAATTTCCTCACTGTAGTAGGTTTTTAAGGGACCCATAAAAGACCTGGTTGCATCTTGTGCGTTGAATGTGGAGGTAAACTAATAATTATGACATTATTAGCTCTAGCTGCCATCAAAATGTCCAAATTGCGTGTGTGTGAATAATGACCATGAAGAGTCAATAGAACAGGTGAGGCTTCGGTTGGGTGGGTCTTTTCAACGAAATGTTGGAACCAGTCCGTAAACAGGTTTGCCTGAATCCATTCTGATGGGTGGCATCTTCCTATAGAACCTGGCGGAGCTCCTTTCATTAAAGTTTGCGTCATATTTTTGCGGGGAAATATCAGCAATGGTGGAATAAATATGCCACTAGCGCTCATTGCTGATACCACTGTTACCAATGATCCACGTTCAGCCGCAGTTATGCTTCCTACTTGTCTTTTCCCTCGCATACCAATCACTTTAACCACTTTACTCTGTACGATAGATAGCCCGGTTTCGTTAACGTTAAAAATTCTATCTGAAGGAAAATTATGTTTTTGGAATTCTTCTTCAAGAATATCAAAGAACTTGTCTACTGCTTCTTTATTGAAACCTTGAGCCCGAGCATTCGAAGTTCCTGTTGGTGATCGAATGGAAAGTTTATCTTTGTTGCGTAATAAGAAATGATCAAGTCAAGCTCGACCTGCTATGTTATCTCTAAACGGATGTTCGATATTATTTTTTGAAGCCAACTGATAGGCCATTTTCCAAACATCTTGACGGATCAAGCCATAGAATTTGCTTTCCATAATGAGAAGGTATGACACAAGGCTTTCTTCAAGATGAGATGGCAGGACAGGTTTTCTTCCAATAGTAGTTTTTACAACCTCATCGGAAGGCTGGTCACTGTGCACAAACCTTTGCAGAGTAGTTTTTGAGACATTATAAAGTTTAACCGCTTTTTTCAAACCCATTTTCTTTTCTCTTACTGCTTTTACAGCTTCAATCCGCCCATCTGGCCCATTGTTTTCTTTTTGCCTCTCGCTTTGGTGACAATTTAGCTCGAGGCATGACTGGAACCAGAAAAAAATGAAGATGAATACATTGCGGGTAATTTGGAACCCGGTTCCATATTACCCGCACCTATGGGGTTCCAAATTCAAAACCTTACTAAATTGACAAATAAACAAGAAAACCAAAGCTAGTTAAAAGATACATTAAAACTTACCTATGACAATCTGAACTTGTACGTATAGACTTCCTATAACACCCACTGACTTTGTTTTAAACTAAAACAAACACTTTTTACAATTTTTCCAAGGGAACGAAAAAACATTTGAGTTTGCCGTTAAATTTCAACTGCGTTTGACAGATAAAATTCGCAAAATCGGCGCTAGTGGTAGCAAATATGCTCTATGGTATCAGTACAACGTAGTTATATAGTTTTTTTATAGATGTCACTGCCTGTTACTGAGATGTTAAGGGGTTCCAAATTATCAGCAGGTACCACATTACCACCCCTTCCTTTATAGATTCTATCGTATCATCTATTATCTAAGGCTTGAACACTTAAATTCTAGCCAACGAAAAATCAACTTCTCTTTTCAATTTTGGTAACATACGTAACTGTTATATTTTTGATTATTTGTATGTTCGATTCTACATTTGTTTATAAAAAAAGAGTCTTTTCTCAAAGTCCTTCCATCAGATTTTTTATTTGGTCTTTGCGTATGTTTTTGGTTGTTTGATTCCATTCGTCATGTAGCTCTTCCACGTTAGTAACAACGTTTTGGGTCTTATTTAAATTGCCTTTAATGATTGCACAATATCGTTCGATCGGTCATAGCTTTGGGACATTTGGTGGATTTAACTCTTTCTCCACAAAAATCACAGGATGTTTTAGAAATCGTTCTAACGTGACTTTCGCGTAATGGACAGGAGCTAAATAAGGCCAAAATACGGTAGGTACGTTATGCTTTTTACAAACGGTAGTATACGTTTCTGAAGACAATTCTTCATGTAAATTTCCGAGCTGATCCTGTCTGTTGTGCAGAAAAAAGTGTTTTTTATCGCATTCGCAAATAGCTTGTCAAACAAGTAGACACTATTACGTTAAACTTTTCAAACTGAATTGATCTTTTTCCTTCTGGAGGGTCTTTTTCTCGCAACAAGTTGGAAAACTGAGGGCCTGGAAGGATATTTAAGTCGAATTTGACGTAAGTTTCATCGTCTAAAACAAGATAGAAACTGTTCTTTAATTTTTCTTTGTAAATTTTTTTTTTGCTCTCTTCGATCAATGAATGGAAAGTGTCTTTAATTGTTCTGCACTTATTTTTGGAATTTTTTGTTTCTCGTATGTCTTTGCGCCTGCCTTTCTTTGTTTTTGTTATTTACACTGTCGATTGCGACGTTTTACACTGTTTTGCGGTATCACGAGTTGATGCCGACTGATTTGCATGAACTGCCTGCACCACACTGCGCTGTAATCAAGGTATATAGACAGAGAAGGTAAACCCGTCAGAAAATCGCCATCCTATTTCTCTCGCGCATTTTACGCATGCTACGTCATAGATTCAATGAAATTAGGGCTGCCAAAGTAATAAATCGGAGACGGCGCATGTGGCAAGACAAAATATAACGAAATTTCACATTTGAATCAGTCGTTTGGAAAATGCCACATATTAAAATTTGGAAAATTGTCTGACAACAAAAACGTTGTTCTTCAAAATCATTACAGTAGTTTCTTTATATTTTTCCTCTGCCTCCACCATCAATATAATTTAATTATCAATTTTTACACACTCTCATGCAACATATGCACACCATCTATCTTTTCCTTCCAATACGTGTCACTCCACCCAGCAGGAAAATCACATATTGTTTCCCGCAAAGTGCTACTGAAATTCAAACTGGGCAAAATAAGTTGTCACATTTATCCTTACGTCATCACAGCTTCGGAAGAGACTACCTGGTCGTCTATATACCTTGCCTGTAATTGGGTCTGACCAAGGTATATAGACAGAGGAGGTAAACCCGTTAGAAAATCTTCATCCTATTTCGCTCGCGCATTTCACGCACTCTACGTCATAGATTGAATGAAATTAGGGCTGCCAAAGTAAAAAATCGGAGACGGCGCATGTGGGGAGTGCCAGGCTGCCTATAACGAACTATAACTCGAGAACTAATACGAATATCGCTTGAAAACTTTTTTTGGCGCATTCTTAGATTATTTGAAACGTTTTAATGTAAAAAAAATCGATTTTTTGAGCAGTTACATGTATTTCCCCCCGTTAAGTCATGCATATACGTCCAATACATTTATTCATATTAATTAGATACACAAGCCTAAGCGAGTGCTTTCTATAAATGATAAGATTTAACATAGTTTATTATGTAATTCTTAACAATAATAATTACAAACATAATTTTATGTACCAAAAATTTAAAATCTACTTGGATACCTTTTTGATTTCGTACTTGAAAGTTTCTTAATAAATATTTTCCCGTATACTGTGGCCGTAAATTTTCTTCGTACACACATATTTCAATTTAGTTTTGGATTGAAACTTTTCGTCAGTGTCTTTTCCCTTCAAAACATTTTCCTTAAAAATTATCCGTCAATAGGCTAGAAAATTTATAAAACTTCTTTGGTATAATTTTCTGTGTAAAAATTTTGTTTTAATGTTTTTAATGCAGTATTTGCCGTAAAAATATTTAAGTGCAAATTTACCCAGATGGTACTCGATAATTCAGCGGAGAAGTGTCAGCAAATCATTCGCTGACAAATAATTGCTTAAATTGAAGTTGGGCAATGTCATACTGAATATTTTGAAACGTCCCTGAATTGAAGGCAGAAAAGAGAAAAGTGTCGTTCAAATTTGCTAAAATAATTTACTGATTATTCTTTTGACTATTTAATTTAAAATACTTCAGATAAACTGACAAGAAGGGAAAAGAATCATTTAAATTTGAAAATTAATGAGAAATTCGCCATTGCAAAGTTTTTTTGAGTCTTGTTTCACAGAAATTTAAAAACTGTTAACAACGTCGAACTGGTTCATTTCTTTTCTAGCTTTAGATAACTATATCACTGATGAAACAAACGTGCACGTCATTAGCGAAAAACGCTTTTGTTTTTGAAAATAAAAATTTCTGAATAAAACGAGAAATGGGTGCTCATGAATTATATTAATTTTCAATGTTCATCACATGCTTCATGAAAATGGTGCATGTTGGATGTTTTAAATTTGTATTTTGAACTAAGCCCAAAATTAGTTTAAATATTCATCACTGTCTGTCATTATTCAATCATGTAAGTTTTCAGCCACTGATTTTGATGAATTTCCAAAAAAGTTAGATTGTTAAAAAAATTTTATGAATTAAACGAAAAATAAACCTGGGAAATACTTAATAATTATTTCTTTATTTATTAATTTATTTTGTGTTCTGAGAAATTGTTTGGGAGATATTTTATCGTATTCCCAGATGTTTATACTAACTCATAAGTTGAAATTATAACGCATGCAAATTCTCATTTACACGATTTTGCTGAGCCTACAAATAATTTACACATTATATTCACGTTGTTGCAACGAATGTACACAAGTTCATTCACCAAGCGTTTCTAAATAACTTTGACCAACATTTGTTCTTGTTCTTGACCGCGAAACACTGATAGCATTAGCCAACTTCAATACCTTCCAGAGTAACTCGAATGACTACAGTCATCACTTTTTGGAGGCCTACTTTATGAATATATATATAAAACTTTTCATCCCAAACTACACAGCATAGTTCGAGCCCATCATGGCATCACACAGTCCATTCAGAATACTTATTTGTATTTTTTTCGTTTCAAGTCTACAATTCTCGGCATCAAACGGATATTACTATGCCGAAGCCCATCAGCCGTTCCTGCAGAAAATCGCTCACCTGGGAAATAGCTATGTGAACAAAATTGCGGAGACAATACTGACCACAGCGAAGAACGCCATTTCGAATTGTGCTGGAGCAACGGCTGAGGTAGCGTCCAAAATGGCAGACCACACCTACACCGCGTTGCGGTGGAAGCGGAGCTCTGAACTGGACCCGGACTATGCCTTGCGAACTATCGAAGGTATCGCCACCGACTATGAGTCCGTGGAGAACAGGCTCAACAGCAAGTTCAAGTACTTCTTCACAGACAGCCTGAGCTCAGTCCGAAATGGCTTCAACGCCGCCAACAACGAGCTGATAGCGGCCGTTATGGAAATCGCTATCCAATCCACCCCCATGATGCGCCAAATGACCGACACCTTCTTACGGCAGATGCTGCAGATTAGCAACCTTTTCGTGGATGGCGTTGAGGGATGTTTCAACGAAGCCGAGCTATCCTCCGAGGCGAATGTGAACCAGTTTGCGCAGGCCGTGTCCCAAGTGCCCAACTCCTTCAACCAGGATCTCGCGAACATTGAGAACTGCTACGTCACAACCGGGCAAAACGGTCCAATGATGGCCTTCGGAGATCCTTATCTGGCCTGTACTGGAGGCGCTGTGGATAATATGATTCAACGCATGAAGAGGGATGTTGTGAATGTGGGGCTTCATTTGCCAACCACCGCGTTTGGGTTTGCAAATATTGGGTCCAAGGCTTCGCTATGCCTCACAGACAAGTTTTACACTGCGAAAACAAGAATGGATGCTTTGACAATGGAGATTGCACGAATCCTGGGTAATTTAGGAAGCCACAATAGTCTTAATGCAAATCGGATATTTCAATTGTAATTTTCTTAACCGGGAGGACTGAAAGAAAGATATGCATCACTTTTGAATAGGTTTAAGATGGACGCTTTGTTACTGTTGGTACATTTATTAAAATAAACAAAAATCTATTTCAATTCCATGATTTTTTACGATTTACTCTGCTCATTGGCCCACGGTGCATTATCAATATTACATCATACATCCCGAGAAGTATTCACTTGCAATATCAAGCTTAATCCACATACATACCTTCCGAGTCCATCGATGAAAGTATCTTTTTCGTGCACCACCAATATCTAATTTCATTTAAATGCTCTATGACAATCTTCGCGTACTAGGGAAGAAAAACCAACCTCGAAACCCCGTTCAAGCGGACCAGTCGTCATGTGAATAATTTTCAACCCCCCCTCAGTAATCAGAATGGCACAAACGAATTTAAAACTGTTTTGTCGATTTCCAATGGAAAAGTTTCAATAATGCTGAACCAAAAAAAAAACCATTGAATATTATCCTGTAAAAATTAATTTTGCAATATTAAAATTCTGTCCTGTAAATCAACTTATCAATATGTTTTTTCGAAAACACAAATTCGCAATATCCTTGCGGTTCCTATTCCAAACAAAGGCAATAAAGATTTTCTTACTTGATATGAAGATGAAGACTATGGTATATTGTGCGCAGTGGGTCAATTTTGTAAGCAGAACTGGCGCTGTGGGATGAACCAAACGTTATGTTACGGTGCCTAAATTCAAAGAAAAGCTAAGAATTAAAAAGTATACAAAGGAATGGTGAAAATGAAGTGGCATGTTCTTCATAATTTCGCTTCACTTGCCGGCATTGTTGTATATTGCGCAGATTTTCACACCACCAGGAGGTACTGCGAATGGTGCGTTAACCCTTTTTTAGATGATGAGTTTCTCCTGCAGACCTATGCTTTCATCGGAAGAGGGTAGTTCCGGGGTAGTTAATCAGAACACGATGGAGGTGAAACGATATATGAAACTACGCGGGAAATATAGAGGGAATTGGGTAAAATAGGCAAATAATTGGAGTTTTGATGGAGAGTGGATTGTATGCAAGGAGCTTTTCATTGTTAATCCAGAATGATGGTGCTGCTGCGCTGACGTGCTGAAGTCACCTTGGAGCCCGCCGAACAACTGCATTGATGTGGTCGTCGTGGACTGGTCTGCGGTCCGAAACGTATTGATGTTGATGAAAGTTGTAGCTGGAATTGTCTCATTGCAAAACGTGATGCCTTATACGCTATTCCTTTGACCTATCCCAAGTAACAGACAGTGGCGAAAACCCACAACCCTTTAAAAAGCCATTCCGTGGCACCCACAGGTGAAGGTAGCACCAGAAACCCATAAACCCAGAATATTATCAATGTCGAAAGCCGACCACGCTTGTACTCTTCTATTTCAGCCAGCCACAATTCAGAATCGTTTTATTCCTTGCAACCCTTGCCTTCATGATATGCTAACGGCGCACAGTGTGTCATTTTGCGAATCTAGCTGGACAAAAATATTTTTTTGTGCGAAAAACTTTTATTTGCTGTTGAAAAGATGAAAGACGTCAAACATTTTAATGTTTAATAAAAAGCTGTAGTTTGGCCTTTTTTGAAGAATTTATTTTGCTTAACTAATGAAAATGACAAAAAATGCATGTAGGATCTATATATATATTTTGTTTATCATCGAGAAATAAATTTATTTGAATCTAAATAAATGAAGAATCATTACATATGTATACTTTATAACTTAATAAAAATCAAACAATTTTAAAATCGTGGGTAATCCCATGTCATGATGTACTCCAAACATCGAAAATTAATTTTCTCGAAAGAGTGCACCTTCCACCTGAAATCCCAAAAATTAAAATGCGCACTTCAGCGCAAAAAAATTTAACTTTTCCCGAAAGTATGCAAGTCAATGCAAAACATAAGCAACTAGTTACTGTCTCGAAGGGACTTTTTTAAAAACCATCCTTAAAATTGGCTCCGTAGAAATATTTCACGATCCTAGAGTGTGTCGGCACAATTTTTACAGCATGACAGAAACTGTGGATGAATACAGTGATTTAGCATAGATATAAAAAGTACTTACTTGTATTTCCAGTATCCAAAACACCAAACATGATTTCGAAGTTCCTAGCGCACACTGTATCCTTTGAAAGTCAAACGGAAAATAATACTTAATTACCTGCGTGTCTGCTTTCATATCGGTTGAGGTCAATTCAGAATCACTTTTCCACATAATTAAGGATGCTATTTACCTGAAAGACTTTTCACGCAATGCCCGAAGGGATATGTCATTAGGATTAAACGGATTTTATGACTTTTGACCATGTAAAAATTTTGAATTTTGTCCAGCTAGATCTGGAAAATGACACACTGTGCGGCGACACTACCTCACTCCCGGAAAGCTGTAGACGTAGCAACGACCAAGCGAAGCGTTCCGCATTTACAGAAGCTCAGGCGCAAACTACCCCGAAAACATACGAAGCAAAAAATCGACGGAACCACAGTATAAGAAACATTTAAAACCAGCAAGTAACTATAACATAATCTTCGCTGCAAAAACGACCTTGAAGTGTCCCACACCATCAAGTCAATACCATAACATAAACCCTCAAGCTCAGAAATGCACTATCACGGAAACCCTTCAGGCAACGAACCCGCAGTCTTCCCTTTACGCAGAAATCCCTATAAACGAAATTAGGGATCCAATCAGAAGATTGCGTGTTCAAATCACATCGGGGTCAAAGTGTACTCGTATATTTCATTGGACGTTTTCGAACTTGACATCCTCCATTTGAACCGCAATCTTTACCATTCAATTGAACAGTCGAAGCAATTGCAAACAAAATGTTGTATGCAGCTTTGAATGGAACAAATCTATCTATGCATAAGTACCGAAACGTGATCTTGCCTATGAAACTTTACTAAAATTCCTGCGCAATGGTCGAAGCTTTCGTTGAAAATCTAGTAAAGCTAACTGATTTTATTGAAAGATAGATAGGTACGCTTTGTATCGTTGGAAAAGCTTTTAAATTATATTCGCGTCGATGCTGAATTTTTTACTTTTTTTAACCTTAGCGCAAATAGGCTGAAATGATTCAACTTTCAGGAAACTTTATGGGTAACGCAAAAATATAAATGCACTATATCTGCCTAATCAAATTATGTCGCCGCGATGGTGGTGAAGCTCTCTTTCAACACATTCAACGGAAATTAATAAAGGCAAAGGTTAAGATTATGGCTCCAATCCCCGAAGGGGGTAGAAGTAAGGGGGATCGACAGAGGGGCTTCCCCTACTACTATGGCATAGAAAGTTCGCGGCGTTCATGGCCCCACGAAAAATTATGGGAGTTCCTCTACTAAAAAAATATTTATTTTGCCTACTTCCAAAAATCGTATGAAACCGTACTGTTGATCTGCAAAGTAATTTTTAGACTTGTGTGAAAGTCGAAAAAATTAAAAATAAATAAACGATTGTTTTTGTAAAAAAATAAAAAAACAAGCCGCGAAGTGCGACCCTTGAGGTCCACACGGACAACTTCCCAGTAATATTTACAGAAATATTAAAAATATTAAACACAATAATAATTATGGAAATAATACTAATTTTAATAATAAAAATATACTTCTCATAAAAGTTATTTGAATGACTTAATATTAATCGTAAAAGTAAGTAAAATATATGTATTACAAATGATGAAAGAAGTAACTGAAATGTTACGAATACTAAAGAACAAAACTCCTAAAAACTACAATTTTTTATTTGATGAAAGCTTAACAAAGCATATGATTTTAAAAAGTGTTGACTACAAAACATTTTACCATTCAAAACGTTGATTATCACAATTGCAAATTTGATTTGATTTGTATTGGCTTTCAAAATTTAAGCAGTTTTTTTATTAAAGTTAAAACACGGTTCTGTGAACACTATTAAAAATCTCCGAAAATTATGCAAATAATAATAAACTTTGATTGACTTTACAATAATGTCGTTAGAATAAGAGATTTAAGGTATAAAAATTCGTATGAACCATTTTTCCATGGTGACTGAATGATTTTTTTTATTTTTTATTCAATTTGTTTTGAAATCATGAGAAAATATTTTGCTAGTCTCTACGGGAATTGATAAAAGTTTATAAATTTTATAAACATTTATTATTACGAAGTTAATTTTATTAATTATTAATTAATTTTTTTTACCGATTTTTTATTTTTAATTTAATTTTTTTTGTAATCATGAAGAAAACCTTGGTGGTTTTTTTACAACAACTGTTTGAAGTATATAAATTTTATAAATATTGATTACTGCAACTTGAAAATAAAATTAAAAATTTGATGTTTTTGAAAAAAACTCCAATTTTTTGCACATTTTTTCAAAAAATTAAAAAACCGCTTCAACGATTTTTTAAAAATTTGACAGAGTCACGTAAATGTTAATACGCGTCGACTGCCATCTTAATGATAAAAGTCGCATGTTTGGTTCGTGAGATATAGCGCATAACATGGTTGACCTTCAAGGGGTGAAAACAGCAAACTCCCCTGACCGAAGTGTCCCAAAAACTAATCAGCTCTTAAAATTACAAAGACGCTTCGATTGACACCTTAACGAAGTCCATACGACTTTGTTTACGTGAGTTATGCTCGTAGAAAAACTGTCCGCGAACGCACGCACGTACGTACGTACGTACGTACGTACATACACACACACACACACATACTTACTTCTTTCTAAAAACACTCAAAATAAACTCGTAAGACCTGAAAACGTAAAGATATGTTGAAAATTTCAATTTCAATTTTCGAGGCGAATACAAGAAATTCCCATATACTGGGAAGTTAATAACAAAACAAGCCGCGAAGTGCGACCCTTGAGGTCCACACGGTCAACTTCCCAGTAATATCTAGATAAACATTAAAGATATTAAACACAATAATAATTTCGAAAATAATACTACTTTAAATAATAGTAATAATGATAGGTATTCATAGCAGTAACAGGAATTAGTTAATATTAATCATATCATCTACGGGAGTATCCATTGATAACGTAAGGTTTTTGGTGGATGCGGGTAGATTGAACTTTGATTGAATTTACAACAATTTATTTAGAACAAGCCGCGAGGTGCGACCCTTGAGGTTCACAGGGTCAACTTCCCAGTAATATTTACATAAATATTAAAAATACTAAACACAATAATAATTATGAAAATAATACTACTTTAAATAATAATAATGTACCTCTCATAACAGTAACTGGAATGACTTAATATTAATCGTATCATCTACGGGAGCGTCAATTGATTACGTAAGGTTTTTGGTCGATGGGGACAGATTGATTTGATTGAATATTCACGCGGATCAATGGGGGGGGACCTTCAAGGGGTGAAAACAGCAAACCCCCCCGACCGAAGTGTCCCAAAAACTAATCAGCTCTTAAGATTGCAAAGACGCTTCGATTGACACCTTAACAAAGTCGATGCAACTTTGTTTACGTGAGTTATGCTCGTAGAAAAAAGTGTCCACGAACGCACATACGTACGTACATACACACACACACACACACATACATACTTCTTTCTAAAAACACTTAAAATATACTCGTAAGACCTCAAAACGTAAAGAAATGTTGAAAATTTCAATTTCGATTTTCGAGGCGATTACAAGAACTTCCCATATACTGGGAAGTTAATAAAAGATATAAGGTAATATCATTCGTATGAACTCTCTTTACATGGTAACTTTGAAAGATTTGTTATTATTAATTTAGTTTTTTTTTATAATCATGAAAAAGAGTTTTGCCAGTTTCTCTTCAAAAACTGATAAGAATGTAATAATTTTATAAGTATTTATGACTGTGCTGTGCAAATCAGGTTAAAAGAATATTTTTTATGAAAAAAACCCTAATTTTTCGCATTTTCTTCTATTAAATTGAAAAAAACGGCTGCAACGAATTTTTATCATGTTAAAAAAATCACAAAGATGTTGATACACGTCAATTCACACCTTAATGATGCAAATATTATATCTGGTTCGTGAAATATAGTGAATGACAGAACTGACCTTGACGATCATGATGACTGTTAATGAGTTTTTATTTTTAATTTAATGGTTTTTTTAATCATGAGAAAAAAGTTTGATGATGTTTTTACAAGCACTGCTTGGAGTATATAAATTTTATAAAAATTGATTACTGTGCTCCGTAAATCAGGTTAAAAATTTATTGTTTATGAAAAAAACCTATCTTTGCACCTTTTTTTCTTAAATTAAAAAATGGCTCCAACGATTTTTTTCAAAATTTGATAGATTCACAAAAATGTTAATACGCGTTGATTGACATCTTAGTGATGCAAATCGTATGTTTGTTTCGCGAGATATAATGCATGACAAATATGACCTTGAAGATCATGTTGACTGTTAATGATTTTTGATTTTTTATTTAATTTTTTTGTAATCATGAGAAAAAAATTTAAGAATTTTTTTACAAAATCTGTTTGGAGTATATAAATTTTATAAACATTGATGATTTTGGCTTGAAAATAAGGTTAAAAATTTATTGTTTTTGAAAAAACCTTAATTTTTTGCACTTTTTTTTTAAATTAGAAAACGGCTCCAAGAAATTTTTTAAAAACTAAATAGAATCACAAAAATATTAATACGCGTCGATTGACACATTTATCGAAGAAATCGTATGTTTGGTTCGCGAAGAGTTATTAACTGAAGGACAAAGACTGCAAATAGCGACAACTCCTTGCATCTAACAATAAAAATTAAATTCGGTATCGATGTTTGGCCGTTATCGTTCAGGCAGGACTGGCAATTTCAAATCAGCAATAGAGAAGCACATCGTAACTACAGGACATGATATAACTATGGAACACGTAACACCAATACAGTAAACGGAAGATATACAGGAACTAGATGCCTTAGAAAGCTTAAACATTTATAGAGAAAAGAACACTGTAATCAACAACGAGGAATGCAATTGCTATTCAAACTACTCAGCTTATTTCAAGAATATCTATATTTTAAAACTATATCCTTTTTGAAATTGTCTATAAGCAGAGTATTTAACTCAAATAATTTAATAGCTGAGGAAGACCGAACGACTTAGCTTGAAAATCTACTCTGAATCCAATAAAAAAGCACACAATGCTAAAAGAAATTTTCTTTTGAACAACGACGTAATCTTTATTTTACTTGTATGGAGCACAAGAATTTGCCTCATGACTGTGGTTCCATTTTACGTTTAGGGGATTTAATGTTTGTAAATTCAATCTTTCATCAAACAAAATCTTTAACCACAAACATTCTTTCATCATTTAATCAATTTTATTTTTTGTGACATAAATAATACCAACAAAGCACTATTTTGATAATAAAAGACTTGCTCTATTTTAGGGCAGAAAATTTCCACCCCTTTTTCACGAGATCTTCCAAAGATACAATAAAACAAGATGAAACAGGAGAAAATTAGAACTTTCCTACGAAACTTTATTGAATTGGCCAAAGCTTCTTTCGAAATCTAGTAAAGCTAACTGTTTTTATTAATAGATAGATAAATACGGGTTGTATCTTTGGAAGAAGCTTTTCAATTGTGCTGGGGTCTCAAAAGCATATTCAGCACTACTCGAATATGAAAATATCAAAAAATATTAACCCATAGTATGAAGATTGCATTTTTCAGATGGTCATCATTTTTTTGACCTTAAAATTCAATGGATGGATGGATAAATAGATGTCAAAATAAAAAAACAAAATTCATCTGTAATTATTTTTCCATAAATTAAAAACTTTTCTATCGTTGCTTTATAACTTTTTTAATACAAGTCCCACTTCATTTTTATATTTATTTACGATGAAGCCTTTGAAATGTGAATAATTAAAGTAATCTGAAGCGAAAGTAGAATCATTTAGCTTAAAGTATTTTTAAACATGTTTTACGATTAATTTTCAAAATGGCGTGTATTGTTTTCCAAAAATTGGCTTGAATAAATGAATGCGCATATTTTTAAAACGTTTTTGGATCTTATCATTGATTTTTAGCCAACAGTTTTCATTGTTATTTTTGAAAAAACAAGTTGTGTATTTTTTGAAATAACAATGAAAACTGTTGGACTGGAAAAACTTCTAAGAAATATTTATGCCACTTTGTTAAGAACATTCTTACATGTTTGCTGGATATAAAATCGTTAAATTCGCAAGAAAATTAATACTTATTGTTGAAAAAATATAAAACTAATATTTATCCAAAAAAGACGAGTTTTTTAGTAATTTCAAGAAGGTTACTTTTTTGAATGTTGGAACGACATCGTTCTTCTCTTACCAGAATCCAAATCAAAGTTAATTATGTTGGAAAAATATAGAAATTGAGTTTTTGTTGGGTTGATGTGTTCTGAACTTTTCATCAGAAGCTCCTAAGTAGCGCTGTAAGTTGATATTGGAAGCAGTTTATTATGCTGTTTAGGGGTTGTTGATTCGGACTTCAAAAACATGTGCTCAACTTTATTTCTAAATCATGATTTGATGAGCATATTTTTTATTGAAATATAGTCAATTAACTTTTTAAAACTGCCAACAAAATATACTTTAAAAATTTACATACAACGTCCTTGAAGTATGTGGGATAGCTTATGATGTAATGTGAGAACATTTTAGTACACATTTTAAAAAAATAATCAATCAGCCACATTTCACTGCTGGCTACTAATAAATGTCGTACCATGCATCAATTTTCAATGCGAATTCGCTACTGTTGCAAACAATTGGACATATGTTAACTATCTATTTGTATGAGGCAATGCTTTCTTCGTAACTGTCGAATGAGGCAAAAACAATTAATTTCACACTAAGAATTCTATAACCAAACGTTTCAAATCTTTGAAACTGCCTTAAAAAAAGACGATAGACAATTTGAAGCATTTCATCTTTAATTTAGGTATTTTTCAAATCAAATCGGTTATTTTCCGAATCAAATTGGTGATACACCAAATCAAATTAGAACTTTGCTATTAACTTTCCAGTATATGAGAAGTTCTTGTAATCGCCTCGAAAATCGAAATTGAAATTTTCTACTTTTCTTTACGTTTTGAGGTCTATAGAGTATATATAAAGTGTTTTTAGAAAGGGAGATATGTGTGTGTACATACGTACGTACGTCTGTACGTTCGTGGACAGTTTTTCCTACGAGCATAACTCACGTTAACAAAGTCCGATCGACTTTGTTAAGGTGTCAATTGTTGTTTTGCCTCTTTGAAGGTCATTTCTGTCTTGCCTTATATTTCGCGAACTAAACATAAAATTTGCATTGTTGAGGTGTCAATCGACACGCATTAATATTTGCGCGAATCTATCAAATTCTTACAAAAATTGTTGAAGCCGTTTTTTAATTTAAAAGAAAAAAGTGCAAAAAATTGGGTTTTTTTTCATCAACAATAAATTTTTAACCTGATTTGCAAATAATAGTAATCAATACGTGTATTAACATTTTTGCGATGTTTTTAACATTATAGAAAAATTGTTTCAGCCGCTTTTTAATTTAATAAAAGAAAATGCAAAAAAAATTAGGCTTTCAGGATTTTAGGGTTTTTTCATAAAAAATGATGTTTTAACCTGATTTGCACTGCACAGTAATAAATGTTTATAAAATTTATACATTCTTATCAGTTTTTGAAGAGAAACCAGCAAAACCATATTCCATGATTATAAAAAAACTAAATTCAAAATAAAAAATTATCCAAAGTTATCATGTATAGAGGGTCCATTCGAATGATATTACTTTATATCTTTTATTCTAAGGAAATTGTTGTAAACTCAATCCAAGTTTTATAATATTTGCATAATTTGAGCAGATTTTTCATTGTTTTACAGTGTTTTAAAAAAAACTGCTTAAATGTTGGAAATCCAAAAAAACCTTCCGTAGATGATATGATTAATATGAACTCATTCCTGTTACTGCTATGAAAACCTCTAATTATTATTATTTAAAGTAGTATTATTTTCAAAATTATTATTGCGTTTAATGTTTTTGATGTTTATGTAGATATTACTGGGAAGTTGACCGTGTGGACCTCAAGGATCACACCTCGCGGCTTGTTTCAATTGGTATTGGAAAAGAATAATTCGAGTTACAAAAGTTTTCAATTGATTTGGAAGATCACCAATCTGATTTGGAAAAGTGTCGATGTGCTTCAGAAAATATCCAATTTGATTCGGAAAACAACTAAATCAAAGGGAAAAAGCTATAAACGAATCTAACATCTCCGAAACTAGGACTGAAGCTCACTTCTAACCTTTCGACATAGTGAAAAGAAAATTTGTCTGTTTGCTGGAACAAATTGAGATTTTCAAGATGTTTTTGTCGAAATTTGGATTGAGTGTGTCTTGAATTGAATCACGTTTTAATTTTAAAAAAAAATTGTTGCAAGATTGTCTTACCAGCAAACTGTCTTACCATTTGAAACACACTTTTTGGAAGACACCCTCAAACAGCGGCCAAAAGGAACTGAAAGTGGCAAAAAACTAAAATATAAAATGTATATTAATATCCAAATGAAATTATGTTTATAAATATAATAGTTTTGTTTAGATAATGAAAAAGTGTGTTTTTTTCGAATTTTGAATGGGAAAGTTAACTGATTTATAAGACGGCCCAAGGGCTGTCATGAAATGAGTAACGCTTGAAATTTTAGTGTATAATAAATTGAGTTTTTCAACAACATACACCGAAACAAAGCCAAAACTTTACGTTCTTTCTGGTCATTTACGAAGAAGCAATTTTTATTTTTAAAAAATGAAACAAGGTGTCGTAGCGAGAGAGAAATTAACATTCCATCTCTTTTGATACTGAATGGTTCTAAAACAAACAAAATCTAAAGAGGAATGCTAGAGATTTGAACTGAATATCCAGAAAAGGATGCAAGGTAAAAAAGGTAAACTTACAACTCCCGCTTCATGTTTCATAATCTAAAAACGTGAGAATTTGATTTTTATGCATTTTACAAAGAATAAGTAAATGAATATTTTCATTTACCAAAAGTTCTAGAACACAATCTCAGCTGCATGATTTTTCGTTGATTTTTTTTGCTAATTTCTGAACATTTTTCCTGTCTTAAAACGCAATTTTCTTGAAGGTACCTCCCAAAATTCTGGCTACGAATGTCATTAGCCTACGAATCAGATAGACGAAACTTGCTCTTCTTCTATTTTAAGATTGCCTCATAGTCGAAAATTCCCTCCAACATCTTGCAAAACCTGCAACAACGAAATCACAACAGGTACCTTTTTCAAATCAATTTGCATTTCGACAACAGATTTCATCGATTATCCAGAAAACACGCCAGAGAGAGTGGAAAACCACTTAACGACCAGACATATTCGAGATAAGACGAGACTGTCCCAATCTTCTTGCGGTGAAGACATATAAAACGCATTGACCATGAAATTGCTGGTGCATTTCCTCAAGAATTTTCTGTTATCGCACATTTAACACCATGAAGTCGTCTCTGGTGTTTCTTCTGAGTGTCTTCATTTTGGTGTTGGTGCCGTTTATTACCGCGGAGGAGCGAGCTCGTTACGATGACTACCGCATTTTTGAAATTCATGCCAAGAATGCCTCCGCATATGAATTGTTGCAGGACGTTATCAGTGCTGGGAATGTAAGTTTTCCGTTCAAGTGATTGTTATAACGATTTCAACAATGGTCTCTTTACAGTATCAAGTTTGGCGCTATCCAAGAGACTTTGACGATTCCTATGAAGTTTTGGTACCACCTGAAAAGTTCTTGGAGCTTGCTACCTTTTTGGAGGACAATGAGATCACTTTCGACATAATTGTGGACAATGTTCAGCGGTAATTAGAACTGAAAGTGCGTTCATGAGTTTGTTTTTTTCTGATGCTCAACTGTCCTTTAGACTTATTGAGGAGGAACAACCCAGTGACATCAAGAGTGAGAGCTTCAACTGGAACAACTACTTCCCATTGGAAGGTATCTACGGATGGATGGACAGCGTCCTGCTTCGTTATCCAAACCTGACTTCATCGTTCGTTGTGGGAAAATCGTTTGAGGGACGAGAAATTCGTGGAATTAAGATTTCATTCAAAGACAACAACCCCGCCATTTTTATTGAGTCCAACATTCATGCTAGAGAATGGATTACCTCAGCCACGGCAACTTACCTCATCAATCAACTGCTCACTTCCAATGATGCCAGCATTCAGTTTATCGCCAGGGAGTTCGATTGGTACATCATCCCTGTTTTGAATGTCGATGGGTTTGTATATACTCACCAACGGGTAAGTTACCACCTCTGAGACAACATCGTTTAAATGATAACGAGTCGTCCTTCTGTAGAATCGTCTGTGGCGTAAGACCCGTCAGCCTCATTTGAACTCCACTTGCATTGGCGTCGATCCCAACCGCAATTTCAACACGTTCTGGTTGGCTAACGGCGGCGCCTCCGACCGGCCTTGCTCTGAAACGTACGCAGGACCAAAACCATTTTCCGAGCCAGAAACCTTGGCTCTATCCAACTTCTTCCTATCGGTCAAGAGCAGAGTGATCCTGTACTTAGCTTTCCACTCTTATGGACAATACATACTCTCTCCGTATGGGCATACCAAGGATCAGTTTCCTCAGAACTATAAGGACTTAGTAGCGATTGCGCAGGATGCAACCACCTCTATACAGAACTTACACGGAACCAGCTACAGATATGGCTCAACGGCTTCGACGTTGTGTAAGTCAAAGAAGTAGGAACACGAGAGAAAATTTTGTTTGGGATCTTTTATTACAGACATCGCTAGCGGAAGCAGCACGGATTGGGCTTACAACGTTGGACATGCTCCACTGTCATATACCATTGAGTTCAGAGATAGAGGCAGCTATGGGTTCTTGCTTCCCGCCCGCCAGATTATTCCCAACGGAGAAGAAACATTGTGCGGATTGGTAGCAATGCTAGGCAAAGCTAAAACGTTGTCATATTTTTAAATGGTTACGAAGAGCAGGGATGATATTTTAAGTGAAAATAAATGCGTTGGATAGAAGTTTAATTCTTATTGCTAATTCGGTTGCAGCTTTTCTCCATGCGTAAATCGTTGAAAAAACCTTTGTCTACACATTTGATTTTCTTGTATAAAACACTATGTTATGGTCGTATAAAGCCACTTTTTGGACCCTTAAGGAACGCAAAACAGACCTCTTTTTACATTTCAATTGCACATCTGTTACTTTGGGTATATGATGGTAATCATGCTACTTAGTGCCAAAGCCACGTCAAAACTCTTCTGTAGACAGAACTCGTCGTCCCTATCTTTTGCAGAACCAAATTTGTATTCAGAATATTGTGTCTAAATCCAAAACACACCTTCATGCGTAAGATCCCAAATTTAAAGCCTTCCAAATTGTTTTCAATATTCTGATTTTATTTCTGTAAATTTTTTCACTAAGGTGTCGCTGCTATTCCAAGATTGTCCCGAATCAAATCGGCCAGATTCACTGACACTATATTGAAGTTATCCAAATCACCCGATTCAAATTCAAGACGCACTTCCATGTATTTTTGGGGAGACACTGCTACCTCAGCTTGTCCTCGAATATAATCAAGTGCCCAGACTGTAACCTGAAAACGGAATTGAAAAAATATAGTTAGACTTCACTTCAAAAGACCAAATTATAAGTAACACTCACACCATCAACAGTTCCTTTCGCGTATTCCGTAATCGCGGTTAAATTATCCGAGGCCTCAAAAAACACTTGAAACAGTGTGTATCCTTCATAGCGATCAGCCGGTGAGGGTGGCGGAGCACTCAGTACAAGAAGTGCTAAACAAAACACCGCCAACGGTGCTACCCACATTATCTTGGACATGGTGCCGACCATCACTTAATTGAACAATTACTTGGCATGTCACTTTTATATAGTTTTTCAGTTGCATCTTTGAAACAGTTGAAATTTCAGAAGATTTTTTATGGTCCGCAGGGATTTTGGGTATTATATGAAGAAAAAAATTCTTTCTGATAATAACTGGCACGGGAGTCAGTGAAACCTTGATCCCCATCTTTAAGATAAGATCTCTTTCATGACTGACTGCTTCCAGTTTGAGTCAAGCTAAGCTCTGTCTTAACCTTTTTATGGCGTTTTGATTCTTGTAGCAGCGAAATGTGGAATTTGAAATCGTACTTATATAAATAAATAGAAGAAACTTGGAATTAACATGAAGGTGAGTAGCTGTGCAATCTACTAATGGTTCTTTGTTTTACAATCTTCAAATTATTAAGACAAGTGTTGCTTCTGTATTTTTGAATTTTACATTAATGCTGTACAATTTATATAAGTTTAAGCATATTTTTACTATTCATCAAATTTTATAATGAATTTATCCGTACTTGTACTAGGTGTTGGAATTAATTCGTAGCGTTTTTTTGCAAAGTTACGTGTTTTATTATGAAAGTATCATTACAGTAGTGTTATTCAAAGTATTGTCCATCGTTATCTACTACTTTTTGCCATCTTTCTGGCAAAGCACAGATACCGCGTCGAAAAAATTCTTCGTCTTTAGATTCGATGAAAGAATCGATCCAATTTTTGGTCATTTCGTAGTTGTCGAAGTGCTGCTCTGACAAGCTATGCGCCATGGATCGGAATAAAAAATAAACAGATGGAGCAATGTCCTGTGAATATGGCGGGTGAGGTAGAACTTCCCATTTTAGAGTTTCCAAATAAGTTTTCACGACTTTCGAAATATGGGGTCTTGCATTGTCATGGCGCAAAATGACTTTGTCGTGTCGATTCAAACGCATCAATTGTCATCTGTAGACGTCTCCAGTGATGGTTTCACCTGGTTGGAGCAACTCATAATAGATAACGCCCAGCTGGTCCCACCATATGCACAGCATGATCTTCTTCCCATGAATATTCTGCTTGGGAGATGATGTCGATGCAGGACCGGGAAAGCCCCACGATTTTCTGCGTTTGGGATTGTCGTAGAGTACCCACTTTTCGTCGCCAGTGACTATTCAATGCAAAAATCCCTTCCTTACCTGCCGTTGGCGAAGCAGCTCACAGGTGACTAAACGCCGTTCGACGTCCCTTGGCTTCAACTCATGTGGGATCCACGTTCCTTGTTTTTGTACCAACAACTCCAGAAGTGTTTGGCACGGGTCTTCATCGAGCAAAGTCATCAAATCTTCATCTTCAAACTTTTTCGGCTGTCCGGGACGTTCCTTGTCTTCCAAGTCAAAATTTCCATTTTTGAACCGCGCAAACCACTTTCTGCAAGTGTGTTCAGCCATAACATGTTCACCGTAAACATCTACTAAAATACGATGACTTTCCGCGGCACTTTTCTTCATGTTGAAGTAATGAAGTAACACTCCCCGCAAAAACGATTTTTCAGGCATGAAATTCGACATGTTTGATACTGCACAACAAATGCTACGGACACAATAACGAAATGTCATATGTGGTAAAGATGCGCTATGTCAGTAGCTTCCCGGAGAATGTTTTCTTTTGTTTGTGTGACTATGGATAGTTGGCTAACACCATCTTTTGTAAAACGCTACGAATTAATTCCAGCACCATGTATATCCGTTGCAATTATTTTGATGTGTCACTCCTGCTAAGCTCGTAACTCATTGAGCAGAGCTACGTTGTATGCAACTGCTTCACTCGCTAGTTGCGACACGTGTTGCACAAATGTTTGTAGCATAACAGCTGATAGTACAACCTGACAAATGGGAATGTAACACGAGCTGCAAGGCATTTATTTTACCGATTTTCTTTCTGGCTATTTAAATCCGAAGCAATTGTTTAAATTGTTTAGTACTTCTTGTATTGATTTCAAATGTCTTGTTAACAAACATAAAACTTAACGCTATAATAACATTGATTAATTCGCTGGTGCTTCATATTAAATACAATTTAATATTACAAATTTCGATTCCAACTGTCGCTGACTAATTTCCATTCAATAATTCCAATTGTTGATATCGCAAACGTTATATGAACTGAATGTCAAATTTCGCGATAAACCAAAACGTTTGAAAAGCAAAGATAAAGTGAATCTCGAGGTATATAAATTGATTACTGGCAAAAATTCAATTCAATATCAAACAGACAATTTGTTTTGATAGTCAAGCGGTTGGGTCAAAAAGTATTTTTTGAAGTAAAATTCAATATGAAAGGTAGACTTTATCGGTGTATATTTATATGTTGATAATAATCATGGGTTTTTTTCAATTCCAGCCGTTGGTATCCTCGTGGTTTTTACAGTTGCAGTAGCAATTGCTGCTCCTCCACAACCTGATTATCCCCAGTGGAATGCAGAGAATCTGGACGAGATTATTAAAGGAAAAACTGAGGAAATAATTCCAAATGTTCCAGTAAATACTCTAGATTTTGTAGAGAATGATCCTGAATTCGAAGGGATACAATTTTCAATGTTCGATGAAGTTAATAGTCCGCATCAAGACAGAATGATTCTGAATGAAATTATTGCCAATGTGAATTCGTCAATTACAGCCATCGATGGGAATGTGTATATCTCGGTGATTCATCCTGACTGCCAGAAATAAATTGTTGATATTTAAAAATCACTTGAATAAAAAAATTAATTGATAGTTGTGGAATAGCAATTTATGATACTTAATTGAAAATATATGTCGCATACTTTTGTTTGGGTATTTTTCCATATTTAATCTTAATTTCTTAAAGTTAAAGTTAAAGTTCGATTCTAGAATTCTTCATTTTCATGTGATAAGGTTTTGTTCCGAAAATATCGTACAAACTATTTTTGTAGAGATAATTTTCAAATCAACTATGAAAACATTAAAATTTAAAAAGTTGCTGACGAAATTTCTAAAAACTGGACTGAATATTTTTTTCTGTGGTTGATTTTGGGGATAAAAACTATCAAAAAAAACTGTTAAATTGGGATTTCAATTGCCAAACATTTGCAATAGTTCATCTAAATAATAGTTTGCAATATTCGGTAATGCTTAATGAAATAGTTGAAGTGGTAAATTTCCACAGAAAAAATTGTTCAAGCACAAAACTTTTGAGAATTAAGTGTTATGCATACTATATCGCAAATGAACAATAAAATAACACTCCAAATTGAAAAAAACTATAGAGGAAAAATTTAACGCTTATTTCAAACTAAAAAACATTTTAAATTTTTTTTTTAAAATGTAGTGAATTTATGTGAACAAATTTAAAGCTAAGAAACGCAAATTTATGCAAACTTCTTTTTCAAAATAAAAAATAATATATCTTTTTCGTCCATTGTTCCGAACAACAGTTATGATGGAAATAAATTTGTCCTAAAATACTTGAACTGAACAACTCAGCTCCTTGAAAATAAATCTAAAAATATAAAATATTCTCCACGACATATTTTACTGGAACCAGAGCTGACAGCATTTCGCGACTAATTGAGAACGAAAAATCTGTTGCCGGGATATTGTTTTGTATATTAAAAATACTTTTCTTAATTTGTTCACAATATTTCCATTTGTAATCTATCACAAAAAAAAATGAATAATACCCATGCAAGTACGGAACACTATTTATTAATCATTTCAATCGATTTTAAGCACCTTGAGTTCTTTTTTTGGTTGGTTTGTAATGTACTCAAAAGAAATATAATCAAAATTCATTTTAATTTGCATCTTGAAAAGTCGGAAGTATTTCGTTTCAAGTAGAAATATTTTTTCTTTAGATTTTGCACAATTAGAGTTAAATTAGACGAAAAAGTTCAGTCCGGAAACTATTGGAACCACGAAAAAATATACGAAATTGAGAGATATTTGCCCCAAATTTTTTTGAAGAAAAAATCTCATCAGTTGAACTGCTCACAAGTCAAAATTGTTTTCTATACTAATGAACAAACATAGACGAATTTCCATCAGCAGAACACAACAAGAAAAATGCAATCATGATTTCGAATCGATTCATTTTCCATATAATTTCCATGAAGTTTCACACTTCCGTTGAACGTTTATTGCTTTTCAATAAATCATCACATAATTTATTTAATTTTGATTTTCTCCAAACGGTTGTTTTTGTTTTGTTCGATCCTGGCCATGATTCTGCCCATGATCCTTGCATTGAGAACTATATTTGATCCTGTAATAGACGCTTCCATTCACAGCCGTTACAGCAGCCCCAATGTCGGTTACAATCTCGTGTTTCTGCACTCCATTTGATGGGTCTGAATCGGAGCTGCTTGGTGGCGATGATTGATTATCTTCAGGAGCGGCCAAAGCGATTCCGATCAACACCACGAACACCAAAATCATGAGTCCTTGAAGCAAGATAAAAAGGTGAATATCAGTCGAATTTCGAGCCAAGCAATTGTTTAATTAGCTCTCAACCTACCTTTCATTTTGCGTATGTGTGTGAGTGTTGGAAAACTCAATTCTCAAAAAAAAACTCAATTTCCGGCTGATGGTTGGATTGTCTTCCAACAATTGATCAATTTTCACACATTCTGAAAGTACTTATATACCGGTGTCCAACGAAAAATCTATCAGTTGTTATCGGGCACGATTTTTGTGTATGAATGGCTTTTCGATAATTCAATGAATACTATCAGACATATTGAATGAGTGGAATCCCCACAGTGGATGATCCAATTAACGTTGCCAGGGTTTATTGATAGATGAACACCGTGAACTTCTTAAAAATTAGCAAAGAACGAATGTTGTGTTTTTGCCCACTTTGAGGAAAGATTCAAAAAAAAATCCTAAAATATCATTCTTGACGTGTTTATTGGTTTGCTTTTAAAATATCATTAATCGAGCAACTAATGATTTCTCTCGTTAAATATCTAAAAATGGGTTAGATATCAAGAACTTATTAACGCAAGAACAGTTTCATTTACACTTAGTGATAACATAACTAAGTGCAAATGAAACGAAGCGAAGAGAAATTTAGGACGATTCCAGTACTATTCGCAGACGATTGACAAATATCGTCGAAACTCGCTGCACACGCCACCTTCGGGACATATCTGCCAATCAGTAAGCGCTTCAGTAAAATATGAAAACCGTTGTTGAATTCACCAAAGTTCATACTATTGACTTGATAATTGAAAATTTATGGTTTCCCCTAATTTGAATATTATTCTATTTTATGTTCCAAAAATTATTTTCAGAGTTCAGTTTCAATTATGAAAAAGATCAAACTGTTTCATTTTCTTGTAATTTTTATTTTAAAAAACAAATGTCCACTTAGACTGTATAGCTTGTAAGTCAAGGAGAATATAGACATATGTTTTTCAAAATCATAATCTTGGTGAAAAAATATATAGGTCAATATTTCCAATACATTTGAAATGTTGAAGGCGTATAAATTTGCATTTCGTGCAGACAAATTACCAATTAAAAATGTATGGGCGACTTAAAGAAGGTCTCGCAGCTTTTCGCCAGATGGCGTTATCTTAACCATTTTGCATCGGGCAATTCTACAGCCAACGTCATCGTGAAGCTCCGAAATTAGAGCTGTAATGACAGTATATCCTATTTCGCCGAAATGTAAACAAAATATTTTTCTCAAAGCGTTAAAAATATCAAATTTCGTAAGAAAAAAATAGTATTTACGAAGAGTTTTACCGCATTTTTCAAAAAAAAATATACATCCAAAGCTCATCGAATTCTTCTACAGCCGAAACTAACAAAATAATTTCCAAATGTTTAAAAGCATCAGGAATGATTCAAAAGCAGTCAATTAGGTCCCGTACGAATTGAAGCCCAGAAAACCGGCCAAATGTTGCGAAACCGGCCA
The DNA here is from genome assembly GCA_963942545.1 of Oxycera nigricornis. Lineage (NCBI taxonomy): Eukaryota > Metazoa > Arthropoda > Insecta > Diptera > Stratiomyidae > Oxycera > Oxycera nigricornis. Next base: position 85,804,547 of record OZ012661.1, read on the forward strand.
AAACTTACTTAAAAATGCGAAAATGCTCCTTATGATACCCGTTTGTTCCGATTGATGACTGAGCAGCACTTTCATCCTTGTGAAGTTGCGAAAAAATGGATTTGTGGAAATCCTCAAAATGTTGGTCATTTTATTTACATTTAATATTTGTATGCTGTCAGAAAGATGGCAGCAAGTAATGTCGCAATGGACAATACTTCCAATGACATGTTCTTTACTTACTTTTTCAAAATAAAGCATGCATTTCACGAGAAAAAAAGGAAAACAGAGTGAAGTCCCCTATAGTAATGCAAAAAAATTATATTATGTAAAACTTTCAAGTTTACATGAACAATTTCTAATCATGCATATTTTTTCCAAGTTTCCAAGCAATAAAATCCTGAATGTAAAAATTAGACACACAAAATTTTGGATGCTGAAACTTCTCAAGCCTGGACATCTTACTGGAACTATGAAATTTTTGAATTAAATTTCTATGTAATATTTCAGTCAAACTTTTCGATGGAATGATTTCTGACAAATGAAATATACTTTGGATCACTAAATTTTCAACTCGTAATTTATTGTTGCAATGAAATAGTACAGCAAAATCAATATTATTAATAACTATCCGCAGCAAATGTTTTCAAGGTTAAACATATATCACATAATATATTACAAAATCGTAAGAATTTATCAAAAAAAAAATTCTGAAACATTTCCAAGAAACAATTTCCTAGTTCACGTTGCCAAATAATTTTCAAAATAATGTATAAATTGTTTGAAGAAATGTTATTTTTCTGCGAATGGTTTTTCGACAAATAATTCTTGATAAAAAAAAAACGAAATGAGATGATATTTTTAGATCGATGATTTTTAATAGATATAAATTCAGCAAATTCAATTTTTTAAATTATAGTACAACAGAGAACCTATTTCAAACAATTGATTGTATGATGTGATTTACAATGAAACCCCAAAGTCAAAGCATCAAATTACGTTACAGAATTAAAACTGCATAGCAAAAAATATATAAATATGGAAGAGACAATTACCTTAATTTTATAAAAATATATTAACTAATGAAAAACAATTTAGACCCGAAATCCTAAAAAAAAAGTTTTTTTTTTTCGTCGTTGGGAGATGGAAATCTTCAAAAGATACCGAGTTGCTCCTGCTTCTCGGCATGCCGGATTTCTACCGACTAAAACCACCTCCGTTTCCTCCAAAAAATCTTTACTCCATAGTTCATTGCTTGCACTGTCCGTGTGCAATTATTTCCTGAAAGCTTGTTCATTTAAATAGTACTTCCCAGACGATGTATATCGGTATAAGGGATAGTACCAGTATCTCAAAAGTTTTATTCAGAGTTCAATATATCTAATTTTGTTTCACATTTGTAGCAGGAAAAAAAAATATTAGCGTTCTTAAAAAAATAGATATATATATATATATATATATATATATATATATATATATATAAAGGAAAAAGGAAAAAATAGAAAAAAGAAAAAAAGAAAAAAATTAAATTAAATTAAAATTTAAAAAAAAATTAATTAAATTAAAATTAAAAATTAAAATTAAAAAAAAAATTGATAATAAAAAAAACATTACCGTTCTTAATTATTCAAATTGAATTTTCAGTAAATGTTTACGTAGCATGATTTTAAATGTCATTATGTTACGCGCTTCTTTTATTGTTTGAGGTAGCTTATTGTAAAAATTTGATGCGGTGTTAATCGGATCCATCCTCAGGCGCTCTGTCCTAGCAAATTTTATTAAAATTTCATTTGCGTTTCTCATATTGTAGTCGTTTTTTCTCCCATTTATGTCTAGTTTCGTTGTTTTCATTTGTTCAATGTGTAAATTTTTAAAAATGAATTTTCCTTTTTCCATGTGAATCAGTCCGTCTACATTAAGTTCTTGTGCTGTTTTATATACTTCAGATGTAGCGGTCATCCTTTGCAAGTTATATATGGTTTTGTATGCTTTAGTTAGTAGTGACATGCTCATGAGGTTATTTTTGGTAGTTTGGCTCCAAATTATAATCCCGTATGTAATTCTTGAAGTTATGTATGCATTTTTAATTTGTATTTTATTTTTAATTGAGAAATAGCTGAAACGATGGAGCAAACCAACGATAGCTGCTATTTTTTTCCTCATATCATTTATATGCGGTGTCCACGCTAGTTTTTCATCAATTGTAAGTCCAAGGTACTTCATATGTTTAACTCTCTGAAGAGTTTTATTTTCTATTTTTATCAGTGGCTCAATATCAGTTTTATTTTTTTGTTTAAAGATAACGTATTTGGTTTTATTCGTGTTTAATGTCAATTTGTTCCGTATGAGCCATTGGGAATATTTGTCTAAGTCATTGTTTATCTTTTGTTCTAAGTCAGTTTCATTTTTACCTGAGTAAATCAGTATCGTATCATCAGCGTACATCACAACTTTCCCGTCGATTCCTGAAGTCACCAAGTTGTTTGTATATAACAGGAAAAGAATCGGTCCTAGTATAGATCCCTGTGGTACGCCAATAGTAATCTGCGCTATTTCACTGTTAACGTTTCCAATTTCAGTCCTTTGAAGTCTTTCTGCCAGGTACGTACGCATAAGTTCTCTTGGCATACCAACAATTCCCAAGTTCTCAAGTTTACTTATCAGTATATCGTGCACTATCGTATCAAACGCCTTTTTTAGATCGATAAAAACTGCAGCAACGTAACTTCCCTGATCCAGTTGTGTATTGATATGTCTCATCACTTCTACAATCGCGTCTGTTGTTCCTTTACCTTCCTGAAACCCAAACTGGTTTCTATCTATAATCCTATTCTGCATTAAGTATTCTTTAATTCGTAAAGCTAATATTTTTTCTATGATTTTACTCAGTGAGTTTAATAATGTTATTGGTCGAAAATTATTTGGGTCAGTTTTCAGCCCTCCTTTAAATATGGGTATTACCTTGGCATTTTTTAGATAGTTCGGAAATTGTCCACTCTTGAAGCTTATATTTATTAGAGTAACCAGTATATCTGCAATATTCTCTTTGATTATTTTGATATCATCAACGCAGATACCATCAGGACCCGGCGCGGTGTGTTTTTTCAGAGAATCAATAACATCAATGACTTCTTTTCTAGATGTTAGCCTTAAGTGAAAAGAGCAGATGGGTGACACGCTTTGGCATGCTGAGTCGTTTTTAGGGAGTTCTGATACAATTTTCTGTCCTATTGATATGAAATGATTGTTTAATATATTTGAGATTTTTATTGGATCTTTGAAATTTTCGCCCATGAAATTTATTTCCTTTATATCCTGGTTTTTAGTAGTGTTTGTGTCTGCCTTTCTAAAAACTTTATCTACTAACTTCCAAAAATTTTGCTGATTGTTAGAACCTTCTTCAAGTTTTCTCGAATAGTAATTTTCCTTTGCATTTTTAATCGTATTGTTGCATTCGTTTTTTATAATTTGATAGTTCTTTTGTTTCAATATATTTGTTGGATCTTTTTTAGTGCTTTAAAAGCTGTTCGCTTTTTTCTGGAAAAGTGGATTACTTTTCCAGTTATCCATGTGTCATTTCTCGTCCTTATAGGTTTAATTTTTGTGGCTAAAAATTTCGCTTGTAAAATTAGCTCAGCTAACTCCTGGAAGTTAATTGGTTTTCTACTTTCAATTAGCTGTTTTGTTATGCTTATGAATTTATCAGTTTGCATGTATGTAATATTCTTTTTTATTGGTTTAATTTTTTTATTAATTTTTGTTGTTATGGTTACTCGTATCAGTCGATGGTCTAGATACGGCCAGTCTTCAAATATATAAGTAGTATTGTTTTTAATTGACTGACTGTTTGTTGTTACATGGTCCAGTAGCGTTCCTGTAGTCAATCTGGTTGGCGTAGCAAGATTAAGTATTTCTGTACTGTTGGTTGTTAATGTGTCTAAGTAATTTTGATTTTGTGGGCTGTCGTCTAGGAGATTAATATTAGTATCTGCTATTGTAATTAGTGACTTGTGTGTCGAATAAACATAGTCCATATGGTCTATGAACTCAGAGAATTTTTCTGATGATTTATAAAATGTGCCTATTTTGAAATTTTTTATGTCTGTTTCTAGTTCTAATATAATTGTTGAAAAATTTATATTTTTGTATATTGTTTTAAAGTTTATACTCTTCCTAATATATATGGCTGTCCCGCCTCCTCGCTTTTCTGTTCTACAGTTATACACAGCGTTAAAACCTTTTATGTTATAATATTCGACTTCATTCTCGTAAAGCCATATTTCACAGAAAACCAACACGTCGACTTCTTTATGTTGTTCAGTATAAATTTCAATATCTTCAATTTTTCGGCGAATGCTTCTAAGGTTGGCATAGAGTACAATTAATTTGTTTGTCATTTCCATTTATATTTTGTTGTAGTTTATGTTCCTCCTAGATAGTTTAAGTCGTCTTATATATTCTGGGCATTCCAATGAGTCAGCTCTATGGCATACATTTAATGATTTGGTATTATTTAAGCAATTTAGACATTTATGTATGTTTGATTTACAGTCCGCAGTTTTATGATCTCCTGCGCATTTCGCACATGTATCTTTTCCCTCACATTTGTTCGTTTTGTGATTGTATTTTTGGCATTTATAGCATCTTTAGATTCTCAATAGCAAAATCAATGTAAAAGTATTCAATATTCAATTGATGCAGTAAACCTAAATTAGGATTACATTTTTGACAAGTTTATTGATTTAATAAAATATAATCAAAAGAGAAATGTATGGAGTAGAGTAACACAAAAGGACTAGAAAATTATGCAAAATATTTTTGTCGAGCGAAGGGTTTGAAAGTACAATATTCAAATGGCAAAAATTTTGAAAAATCAAATTAGTAACGATTTTATACAATTCATTCTCGAAAGGAAAAAAACTAATGGAAAAAATGTTGAACGTTAATGGATTCTTCAAAACAATACTCAGGCGAAATATTAGGAAAGTTATTTTTGAAAAAATATTGCTTCATTTTGAAAAGATTAGCTCTAAATTTTCTTTGAGGAGTAGATTTACTATATACACCGTAAAACAATTCTGGTCCTGCTAGAACGCTGCCGCTACGGTGCCATATCATAGTAATGACTGAGCTACCAAAGAAAGTAAATATGGAACGCGTAGTAACTGCCAGTTTTGAAGGTAGAAAGTAGATGGTAGAAAAATCTCCCGCCAAGCAACTAAAAAGTGAGTTTCTCCTTAGTAATGCATTTGATTAAATTTCACTTTCTGAACTATCTCAAAGCCGAAAACATAACAACATCCTCGTAGCAAAGACTTTAAAGCCCGCAACATACTATGCGCATTCCCATCGTCATTGATCTCTCGTGGACACAACGATGACTAGGGAGAAGGTTTATGGCTAACGCCTGCCATCATGTCATCAATGAGGCCATCTTGCTGATGTATTTGTGTCCATCCTCTATCGATTTCCAACGACAAAAGGCGACAATAAGCAATGTACAATGTAGTTAAGTAGTGGTCGACTTCTCTTCATCACAAACCGCAGAAAAATACCAAATAATTATTTAAATAATCATTGACTGCACTGTATGTTAGATACTGTATACGTAACGTCCATTCTCGTCCATCCTCAACCACACACGAAAGAAGTGTTGGAAAGCAAATTAACGCCTGCTCTGTTTCTGGTGAGCATAAGTTTCAAGCGGAATGTGGCATGCATGCTGATAAGCGACGTGGCTTGCTAGCTACAAAGCATTCCCTATAGCCTCCATTTCACGACTTCACGGGGCTTCGACATCGTGTAAGTTACCTAAGGTGTCTCAGAAAAATTATGCCTGGAGTCTGAAGGTAAAATATCTGCGCCTTCTAGTGTTTATGTTGATTAGAACTTATCCAATGTCTCAATTTATTCTTATGAAATTTTGTTTTTTTCTTTTCAAATCTTAAATTTATGTTGATTTCATTTTTCAATTGTATTTATTTTAAATATTAGGTTTTAATAGATTTCAAACATAAAAGAACGTTTTTCTAGTCTTAAAAAACGCGATTGTCGTAAATAAAACTGCCTTAGTCTTTCGCATTAATTTTGTTTGCCAATAAAAAGTTCCTGCTATTCGAAGACAGTTCGTTGTATCTTTTCTGCAAGAGAAACGTTTATAGTAGCATAATATGAAAAAATAGTAAACATGCTAGACAAGGGTAGAAATCTACTCCACAAACCAGTTCGTGTCACACAAAACAAGCATAAACCATTGAAAGTTTGAAATAAAATCTTTTGAAGCATAAGTGTTATGCTAGAAATTCTCTAGACTCAAAATTTTGCGTTTAAGAGTAACCAATCTATGCTGACTGTCCGAAAAACCACTTAAGTTAAAAACGTTACTAAATAGTCAGCATAAAATAGAACCCAGAAATATATAAACAAAAGTGATGACGCATTTATTAACTTATCAACTTTTTAGTGGCAAGTATTCTTAACAGAAAAATATAGTGGAGTTCCAATATTAAATTGAATGAAACATCAAAAATGTAATGCAAAAAATTTCGATGCAAAAAACTTTCTCAAGCAGAAATTTTCGATGAAAAAATTTTTCCAAAAATTTTTGAACACTTAATTTTTTGAATGTTAACATGTTTTGAAAACAGTATAAAACTTTTTGGCCACATGAACTGAGAAATTTAAATCTAAAAAAAATTTTGGACAAAAAATTTAGGCTCAAAATTAAAGAAGGAGTTTATATGCTGCATAAGACTTTATAAAAAGTCTGAAATAAAAACAATTTGATGATCGATTTCTAAAAATATCGTTCATAGCGTAGTTGAATGAAGCTTTAGTTCTTTCCAGATGAACCATTATAAAGTGAAACAAGATGCATAGAGTACTGATAATTTTTTAGTGTCTTAGTTACTCAAAAACATCTAGGATTAAAACTTCGATGATTTTGGTCCTACATACAATATCTTATAAATTAAAAAAAATAATTTTCTTTGATACTAACCCAAAAATATATTTCAAATTTAATGTTTTAGACATTTATTTATAGAAACCATCAAGTTCATACAAAATGCTGCCATCGACTGTCACTATGATGCTACCAGCGGTTGCATGGATGATATTTTCAACACTCTTTGAAGACGATTTGTTGCCTTTAACGTCTGTGGGTTTGTCAACCTTAGTCATATCTTCGTGCGGCTTCTTATCAATGTGCTGATTTTTTTGGGTGTCTTCGTGTTGTTTCTTCTGGACCTCAGCCAGAGTCATTGGCAAAGCCAAAATAATTGGAACGTTGGCATTTTTCGTGTCGTCCTTTTGATGGTCGACTTGATTCTGTACAATGTACGGGGCGGCCGAAGCGGTAGCAATGACCAGAAGGGCGACAAAAATTATAGCTATAAAAACAATTCTTTTATCAACCATCATCCTTGAAGATATCGCTAAAACGCCTACCTTTCATTTTGATTCGAACTTCTTTGCTTAATCAGACTCTGTGCCTCCAACTTTCGAATAATCGGATTTTTCTTATATTTCTAGCTTTTATAGTGTTTTTTATCAAATGTCTATTGAAAAGTGACTGGATTATCTTCGATTGGCAGAAGTTCACGTTACCGTGATAAGTTTTTTTTATTTGTTTGATGAAATCAAATATAGATATTGTATCAATGGTCACTTTTTAATTATTCATTTGAAAAATTTCAGCAGAAAATGATGCATTGCGAATTGTATCGGCAAATTTTGTGGGCTATTTTCTAATCAGTTGGTTTTGAAAAATTGAAAATTTGTGGCATTTGAATGAATAATGAATAATCGATGGTATGTTTCCGGTTGTTTCTCGTTTTAAACAAAAAATAAAAATAATAAACAATTTTTTTGAAAGTTCATTGTTGATTGGAAGAAGAATAGTGGGAATGTGACTATGACTAAGGAAGTGACTAATTTTTAAGTGTGTCCACATTTGAATGCTCATATAACCATATGGATGATTGTTACAGTTATTTGGTTTTCAGGCTCTGTAAAATCTGTAGAAACACCTCTATGCCTAGTCAAGAAGGATTGTGTTTGATATTCTCAAGTAGAATATTTTACTTGTATTCTGAAAATATTGGAGGAATTAATTTGGCTTCCAGAATATATAATAAATCGAATTTGAATTTAACAAATATTTCAATAATCTTCAATATTTTAAAAATCTAAAAATTCTAATTTGCTTTTTAAGGATGCATGCTGTTAGTTGAAATTTCCATTTTATTTAGATTTTAAATGGCATTTGCTTTTGTCACCAATGAAAATCATATACAGTGATTAAAATGTCAAGACAGTCCATAAGTCTCGGCGTTTTTAAGGTAATTTTAAGAACATAAATATACATTTTATTTTAATATCAATTTCTTCCCACTTTAATGGTTATTGTTGAATTCCATCCATAAAATTTCTTAGCTTTTAATTAATAATAATAATAATTAAAAAATTATATTTAGGCTTATTTGGACATCATCTATGTTTTAAAATACTTTGCCACCTATACACGACCGCAGGCATCCAAAAAAATGAAAATCGCTTGGAAATATGCTGGATGAGGTATAATTTCCCAGTCAAATCCTTCAATCTTTCCAGGGTGAGTTTTTCAGTATACGGTCGCGTGTTATCGTGATGAAAAAGATCCTTCCACCTGTTTACTAAGGTTTTGCTTCTAACAGTTTTTTTAACGCCATGTCGTCAAATTCAGTGGGACAATACGTCCTGAGCGAGCATCTTCTGCTGTAGTAGATCCATTTGGAAACTTTCTAAATTACTGCTATGCAGTTCTCACACAAATAATGTTTTCATCATGAACCGTACTTATCTCTGCTGCAGCTGCTGTAGTATTCTTACTACTTTTTTTTAAAGAAAAAGGTGTAAAATGTTCCTTATGTCCTCGTTAGTATTTTCCATTTTTTCAGTATCACTTGACCTCTGATCTTCTCAAAACCTGATTATCAAAAGACATATTAAATAAAATGTTAGGGAAAAAATAAAAAGGTGACTTACTTACGTCTCTTCGAACAAATATAACTCATTCAAATAAGTAAGGGAAAATACGCTGCGACTTCTGGACTGACCTGAAAATATTCATTACCCTGATTAATTTCCTGAATTTTATATAAACAAAATATTTAAATTTGGTAAAAGCATGTTTACTATTAAAGTAATGATTTAAGGGGTCTACCCTCTTTATAATTTTCAACAAATTGATTTTTTTATTACATTTATGGAAAGTAATATCATATCAAAATTTTATGAGGATCAGAGGAGTCTAACTGTTTTTTTTGGCAACTTTCATTTTGTCACCTGAGCGCAATTCTTCATTAAAAAAACTAACAGCGTTGTTCTCGAAACAACGCCGCGTTGATGAAATCTCGGGAACTACTGACCCGATTCTCACCAAATTTTCACCGGACATTTTTATGACTAGAGGTTTTTCAAAATTTTGATTTAAAATTTTTTTTTTGCTAAAAACGGTGAAAAAAAGCATGTTTTTTTCGTAATTTTTCGAAAAATGTCCGCCATTTTGTCAATTTTACAAAAAGCAAAAATCGTCCTAGTCGCGCTATAGTTATTAGCATACTGAACCTAAAACTAATTAATTTTTTTGTTTCAGACCAACCATCTCGAAAATTTCATCAACGGCACACACCCCGCTCGTTTTTTTCGATTTTTTTTGATTGATAAAAACTCACATAAATGAACAAAATAAACATTTTTTGTGTATTTCGAGAGAGTTTATTGATTGTAACCCTCTCTTTTTACATTTTTTACACTGCTAAAAGAGGATAGACCCCTTAAGCTACATATTAATTGGATTACACGATTATTAATTTTTCAAGCAACCTTTAGGTAGGTTGAGTTGATGGTGACGCATAGTCAGGATGTCTCATATGCATAATTGCCTTCGTGACTTAAACTCAACGGTCTCTTTTGAATACGAATAATCTACAATGCAGCTAGCTTCGCCCAACTTCATACCGGAAAATTTTCCTTACACGAAATGTGGACGTTCAAGTTTTGTCTCCATTTAATAATTCGCTTATAAATTACTGGTGAAAGTGAGACGTATCTAAATGATTTGGCATCCCAATTAATTAAGCACAGCACAGTGGATTCAAGGACTCAAAGAAAGTCGACATAGCTCAATAAGTACAGACACAGACAAAGTGCGACCAACTTCAGACCCATCTGTCAAACTACTTATGATAATTATCTGAAAATTTTCCTGATGACACTTTATTATTTTGTTTATAAAAACGCAAGCATTTTGGTCTGGGGTTTTGTAGAAAATGTTGAAATTCTAGCGATGATGTTGAAACGATTACTTCATATGTATTTAGTTGAGTGGTTGACATCTTAGATATCACATGAGCTACTCAAATGTCAAACTATTTGAATCCATGCATTAGACAAGCTCTATTAATGCTGAGAACTCATGTCTGGGATATAAATCAACATCAATAGAACAATATAAACTGAATCGGGATCAATATTTATTCTTTTGCACAATATAATTTGAAATGAAGTCGCCAATTTCTGAAGCAACTTATATGAAAGCAACTTCGAGGATTTAAAGAAGAATCGTGGTCGAATAAAAAGCAACTGAAAAATAGACAAGACTAAAAAACGATTCCTTTTATATTATAATTTGATATACACACGTGACAAAAAAGGCATGTATCCAAAAATGTCTAGAATAAATAGTGGTTGGGTTGTATGAACACCATAATTCAGCAATATTAAATATCTACTTGGGCTATACTACACAGCGTATAAGAAAGTTTTCCATTATAAATATTTTTTAGAAAAATAATTTTTGAATCCTGTTTTTCGATATAACAATTTATCCTGGTTTTCAAAGAAGTTTTTGAGTATTGTTTATTTGACCGACACGTTCTCCAAGGCCTGTCTAATTCAAATAGCTGCAAATAGTTTTTTATAAATCATCCAGAAAGAGTTCTACTAAAGATCATGCTCTCCTGACATCAGATTTTTTTGACTGCGTTTTACTGGCTTCAGATGGAAGAAAAAAAGGAAGTATTTAACGCTGAAGTTAGTCCCGAATTAACAATTTTTTGTGAACAGTTTTTCTTGTATATATATAAAATTGGTATTTATAGATGGTGAATGTGCAGCTTCGGTGTGAGCACTTGTATCCTCTACATTGCAAACCAACCGCTTTAATCTGATAAAAGGACAACAGTCCAAGCTCTTACGAGGTTTCATAATAATGAAAAAAGGAGTACTATTAGCAGCCACAAAATTAGGTTATGCCGTTCTTATTTTTCTTTAATCAAGGCATTACTAATTACGGAAACAAAAACCAAAACAACCATTAAATCTTTTAAAAAATTTCAAGGAAGTTCGTGATTGACTGACACATTGGTTTCACCACATTTCAATTGATTTTCAGGCAAAAAATATATTAAAGGCTTCCAAGAAAGTTCGAATTTGTTATAGAAAAATAAAAGAAAAACATTTCATAAATTTTTCTTCTAGATCGATTAAGTTAGGTTAGAAATTTGCTAATGAATCATTGGGCAGCACGAATGTACCCACGAGAAAGAAAAACCACTATGTCCGGTTGAAATGAGTATAGAACATTTATGGACGGGAACACTACTTGGCAGCCCAAATAATGATCAAACGGATGGCCTATCTGCTCAAATCATGCAGTAACGCACATGCTAGGCTAGTAGAGTTATTCTAACTGATTATCAATGCCATCCAAGCTTTCAGCGGTTGCACAACGATCGTGAACTTCAAACCAAGGGCTCATATCGTTCTATATCTAAACGTTCATTGAGGCTACGGTCTTATTAGCTTCAATTTTGGTTTCAATAGCATGTTTATTATAATTTATTTAAAAAAAGATTTCAATTTGATTCAGCCAGTATGTTGAGTTTATTGTACGATCAAAAATCCTATGCCGTATAAATTATTTTCAATATTTATTCAAAATTAATTTCCTGGACGGAAGCCATCAATTTCAAATTGCACACTTCCGTCGATCGCCACAACCTCTGTTCCAACTGTCGCCTTAATAATATTTTTAACTGAGCCACCCGATCCATTTGAAGAGCCCTTTCCATACATCATAGCCATACCAAGAGCATCAGTGATCTTCTTCATGATATCATCATCGCCATTATCACTGGTCTCCTCGTGTTTTTTATCCACATCGGTTGACTTTTCGGGAGTTGGCAAGGCAGAAATGCTTTGAAGCACCAGGAGGGTGGCAAGAATCAGAATGGCTAAAAAAACAAAATAATATGATTTAAATCAAAAATTTCGTCAAACACCATTGCAAACCTACCCTTCATTTTGTTTGTTGGTCGGAAAAAACGGCAGTTACTTCGACGATGGTTGAAAATATTCAGATCAATTTTCCAAAGCTTTTCTTTTATATACTCCAAAAATTTATTGAAGTGTTATCACCTAAAGATATAGGTTTTCGATTCGGGGGATGGTGGCTACATTCCCACTACCGTGACCAACCACAGAATTTGTTTTTGCCATCGAAACATTATTTAGTCGATTATTTTCAGTGATTTATCGATTTGTGGCTATCTTGTCGATTTTTGATTTTAACGATTTTATTTTTTATTTAGACACAATTGAATTGAAATCATGTGCCTGGCAGATTCGATTCGTCAAAATAAAACAATTTTTCCGGCCTTCAATGGGGTTGTTTCAAAGTTGAATGAAAATAATTAGTAATTCTATCTTTTGAAGGTATTTTTCTTTGAAAAAATTCCGAACTAGTCAAGTTGGAGTCAAGATAACATTTACTGAATGAAAATTCAACGATAATCTGAATGTTTGATTTGAAATAAAAATGTGCGTAAGCGGATGTTTTTATATTAAGATGAAGACATAGTTTCAGTCAAATTTTTGATAGTGAGTCACAAGATTTGTTGTACAATATCGAATTGCACTTTTCTTAAGAACATGTAGCGGTATCCTTGATTATACCCATACAGCAGACACTAGCTCTCAATATTTACTGAGCAAACATCCCTTATTTTAAATCCTGAAAATATTTACGTGGACTGATCACTTCGTTGATACTTTCTATGTTCATTTTTTCCGAAAAAAAAACTCTTGAAAAGTTAATAATTTTTCGTAGATCTAGAATAAATTGTTGGGCTTCAATACAAAATTTTGACAAGACAAGCAGTTTTTCAACATATGGTGTTATTTTCATCGATCTTTTGAAGAAAGTGGACACAACAGTGGCTCGACCATTGGCTTAGTTTGTATGCATAGTCCTGGACCATAGTTTTTTCATATTTGTTGTCTCATAGCTAATTTCATTAACAATAGGTCATTATCTGTGAAGTTAATCAGCCACCAGTAAATCCTGGTTTCAGTTTAGTCTTGTGACCCGCATGGTTCCACACCGTTCCCTTTTTGATCAGGTTTTAATTGCATTAGTCAATAAGCGATGTTCTAATCAGCTTCCTTGCTTATATATAAATACACAGCCAGGGAATTGCGGAAAGAAAATGACGTTGTCTTAATGGTAAATCACCTTCACCTTCCGGAAGGTATTCAAAAAAAATGATTAACCGAAGATAGTGCCCTCTCAATCATTGCAAAAAAATACAAGCTAAAATACTTCTCTAATGCAACGAAGTGCACAGGACAAGCCGTTAACTGTCTTTATCAATAAATAGCTCAAGTAGACCCCTACATCTTCCTTATATATTGCGCATAGTACCTGTACTAAACAATGGAGGTCACTTTCAATCCATCTTCATATATCTCTTCTGGGTTGCATTTAGTCAACTTTGGACTGCTTTCAAATATTCTTCCTTAGTAAATTTCATGTTGAAGTCCTTTAATCAACCTAAAGAATCCAATACCTGGTCTTCCTACTAACTCAAACTGAGGTGGTTCGAATGCTCCATTTGAAATGCTAAACTCAATTCGTGGAGAATTTTCTGTGCAGAAATAGAAAACTTCAAGGATTTGAGTCGTCTGCGTAAAGTAATGACGAGCTTCCCCTTATTTCTAATGTCTGTTGAAGACACAAATCTGGGCTGGACGAAATTCAGATCCGAGACACTAGAAGCCCTTATGGACGCGTGCTTCCCTGGTAGCGAGGATTTAACCCATTCGCTGCCAAGCTCAAATCATATGAAGTTATTTTCGTTGCCAACTGTATTTTAAGTGCTATTTTTTACCTAAGATGCTAATTCTTGGTGAAAGCTCATAAGTTTATAATATATAATCATTTATATGCATAAAATCAAAGACGAGTATACTCGTCTCTGGCAATGGGAAGGAAACAGGACTCGATATCCTTTTCCGTATTTTTTTTTTCAGAAAAAGAAAAATATTGAAAGCAGGACGAGTATACTCGTCTCGGCAATGTATAACACCCCGCCAAAGGCAAGTATACGCGTCCTTGGCAGTGAATGGGTTAATAAACTGGACCAGAATATTAATAGCGTTGACACACTGACCCATCATCAGTACGAAAACCATCATCAGCACAAAAAACCCCATCAATGACAGTGAGATAAGCACGAAAAAAGACCATACTTATCTCGATAAGTACGAAAAACTGCCATCTATGTTTGGGTAGAATAATGAGAAACCATCTGCCGTGAATAGAATTTGACATTATTTATATCAGCTTCGAACCAAATCTGACGCGCCATCGCGGACAATTGCCGTTTGTCATCGAAACGACACCAACGACCGAATGATAATGACAGCACCAATGACGAAAACATGTGTGTCACCCCGACATTTGTAGTTTCGTGCTGATGACGGTTTTCGTACTGATGATGGGTCAGTGTGTCAACGCTATAAATATCAGCTCAGTTTGTGTATCCAAACAATTTATTTGAGACTTGAATTGGAATTTTTCAACTATTTTCAAATCAAATTGTATAGAAAAACTTCGTTCATATTAAAATAACTTTAATAGCATTTCGTGCAATACTTCTTCGTGTTGGAATTATTCTGAAAAACACAATTAGGGACCTGAAAAATTGGTGAAACTAAAGTTGATTGCTACGAACTAAGGACAATTGTTGTAGCTATCACATTTTTGCAAAATATTCAAATAAAACAGCTTCCGGTAGACATTTTCCAATTATTCATCATGATTTTCAAAACAAACCATTGAATAATACAAAATTGCAGATAACATTGTATACACCACGCTTGAATTCAAACCAAGAAAGTGTCATGAGTAGACGTTCGTAATATTGATCACGTTCACTAGATAATTCAATCAGAATCATTTGATACGTTCGATAACGACAACAAATGGATAAGTTTTTTAATTTCCAATGACTAACTCAGGAATAGATAATACAAGCAACCAGCTTTCGATAGTATATAAAAGCTTACGATATTGAAAATCAGCCATTCGAAAAATCACCTCCTCCACCATCAAGTAGTCCAAAGCGAACAAGAAAAAAATGAAGGGTAGGTTTATCAAACTTTTTGAAATGCTTTTCCTTTGATAATAATAGTTGAATTTTTCTCCACTACCAGCTGTTATTGTTTTTGCCGTTCTTCTTGCTGTTGCTGCAGCCTACCCTCAAACCAGTGGGCAATGGGGCAATCAGAACCAACCCCAAGGACATCCACAACAACCGCCATCCCATTCACAATCTTCCTCTGACAAGGGATCAAGTGACACATCATCGGTCTCGAAGGGTGGTTCGTCGGACAAAGGCAAGGACAAGGACGAGGACAACACCGATTCAGTTCTTAATGAAATCGTCGCAACTGTTGGCACTGCTATTGTCGCTGTCAAGGGTAATGTTCTCTACAAAATCAGATATGCTTCGCAAAGGATGCAGGACGAACAGCAACACCAACAACCAATTTACCAAGATCAGTAAGCATTATTTTTCGAAGATCAATCAGAAATGGAATTTTATTCAATAAAATGTTTTAAATCATTGCATTTATTTGATTTTTTGTCGGGGCATTTTTACATTGAAAGTTCACTGTGGGCAAATTCGACCTTTTCCATTTTCACTTGATGAAGTTTCAAGGAATGTTAAATTGGATTGCACGCTCCATTTTCTATTAGGGACAATGGCTAGTGCTGGTTTGTTTGACCAATTTTCAACTTCTGTACCTGAAAGAAACTCATTTAATTTCACTTCAAATTTGGATAGGTAGTCGCTCCCAGATTGTACTATAATTTCGGAAATTACTCGATGCAACAACAAAATATCAGCAATACCTGCACTCGCTCGCTCGTGCTTGGAGTCAACCGATAATTCGGCCGCGTTCAATCCTTTCCTTTTATAATTCGACGGCATGCTAAAGCCAAACGAACCCATATTCTTCAAATCTTCTATGACTATCGCCTCGCTAGTTCCCAGCATATGGGATTTTTTTCAATTTTTAACATTTCTGTAGTGTGAATTTCCCCGATAGAAAAACCTTTTTAAAACACCGACAAATCAAGCTATTGAAAACAAGTGCGACCCTTGAGATCCACACGGTCAACTTCCCAGTAATATCTACATAAACATCAAAAACATTAAACACAATAATAATTTTGAAAATAATAATACTTTAAATAATAACAATGAGAGGTGTTCATAGCAGCAACAGGAATGAGTTAATATTAATCATATCATCTACGGGAGCATCCATTGATTACGTAAGGCTTTTGGTTGATACGGGTAGATAGATTTGATCAATCAATCGGTGGGGACCTTTTCTACGTTATTTGTTATTTTCATATCGATGCTTGAAGGACAAAAAAGCGCTAGCAAAAATGAATGCAGTTTTGCTATTACGCCCACTGACGAGATTTTGTCGCGTGATGGCCATTTTGAATAGTTGCGGTCAAAATTGCCAGCACTTTGGTATAATCACTGAGTTTGTATTTTTCACGATTTTACATCAATGAGATTATTAATTATTTCTTATTTTCTGTTGAGTTTGAAAAAAATTGCAGTCAAAAATAGGTTCAATTGCATGTAAAAAGTAAAATGTATGTTTTACAAATGATGAAGGAAGTAATTGAAATCTTACGAATACTAAAGAACAAAACTCCTAAAAACTGATTTTTTTTTATTTGATGCAATCTTTTCAAAGCATATGATTTTGAAAAGTGTTGACTACAAAACATTTTACATTTGATTTGATTTGTATCCGTTTTCAAAATTTAAGCAGTTTTTTCATTAAAGTTAAAACACGGTGCTGTGAAGACTATTGAAAATCTGCTCAAATCATGCAAATATTAATCAATTTTGATTGACTGTACAACAATGTATTTAGTATAAGAAATTTAAGGTATATTCATTCGTATGAACCCTTTTTACATGGTGACTTTGTATGATTTGTTATTTTGTTATTTTTATTTGATTTTTTTTTGTAAGCATGAGAACAAGTTTTGCTGGTTTCTCTACAAAAATTAATAAAAATTTATAAATTCTATAAACATTTATTATTACGATGTGCAAATCAGATTAAAAATGATTTTTTTATGAAAAAACACTACGTTTTCACATTTTTTTAAATTAAAAAAACGGCCTTAACGATTTTTTTTAAAATATAAAAACATCATAAAAATGATAATACGCGTCGATTGACACCTTAATGATGCAAAGGTTATATTTGGTTCTCGAGATGACATAAATGACCTTGAACTTTTAATGATTTATAATTTATTTATTTTTGTAATCATGAAAAAAAATTAGCTGGTTTTTTCACAAAAACTGTTTGGAGTATATAAATTATAAAATGTGGTCTAAGTGCGACCCTTGAGGCCCACACTACTAACTTCCCAGTGGGATGAATAAAAAAGCTAAAATTTGTTTTTATTATTATTTACTATTATTAATAATCACTATTATTAATAATTATTTTTATAGATTATTATGATTACTTTTGTAGTTTTTATTTATTTTTTATCTAACCATAAAAGCTTTGGTAGAAGAAGACGCCTTCCCCACCTGGTCGTACTCTACAAAGCCTCGGCAACCTCGTCCTTGTTCTCGTACACCTCTTCGTCATCCTCCTTGCCTCCTCCTCGTCCTCCATCATGGCCCCGGAATCCACAACCGTTATTGAGGGTATTTAATTATTATTAATACAAATCATTCGTTATTAAAAATGTTTGATCGTTACTGAATAGTTTTAATTGTGTTCATATTTACAATATCAAATTACAACTAATAATATTTGATTGTTATTAACAATATTAATCTATTTATAACAATATCCAATTATTATCTGCATTAGCGTCACACATACCAAACCTCAAAATATAAGTTTGGAGTTTTGTTTTGTTTTTAAATAACATTTTTTACAACATACATCCAAATGTTGCTACAACACACAATAATATTAATATCGCTATGAAGGTATTTGGGATCTGCACGAATTAATAGTGCGTTTCAACAGTTTCAAAATCAGCAATTTTTACGAGTTTTTTCAGTTTTTTGATCCTAAATAAAAAACATTCAGTTTTAGTTACGTAATTACGCGTCGAATAAAACCAGTCCCACGTCAATGTGATCTTTGGTTCTTGAGATAATCGAGACGAAAAATAATTCCGAACGCACATACACACATCGGTACATACACACACACACAGACATCTCTCTAAAAACGATGGATTTGGATTCTAGTGACGAAGTTAATAAACATTGATTACTTCGGTTTGAAAATCAGGTTTAAAATTTATTGTTTTTGAAAAAAACCTCAATTTTTGGCACTTTTTTTTAAAATTAAAAAGCGGCTCAATGATTTTCTTAAAAACTTGATAGAATCACTTAAATTTTAATACGCGTCTATTGACACTTTGATGAAGCAAATCGTATGTTTGTTTCGCGAGATATAGCGTACGACAGAAATGACCTTCAAAGAGTCGAAACAACAAACTCCCCCGACCGAAGTGTCCCAAAAACTAATCAGCTCTTAAAATTGCAAAAACGTTTCGATTGGCACCTCAACAAAGTCAATACGACTTTGTTTACGTGAGTTATGCTTGTAGAAAAAACTGTCCACGAACGTACGTACGTACGTACACACACATGCATTTCTTTTTCTAAAAACTATTTAAATATACTCTAAAGACCTCAAAACGCAAAAGTCGAAAATTTCAATTTCGATTTTCGAGGCGATTACAAGAACTTCCCAAATACTGGGAAGTTAAAAAATCTATTTAACTGTTTTCTAGAAGAAGAAAATCAAGATTCACACACTTAATTTTCACAAAAATCTGCGCTTTAATGATATTAAAAATGTCACGAAACTATTTTCTTAAAATTGCTGACAATATTTTCTTAACAATATGAAAGTTCGTGGAATATCAGTAATGGTAAATAAAAATTTAGGAAAATAATCTGGCTGCCATTCTAATACCCAATGAATATTAGTGGGTGTACAGTCTTTCTGAAAGATGCATCGGAAAATGTTGGTGAAAAATATCCACGTGAATAAAATCGAAGACATTGTATCAAGTATGCTTACAGACAGTTTTTGTATAATAAAAATATTTTAAGGAATATGAAGACAATATCTAATAGAATGATTTTCACAAAATCTCACAATTCTAACTAAAAATCAAAAGAAATTTGGGGGGAAATGAAAATTTATCACTAAATGCTAGGCAATGCTTCGAAAATGTTCAAACATTGCAAAATGTATTTAAAACACTCCAATAACAAATATTGAAATCTTCAAAACTTTGTTAAGAAAACATTTCGTGTCACTTCAGCAAAAAGACAAAAAAATAAAACATATCATAAAGTAGTTTTTGTAATAAATTTCCAGAAAATACTATAAGAAGAATTTTTTCTAGTAGAATGTGTTTCAAAATGAAATTCCCTTAAGTAGCTTTGTGTAATATATGAGCCGAAATTTTGAAAGAGAAAGTTTTCATGAAAAAAAGTTTCATCAAATTATTTTTGCAATGATCCTGCGAAGAAAACAATAAATCGCAAAACGTCTGAAAATTCCATTTAAAAATTAAAATGTGTCAACAGAAAATTTTAGTCGAAATATATCAAAACGAATTTTGACATCCAATGGGTTTTCCGAGTAAAACTACAGTTCAGACTGGCAATTTTTCATTAGTTTGCTCATTTATATTTATAACAAGCTATGGTCACGATTTCATTCGCGCGCACTTTTGCCTGTACATAGTTTGCTTAGCTTTGCCTATAGAATATAGTATCAAATCCACGGGTTAAGGTTAAAGAAATTTTAAACCTTATGATTTGAAAAACATTTATCAAAAGCTGATCATAAGTCAAAAACCATAATATACGTCCATTTTTACAGTTCGGCTTGAAATAATAGTCATATTTAATAGCTTCTTATCGTCTAAAACATATGTATGTTCTTTTGCAAAAACTCAATGAACATGTGCCACTATCCGTCTGTCTAACTCCGCTTTCCGAAAGGAGAACTGTCCCAAGCCAGTAGAAAGGAGGAGGGATTCTGACCGATCTTCAGATATTACATTCTTACATAGATAAGGATGCTGAGGCAAAGGTATGAAGAGAAAATGTGATAAGAAACTGAAATAAGCCGCGAGGTGCGACCCTTGAGGTCCACACGGTCAACTTCCCAGTAATATCTACATAAACATCAACAACATTACAACAATGAGAGGTATTAATAGCAGTAACAGGAATGAGTTAATATGAATCATATCGTCTACGGGAGGGTCCATTAATTACGTAAGGTTTTTGGTCGATGAGGACAGATTGAATATTCACGCGGATCAATCGGTGGGGGTCTTTTTGGTCTTGAAAATTTTTGTTGCTTTTAAAAATTTAAGCATTTTTTTTTAATTAAAAGACTATAAAAACTATTTAAAATCTGCTCAAATTATGCAAATATTTTAAAACTTTGATTGAATTTACAACAATTTTTTAGAATAAAAATATAAAGTAAAAGCATTCGTATGAACCCTCTTTAAATGGTAACTTTGAATGATTTTTCATTTTTCATTTAGTTTTTTTCATAATCAAGGAAGAAAATTTTGCCGGTTTCTCTTCAAAACCTGATAAGAATGTATACATTTTATAAACAGGTATTACTGTGCTGTGCAAATCAGGTTAAAAAATATTTTTTATGAAAAAAATATAATTTTTTGCATTTTCTTCTATTAAATTAAAAAAAAACGGCTGAAACGAATTTTTATAATGTTAAAAACTTCACAAAGATATTAATACACGACAACTGACACCTTAATGATGCAAATATTATATCTGGTTCGTGAGATATAGTGAATGATAAAAATGACCTTGAAAATCATGATGACTGTTAATATTTTTTTATTTTTTATTCAATTTTTTACGTAATCCTGAAAAAAATGTTTGATAGTGTTTCTACACAAATTGTTTGGAGTATATAAATTTTATAAACATTGTCTACGAAATTACGCAAATCAGGTTAAAAATTTATTGTTTATGAAAAAAAAACCTAATTTTTTGCACTTTTTTTCTTAAATTAAAAAACGGCTTCAAAGATTTTTTTAAAAATTTGACAGATTCACACGAATGCTAATACGCGTCGATTGACACCTTTATCATGCAAATCGTTTATTTTGTTCGCGAGATAAAACGCTTGACAGAAATGACCTTCAAAGGGTCAAAACAGCAAACCCCCCCGACCGAAGTATCTAAAAAACTGATCAGCTCTTAAAATTGCAAAGACGCTTCGATTGACACCTCAACAAAGTCGATCGGACTTTGTTTACGTGAGTTATGCTCGTAGAAAAAAGTGTCCACGAACGTACGTACGTACACACACACACACACACATACATCTCCCTTTCTAAAAACACTTTATATATACTCTATAGACCTCAAAACGTAAAGAAATGTTGAAAATTTCAATTTCGATTTTCGAGGCGATTACAAGAACTTCCCATATACTGGAAAGTTAACAATGATTAAAATCCTAACATTGGGAGATCAATCCCGAACTTTGCAGGGGGGTTCAATTGAAGAGGTAGTGTTGAGCTACCTTGAAACCTTACCAGGGGTATACTGGTACTAAGGGATCCGGGGCCCCAGGGACCTAGTCCTTGCCAGTGTCGGTGAGGAGCCTGTGGAGGCTGAAACTTAGGGGTTGTGGTTTTACACCCATTACCGGGTACTTTCATTATAATACAGTTTGGGACCGAATAATTCGGCTACCCTTCTGAATTGTGGTGCATTGGCGTGCTGTTGCGCTTACAACAGGGGTGCCGTTGGCCAAAAACTGGCATGGATGATTGATAGGTCCAAACCCAAACCGAGGGTTATGAAGAAACCCTAGCATGCTTTGAATTGAATCTGGTACCTGTATTCCGAAAAGCGGTACCCATACTTGTTGTGGTCTATTGACTAGTACGCTTATGGGGGCGTTGGTACTTGCTACAATTAGTAGTCACCCAGACGTGGGGACGTCAGTGTCTAAATAGTTAATTCTGGGGAAGACACTTAAATTCTCGACTTCATCTGTCCGTCTGTCCGCTTACATGTCCAAGACTTACCAAGCCTAAAAAATTTCATTACATGCTACTTGATTATAGATGTCGCCACTGGTGCATTTCTCTCACTATGTTCAATGTTGCGCTAGAAATTGAATTCCAGAGATACAACTTTTTACCTCGTGTAGCACATCCATTTTCCGGGATTGAATGTAGTATTCTGAGTATATAAACAATCGGTTTGCTAAATTTCGTGAAAATTTGTTAAGGTAGTTTCCGTGTGATGCGTGCACGAATCACTAGCCACGTCCAGTTTTTTTATAGTATGGATTCGACAGCCAAGTTCTACAAACTAATTCTCAAAAAATATCTTTTAATATTCTAGCACTTAGTAGATTTTGCTTGCAGTTAATTCCCACAAATTTCATATCGGTCTGATATTCAGCATTCATTTCGATTGATTTTCTTTAAAATCATATACCCATTAATTTAAGCTATCAATCAAATAGACAATGTTTCCTACAAAAGGAAAATCAGTAGATAGTCCAGTACAATTAGAATAATTACTCTGTTCCTGGGGTTGCTGACCCAAGCCACGAGGTGCATGAGTGCATGTTTTCCGGCAGGTAAACCTATGCACATACATTTGTGCCTTACACACATCGCTTTCTCCATGCTCAATCCATCAATGTAGACGCAACCTCTTCTGCACCTCAGGCACGTGTTGTTCCAACTTTTAGCAATGCATTGACGAATGACCTCGAGCCCGTCCGCAAACAAACCACCCACCCATTCATATATTCCACATATCTTTGCACATTTCTTTACACATATCCGATCCCATACTTGCACTTTCTTTCGTGACATTTACAATATTATTTCATGGCTTTTTTCTCAGCTATTTTACTTGATTTTACTGTTGTTGTCTCTGCAATTATTGTAATTATTTTGTCGGCCCGGCTGGTATTACGCAACATTTTCAACCGACCTACTTAAGGTCATCCACAAATGTGGGCTACATTTACTGAGCACTCTTTTGTTTGGGCACCTGAGCATCTGTAGTAACCTCAGCCTTGTATTCAATATTATCTGTACTATTCCAGGAACGCTCTCAGTTGACGCGAAAAATATTCCATGCAATTGAAAATATTTATTCAATCCAAGCTTTTGGTGAAATTATTGATGAAATACAAACATTTAGTGTAAATAAATCAGTTTGAAAACTCGCAGCAAATAGTATCAACTGAAACATAAGATGAGTCAGTTTCATCAAAATTCCCGCAATATAAAAACATTGTTAACTTTAATCATTGCTCCAGTTTGTTCATTTCTATAAGAAGCTGCCAAATAGGCTTGCATTAGCAGCTGACACTATAACCTCATGGTGGAAAAAGATTATTTAAATTCATGTTAAATACAGATTATTTAGATTCATTGCAGTATTTTCCCTATGACTTTATGTAATACCATTTTAAAATAATCAAGCAACAATTTTACTAGCGTCATAAACAATTTTTGAGGACACCACTATTTTGCTGATATGATTAAGCCTGCAGACTTTTTTCACACCTCATTAAAAGATGCATTTAAGAAAATATGATGTTTGAATTAAAGCGTTTGTTTGATAAGTAACGCGATAGCTAATTTCTTTTTACCTTGTTCCGATTCATTGAAATTATGTATGATTCGCGATTAAATAATTTTATAATTTAGGCTTCAAAAGTGTTAGCGGATAAAGCTTGAATGAGAGTAATACAGACAATGTTTCATTAGTAAAATACATTTATCTAACTATTTCATTTTGTCATGAACCACCGAAGGCCAGAATGTTTAGTTGATTTAAAATGTTTTTCAAAATTATCTTTGATATCTGACCTCCCGCAAAAAATTACCAAACATTATTATTCCCATTGAATATCAAATTGTCTTTTCAAAGAAACTTATTTCACAAGATTTTTCATACCAATAACATATGGCGCGATCTAAAACAACATTATTGATGTCAGAAGATACAAATGCATCAATTCTCCTCATTTAACTGAACAATGGTTCAGGTTAGGAGTCATCACAATTAGCATTGATAGTTCTAATGACGCTTCCTTGCAAAAATAAAAATGGCGTCAGCTATGTTTGCGCTGTCAATCAATAAATAGTACTGCCAATATTACACACACGAGCTATCATCCAACATTGATTTCCATATAATTTGTTATCCCGAATGAAAATCTCATAAAATAAATCAAATCGTACGAAATTAAATGACATAAAATATCTCAAGACTGATTGACTGAACAATTTTCACGAAGCTCGTAATGATTGATTTAAATTTAGCACATTTTAAAACATAATTAATTAACTATATTATCTGTCAGACAATGTTTTCAAAATAAATTGTTAAAAATCAATTAATCAATAACAATTAATTTTTTTTATTTGATTTTTAAATCGGAATCCAGAAACTTTTATTGATTTTCTACAAAAACTTCAAGAAGTAATCTACCCTTGAAAAATTCAACTGCATCTTATATACTTAATAAGGAAAGCAATTCAAAAAGTTAATGCACTTTTCAGCTAAGCGGTCTTGTATTTGCATTGCAGAACGAAAAACTCGACTATGAAGCAAACGTTTAATTACAGTTGTAAATGAATTGCAATTTTTTTTTGGGTTAGTTTAATTATATGTTTGACAAATAAACAACAAACACATCATCTATTCAATGTTACTTTTCCAGAGAACTCATTAAATACTTAAAATTTAACTTGACGTATCTCTCGTTCAACTCTTAAAAAAACTATCTCAACTATGTTTTTATGGGAATCCCAACTTGAAGTGCGATTAAAGTTTGCCTTCCTTACAAATGATTCGAGCAACAATATATCATTCGAATGTATGATATATTATAAATTTAATAATACACGACTAATCGACATGGTTCAATCAAGCATGGTAATAAAATGTCGAAGGTTATCTATGTGGGTTTTTCATTTTGCCTGCCAATGTTTTGTGAACAGATTGTTATTTGTGTTCAAATTCATTAGTTTGAAGCATTAACTGTTTTTGTTACTTATATTGAATAATATAGTGTTATGAAAGATGATAAGAAGTCAGAAAAATACCCATCTGTTTTTAGAACTTAGATGGCTCAGCAAAGCTTATTGTTGATTTTAGTTTAAGAATGTAGCTTCGAAGAAAACCGAATGGATTTAAAGTCATGGAATTTTTTATTCAAGCAAAATATTTTACTTAATCGTTGCATGACATAATAAACAAGACGCCATACTACATTGGTTTTTTGGTGACCTATTATTCCTTGATTAGCATTCATTCATAAACGTTTAAATGGTGTCTAAGAATCATTTTTACATACATTTAAACTTAAATAGCCATAAGAATAAGCAGGGAAATCTGTTTATAATGTCGGTCCAAATAAAACAACCGTAGCCACTGAGATCAACGGCGGCCATGTTTCTGCACCATAAACGTCATTTACTGGATGCGTACGAATCAAGATACAATAAATATGTATATCGTGTGATGCATCATATGTGGGAATGATAATATATTGGTCAACTGGTGTTAACAAATGAAACTGATATAAAATATTAATAAAATAATCAAATATTTTTTTTAAATATTATATGCTGACAAATACAATTTATGTTATCTGATTTTAAAATAAAACAGCATATGATAAATCAGTTTTGAAATGCCTTCAGTGGAATATTTGGTTTCATATGTAAAATGATGTTTTTTAAGAATTCTTTGTTTAAGAAATACTCTTTTCGGTTATTGAAATCATATCAAATATGTATATATGCTTCGGATCTTGATGCTATTCTTGCTGCCTTTTCCAACAATGTCGACAGTTCAAGCGGTTATTATTGATAAATCGTGTCCTGGGTTGTGTGTATTGGTTGGAAATTTTGTGTCCTTTCTAAGTAAGATTAAATGTTTCCCACAAACAAAATAAAAAAAACGCTTTGGCATTCAAGTGTTGCATTTTTGTGGAAAAAAAACAGAACGTCCACAATATTGTATTCCAACCTATATTTAAAAAAAATTTCAGTTATCAAAGAGATGTTTTGAAAAGGTAGGGTGGAAATTTTGCTGTACTTTCTTGAGCATTAGAGAGTCGAATTTTTGGAATAACTTCTCAACTACAATTGAAAAAACTTTAGCATTTGGGCTTCAAAATATGCCGTAACTTTTTAACTTTTTCTTCAAAAGTAATATCATTGCCGTACCCGTTGTGCTACATGAAAAAAATCGAGTGATTTATCAACGAAATACATACTCGTAAATATTTTTTCAAGAAATTTTTATCTTTTGGAGAATTGGGGTCTCCCGTCTTAAATAGCAGCCCTATTCTAAATGTTGAAAATTACAAGATTTTGAAAGAAGGGTTCTACATGTGCTTTCTTTACAAAAAAATTGAGAATGCAATCAAACAAATCATTTGAAGAACACCCAAAACAGCTCAACATAAAATGGTGTTCTTGATTTTCCCGCAATATGATCGTTATTTCAGGTCTATGATTCGTCTAAAACTATCAAAAAAAAAGTCATTGCAAAGGAATCTGAAAGAAATCGACCGATTGCTGAACACATTACAGATCTTAGATTATTTTCACTGCAACCTCAATCGTGTCTGATTCTAGACTCACGTAAGGTTATTTTATTGGACCGTTCAAGGTCCTTGGCCAATTCCAGCGAAGCCTATGTGTCATCCCCACGTACCTGAGGTTAGTGATCGGTCCAATCGGCAGTCGGACATAACTGAAGGGGGCTTGAAAGATCAATTTGGTACCATGGCCCAGGGAGGTCTTATATCTCCCTCCGGTCACGATGAGGACCGCCATAGGGGATGCGAACATTTACTACCCATATTGCGGGTGGAGCCCTCAAAGACACGCATTGAAACCGTCATACTTCCGAGTATGTAGACTTTTTCAGCATCTTTGGAGGTTCGACGTGGAGTTGCGATTCAATCCGATGCCAACACCGATAGATTGGCAAAAGTATAAATAGGTCTCACTTTCAACAATAACGTCACTAAGCCTGCACACAGAAGGCAAACTGGTATTCCCACAATGGATGCGTAGTTCTCACTTAATACAAACCTGCGGCTGATGAGACCCGTGGATTTAAATCACATCGATTCATTCATTCCAACTCTCAAATACTGATATATTATTGTCCATGCCCATGCCAAGACTAAACGTTGTCGAAGCACTGAACGGGCTGCATGTGATTAGCCCGTCCAAGATGTAGACACATGTTATTTCAAACACGCACACTCCCGCCGCTTCAGCATAGAATTCACGCAGCCATTCAAATTGGAATACTCTTTTTCGGGGCAAAATACATGTAGCCCCTTCCTGTTAGTAAAGGTGGAAAATTGTCAAAGAGAAAATAAGTTTGAATTTTACTCTCAGCTTTTACTCGGTGCAGGCACAACGAAGCGAGTCGAAGAGAAAAACAAATTGTTCTACAGTGCGTGGCAAGAAGACTATGTGAAAGTAAACTACAGCAAGGGTGAAAAAAAGCTACATTATATTTTGAAATGAAATAAAATTATGAAAACTATATTGAAATCTTTAATGATATTTTATTACATTTGCACTAATATAGACTCATCAATAAGTGGTGGGGCTGACCCCCATTAGCTCCAAAGGTAGAGCCACCACTGGTATTTGGTAAGAGTGGGACGCATGCTTGGACTATGACGAATAGACCTGAAGTAGGTAACTATCCTTATTGCTACATTTTCCCACTACTTTGGAATGTAGGAGTGACAATAGTTTCATGTTGCCTTTGGAAAGAAAACACCTATTAAAAATGAGAGACATTTTTACAATTTGGCTGTATGTCCGGTTTACCACCCGATAGGACCAAAAATGACTCATAAGGCTATCTCAACGTACCTTACGAATCAGTGACATTTGTTAAGAAATCGACAAAGCGGAAACGTAGAAGGTTTGCCTGACAGAAGGAAAATGAAAAAGACGTCAACGAAAGACGATAGAGCGCTAGTCGAAATATTTAAGAGAAATCCGAGTACTTCGTTGGGAAAAGCACGAAAAATGTTATGCAAAAAGAATATTAATGTGTCATTGTATACGGTCCGCAACCGGCTTAACGAAGTGAACATCGCAAGTACATCGACAATATCGAAACCATTATTAATACCGAGATAGATCGAAAGGAACCTGCAGGGGGCACAAGCGAAGAGGAATCGTGACTAGGCCAAAGTAAACTTTACAGAAGGATTCTCATTTTGGCTAATGCCGAGTGTCCTGCGCGTGTTTTGTTCTACACACTACACAAAAACGTCTACACAAATTTTATTGTGTATATACACAAAGCGTCTCCTGCTCACATATTGTTTTCTAAAACAAATCATTGTGGAAATGTTTTCGGACGAAGAAGACATACTATCAGTGTTAGCTGTGGTCGGCTTGATTCCTAAGAGAAGAAAACCTAAAGTGCGTGTAAGGCCACTGTCTCGAAATTTTAACATTTATATGGAGCTAATGATAGAGGATCGATCCGGTATAGGAAACTTTTTTGGTTGTTCCGAATACGATTTCGAGGAACTTGTATCAATGATACTACCAGATGTGCAAAAACACACAAAGTGGCGAAGCGATGTAATTTCACCTGAAATGCGACTGCGAGCCTTTCTCTAATAAAAGCTAACAATTGCAAATTACTACTTGAGTCCATTTTTATCTGCAATTCAACACAAAAAAACACATGCGTGGCCCACGGGAGTTGTCGAGAAATGATTATACTGTCCGCCCTCTTAACCCGCGCGGGGACAAATGTGTAGATGTTTTCCATCGGACATGGAAAGCAAAAACACTGTTGATACCATCAAAAATGTTTAGCGAAACATGAGGCGAACAATGTTTTGTGTAGATGTTTTGTGTATTGTGTAGAGCAAAACACGCACAGGAGACCCGGCTTATTGAGTACAGAGAGATGCGTGTGGCGAAAAAAAACGAACCATGGATCGAGCGAACTGTCAAACATCTTGGAAAGATTCATGTTTATGGTAGCTTATCTGCGCAAGAATTTGGCATACTTTTAGTTTTTACTGGATCTGTGACGGCTTTAAAAATGGTGGAACTATGTAGCAAAAGATTGTTGCCGTCCGCCAAAATGTTATACGGTAAGGATAATAGAGAGTGAATCCTTGTTTAAGATATTGATCTAAAACATTGAAGTCAACTTTGCGCAACAGGAAAATGGGATGAAGGTATAAGAGCATTACAATTGACTCATGCCAATCCAATAGAAAACGTCTGGGTGTATGTGAAAAAAAATTACGAGGAAAAAATCCACACGGAATCAAACAGCTAGGTAAAGTTCTGAAAAAGGTATCGAAAAATTTAGATGCAAAATACTCAGAAAATTTGGTGCTCAGCTACACTCAAAGATGTGAAATGATTATAAAAAATAACGGACGCCTTATTAATGTTTTTCGCTATAGTCAGTATAAAGTGCTCACCAACAATGATTAAAGTTTTCAGATATCTTCAACGTTTTTTTTTTCAAATACGATCACGTTCTTACCAAGCACACAGCATGTATACTCGACAGATAATCATCTCCTACACACGTCATGTGTATATAATTAAGGTAAAATCACTCAAAGCCACAAATGCAAATGCAAGCAATGAAAAAAAGTTATTCATAATGGGCTTTCCAACAAAAACAATTCTACAGAACTCGTGAAACAACAATAAATTAATCACTCGCCCACAATAACCACTCAACTGGAATTTCTTTTCAACACAGTCAGTTTGCGGTCAATTTGATGCAACCATAGTCAAGTTACTGTGATAGGAAAGGTTGCCCGTGATAAGACCTGGGGGTTATCAGATTGTTCGTGACATGGTCCGCTTCGTGACCATCTTCATTTGATTGTCACTAGCGAAAAGATACTTTGGGATAGATACTTTGGTTGGATTCTATGACCCCTGACATGACCATTTGTCGCTGTTGGCTCCCATTCGGTTCGAGGGTGGAGGGAGGGGGTAGCAAAGCTCCCTCCCGCTGGCGTACTAACCGGTACTGGAATCATATTCCAACCGGTCTATAGTGTATGTAAACAAATCTTGATAGTGGAAAATGTCACGTCGACATTCAAATTTTGAAGAAGAGCTTAAGGGGGTAGTACCAATTAGCAACTTCAAAATATCCAAAAAAATTTTTACGTATTTCATAAGTAAATAACTTCAAAAATGTTGTGTTGAAATTTTATAAAGATGCGAGCAGTTTTAGTATAGTATTTCTCTATTTAATCCGAGCGCGCTACGGTGTGATCAGACTCCCCTGTGGCGATACACAGATACTCAGCTGCTCCAACTCTCTCTATATATATTTACTTTATATTTACAAGCAAGGAGATGCTCGATTGTATACAAAATCCAGTATATAATACCGTTACATTCAATTTTAAAAGAGAAGTTTACATTGAATCTTGAACGTCTTGTTAGTTGTGGCTTGAATTTCAGAGCAATACAATCACTCTTTGTGTGTTTCGTTTATTTTTTCGATAAAAATGGATCGAAAGGAGTCAACAGCGAACCGGACCTATGCATCTAGACTTAAAAAGCGAAAATTCACAGGAAATCGATATACTGATGAAGTTAATAATGGATTTTCCTAGTAAATCTGCCGAAAAACTGAGACAATCGAACGGTACCACATTTGATGTAAAATGTGACCAAACCTCTAGTTACTGTGTATTGAAGAAGAGAGCTGAAAAAATTCATGGAAACGAGTTAATTGAAGAAAATGAAGGGATTTTATATGGAGCTGGCATCGCTGATTAATGTAAGTACCACTTTTTAAGCAAGAAAAACTTCAAACGAGTTTTTCTCAAAACTACTTCTTTTCATGTGGTGGTGTGAAAGATTTCTCCGAAACGAATCAACAGATACTTCTTAAATTTTAACCACATCCTTTACACATATATAGGTATCGTTGGACCTACGGACGAGCCAACTTATTAATATTTTCTATTTTTTTCGAATCAAAATTACACAAAAAAAAACCTTGAGTTTCGAACACTTTCGTTTGACTAGCCGCCATTTTCTGATTTTCGCTCAGAAATTAATTATTTTAGGCCATACGATAGCTGTTGGCGTACTAAGCATAATTAATTTTGTTAACTTCCCAGTATATGGGAAGTTCTTGTAATCGCTTCGAAAATCGAAATTGAAATTTTCACCATATCTTTACGTTTTGAGGTCGTTAGAGTATATTTTAAGTGTTTTTAGAAAGAAGTATCTATGTGTGTGTGTGTGTATGTACGTACGTACGTACGTCCGTACGTACGTATGTGCGTTCGTGGACAGTTTTTTCAAAAAACGTAACTCACGTAAACGAAGTCGTATCGACTTCGTTGAGGTGTCAATCGAAGCGTCTTTGGAATCTTTAGAGCTGATTAGTTTTTGGGGTACTTCGGTCGGGGGGGTTTGTTGTTTTGCCCGTTTGAAGGTCATTTCTGGCATGCGTTATATCTCGCGAACCAAACATACGATATGCATGGTTAAGGTGTCAATTGTCGCATATTAACAACTTTGTGAGACTATCAAATTTTGAAAAAAATCGTTGGAGCCGTTTTTTAATTTAAGGAAAAAAAGTGGAAAAAATTAGGTTTTTTTCATAAACAATAAATTTTTAACCTGATTTACGAAACACAGAACTCAATGTTTATAAAATTTATACACTCCAAACAGTTTTTGTAAAAATGCATGCAAAACTTTTTCTCATGATTACAAAAAAAAATTAAATTAAAAATGACAAATCATTCAAAGTTGCCATGTAAAAAGTCTTCATATGAATGATATTACCTTATATCTTTCATTTTAAAGACTGTTGTTAAGCCAATCAAAGCTTATTAATATTTGCACACTTGGAACAGATTTTGAAATTTTGAGAGTACCGTGTTTTAATTGTAATATAAAAACTGCTTAAATTTTGAAAAGCAAAATAATTATTCAAATTTGCATTTGTGGTAATGAACGCTTTGAATTGTAAAATGTTTTGTAGTCAATACTTTGCTGGATCATATGCTTTAAAAAGCTTTCATCAAGTGAAAAAAATGTAATGTTTAGTAGTTTTGGTCTTTAGTGTTCGTAAGATTGTAACGAATGATGATGGAGGCAGTAGCCTCCATCATCATTCGTGAGGCTATTTAGTTTTAACATGCAATTAAACCGATTATTGACTTCACATTCAACCACCACCACGCGACAAAATCTCTTCAGTGGGCGTAATAACAAAAACTGCATTAATTTTTGCTAGCACTCTTTTTTCCTTCAAGAATTGAAATGAAAATAACAAATAATGTAGAAAAGGCTTTGTAACCTACCCCCCCCCCTTCCCGATTAATCTGCGTGTATTCAATCATCCCCCTTACCTACGTAATCAACTCTCCCGTAGATGATACGATTAATAGCCATTCCAATTACTGTTATGAAAGTTACATTTTTATTATTTAAAGTAGTAGTATTTTCATAATTATTATTTTGTTTAGTATTTTTAATATTTATGTAAATATTACTGGGAAGTTGACCGTGTGGACCTCAAGGGTCGCTCCTCGCGGCTTGTTTTGATTTTTGTGTTTCAAATACTTTCTTGTGGCAAGATTCATCACACCGTTTACCTTACTTTTTTTGTGGGACTATGAAGACGCCGCCATTTTGAAAAATATTATAATGATAATTAAATCAAAACACTTTATATGTATATTTCAAGCCTTTATTTATTAAACCCAAAAAATGTACATTCATATCAGCTATTGGGGTCTTACAATAAATTCTTGAAAATTACGCTTTTTTTGGGCTTCTAAATGGTACTACTCCCTTAAGGGAGGCGTGTCGAGGAGTACGCTGAATTTTTTTTAGCATGACTATCCTTAAGGAAAACATGCTAAACTACGCGGAAATTGGGGAGAAAACTGTTTCGATCAAGAACAGATTGGCAGAGCTTGGGTCTTACAATTGTGCTACAAACTTGATGCGTGGGAAACTGAATTCTTTTTTAGGGTCCTTATAGTCGCGTCAATGAAGCCTTAAAACAGGCAATCTTTGAAAGTCCTCAGAAACAGCTCCGATTTGTATCACTTTTTTTAAATTTTTTTTTTTTTATATCATTTAAAATCAGAAATATTTCAGAGGGGGAAGTAATTATTTGTATTGTTTAAACAATATGTAATTTATTTATATGAGGAAACAAGTTTTTGCATGGTTTTCGTTGAAAAGAAATATTCGTGTATTAATTTTGGTGTTAAGAATAGTTGTTAAAAGTACATTTGTTAGTAATAATTGAATATTTACATCTTAAAAAATTGCTATGTGGGTAAAAAAATATATATGCGTTACGTGTATAGGTACTTTATACATATTGATTTTTGCTATCCATACACGTATATATGTATTTATGTGTATCTGACATTGAATTTTACAGTTATGCTAATATACGCACAATAGAATTTGACCTTTTCTTGGTTGGGTATTCTTTACATGGTGAAAGAATGCAAGGGCAGGTGTTCGGAAAGTCCCTGTTTCTACCGCTCGCGTCACTCAGTATTCATCTGATTTTTGGAGTAAACGCACGTTTCGTACAGTTTGCATTTATTCATTAAGTGAAAGTGTATTTATTGAAATTAATTATTTATAAAAACATCAATTTGTAATTGAAAGAAACAGTGCACAAAAATATCATGGAGAAGGTATTTATATATCATTCATTAGTAAAGTATTTCAATAATACTTAAACATTGCAATGTTTAATGTCATGTCAGATACAGAACTTTTTTCTCTAATCATTACTACTTTACAAATGGTTAAGAGCAACGTTATTTACAACAGACGTAGTGGATGGTATGGAAGAATTTTGTGGGCTTTCTTTTGAATCATCATATCAGCATTTTGACGCTAGTGATAGCAGAATATACGAAGATTCATCAGCATGTGAAACGGATGTTAATGATGTTACAATTTTTTTACATTATTGATGGTGGCATGTTACTTCATAGATTAAAATGGGGAAAAAATAAAAATTTTGTCGATATTTTTCAACAGTACATCGGATATTTACGTAATAACTATGGTACCAACGCTAAAGTTTTTTTTGATGGATACAATAATATTGGAACCAAAGCGTCTGAGAGAAATCGTAGATATAAAAGTAATACTTCAATCGATTATATTTTTGAAGAAGACATGCCTCTTACTATAACAAAAGAGCAATTTTTAGGAAACAGCAAAAATAAAAATAGGTTTTTCAATCTTCTCTTCAAAAAATTGCCCGAAAAAAATGTTGAGTGGAGTCAAGCAAAAAGTGATGCAGATCGTTTAATTGTACAATCAGCTCTTGATAGTTCCTTCCATGATGTAGTTGTTGCAGCAGAGGACATTGATGTGTTAGTGATATTGATGGCTTTAGCACCTGATCATAAAGAAATATTTTTCTTGAAACCAGTCAAAAATAATGTCTTACAACGAGTTTATTCGACAAAAATCATGTTAATAAAACATCCAAATATTACCAAAAATCATCTTTGTTCATTCATGCATTCACTGGATGTGACACTATATCTGCTTTTTATAATAAAGGAAAAAAGAATTTCATTAAAATTTTTAATAGTGATTAGAAATTACGTGCAGTAGCTGAAACTTTCATATATTTTTTGGCCCACACAGCAAATTTTTAAGATGTAAATATTCAATTATTACTAACAAATGTATTTTTAACAACTATTCTTAACACCAAAGTTAATACACTAATAATTTTTTTCAACGAAAACCATGCAGAAACTTGTTTCCTCATATAAATAAATTACATTTTGTTTAAACAATACAAATAATTATTTCCCCCTTCTAAAATATTTCTGATTTTAAATAATTTGAAAAAAAAAACAAGAATTTAAAAAAAAATCCAAATCGGAGCTGTTTCTGAGGACTTTCCACCAAAAAGCTTTATTGACGCGACTATTAGTATTCTGATGAACTAAAGTGATTTTAAATCATCAACCGGTCGAGAAGTAAATCTATATTCAAAATTTTACAGTATGTTTGCTTAAACTACCTTTTATTTCACAGAAGATCCTTCTACATATATCTTAAAAATGGTTTTAGATTTTTCTAAAATTTAAGATGCTGGTCATGATTTTTTATCGAAGAACTATTTATTTTTCGACATTCCTCTCTTTATTTATTTTTTTAAATGAAGTCAAAATTGACTTGCTTTCCCAAGTGCGGGTCACATTAGTCTCCCTCCCACCACGGATGATATGGGCCCTGTTGAAAAGATGGCTTCGAGAAAAAAGCCACCATACCATAAAAAAAGTAACACACTACACATGTGTATGCCGTGTTGCGGCCACAATAAAAGCGATACGTGTAGCCTGGGTGCTGTTGCTGGTGTGGTGCAAACTTAACCGGTAGATTCTCCTCAGATACTTTCAATCAGTCGCGAGGTTCGCTAGTCTGATCACTTCATTACCAAGGTGCCTTCAATTGGCCAAGTGCTCTATGTGAACTGTGCGCGCTAGTGAGTGTTTCGATTAATTTAATTAATCAAATATTTTTTTCAGCAGACTTTGTCTGAGTTTTCGATTGGACTTAAACCGATGGGACTATTGTAAAACGTGCTGGCTTTCCGTTACAAGTCTTACAGCGCACAGAAGTATCTTTGCACTGAATTGCGTATCTTTTGACGGTACGACAAGTGAATTAATTTTTTTTTTTGGTATCAACTTACAACCAGAGTGCGTGGAATCAACCAAATTTATTCGAAAGGACAACAACAACTGTTACATTATCGCAATTATAGTTCAAGTCAATTGAATTAAAATGATGCGGTTAAATGTACTATTGGCGATTTTCATAGCACATTCATTTGTTGCAGAGTGTACAAAGTAAGTAGTTTTTTACATGCTTCCACCCCTAATCCGAGTCAATTTTCACTATTCATTAGAATGCGCATTAGCGCAGAATCAAAGCGTTTCTATATTATAATAATAATAAAAACAAAAACTCAGAAACCTTCATCTTTCATTCGAATCAAATGTTTAAAAAAAAAAGCTTCTGCTCGAATTCCTCATGGGGGCATGTTCGTATGACTCGACCATGTCCACCACTCGTAGGCAATCAGTAAAATTTCCCCGGAAATTTCAATTTCCATCACAACAATTACAGTTGAGTGGTAGATAAATAAATAAAAAAAAAGTTTGTTTACCCGGTGTGTTGGGTCGGACGCTGACTTGACTTTTGACATGTAAAGTCTTGCGAGGTTTGTTCTAATGTGTTTTTTTTTTAAATAAAATAATTTTAATTGTTAACAATTTACTGTGAAATGTCCTCATACCTATCGTTTAAGCAAACATAAAAAATTGGTGTCAGTTAGTAACCGTCGAGGTAAAACTTTCTGTTTTTGTGTGTCAATTTGAAAACATCATGGTTTTAAGAAATCATCAAAAATCGCTAATGTTGTTTGAAACAATTTCCAAGACTATTGCGAAGACCACTTTGTTTCGTTCCTAGTAAACTGCATCAGTTTTTTTGCAGTTCAGCTAAATAAGATAGCTTTTAAAGGAACCTACTAATATCTTAAATAGTACAGAAATGCATGCAGACAATTCGATATTGATTTTATCTGAATGTGTTTCAAAAGCAAGGAAAAAGCAAGTAACAATAAATTGCACTCTAAATGTGCCAGTTTGAAAGAAGAACTGTGTGAAAACTGTAAAAATATATGAAAAATTCCAAAATTAAATAATAAATAACATTTGGTGAAACATCTGCCAAATTTTTGTTATCACCATTTATACTATTTTATATCTCCAAACTATACGAAAGTTTAAATAAAGTCCAATGTAAATTTTTATGGAATTGTTTCAATTCATTCTCAATTTCGAAATATTGAAATCAAGCAAATAATAAAATATCTCATATTTTCCACGAAAAATAATATTGAAAAATAATATTTCGATCCGTTTACGTACATAACTGTTTTTTATAAACAATTTCTTCACCTACAATAGTATTTTCAAGATTTATTTTATGATATTTTATGATATCTACAAAAACTATGAGTGCTTTATTTCTCCGAAAAATGTAACATTTTCATAAAATCCCCGAATTATAATTGGGAGAAAATGTTTTATATTTTTCCCAATCGTGTTTTGAACAAACACAAAGCAAATACAACAATCAAAATTGTTGTACACAAATTGAATTATGCATGTATGATACACCTCAAGCGGAAATTATTCAAATAATTCATTTACTAAAATTGTTCTAGTAATGCTATGTGGCAGTAATTTCGCAGCAAGTTTTTTATTAATCTATAGAAATTGCTGTTATTATTTTTTATTTATTTTTTGAGACATAGAACTTTTTAAACAAATAAACAACAGATAAATTATTGACATGACCAATTTTTGGGCTTGTTAACTTTGCAAATTGTACAGCATTTAGTGTTATAAAATAGTGTTTGGCACATGGCTACCACGGCTGTGTCTTAGGAAGGCCATCATGTCGATCCAATTTTGCACCAACTTTTCCAGCATAGCCGGATTTATTTCACCAATAACGTATCGAATGTTGGCGTCGAAGTCATTAATAGTTACTATTTTATTACCATAGACAAATGACTTGACAAACTTCTACAGAAAGTAGTTCAAAGGAGTCAAATCACATGATCTGGGCGGCAAGTTGAGAAGATTGGTCCACCAAAGGTTCGACCCAATTTTTAATGGTTTCACGCTCAGTATGACATTTTGCGCAATCTTCTTGGAACCATTTGTCTCTCAGATGATTGGCATTGATGTTGCAAGTCGAAAAATCACAAATCATTTGTCGGTAGCGATCGCCATTACCGGTAACGTTGCTTCTGTCGTCAAATTTGAAAGAGAAAGGACCACCGGGCCGCCGGAATGTAAACTGCACCATACAGTAAACTTTTCGGGATGTAACGGTGCTTCCAAACTCTTTTGAGAATTATCCTCAGACCAAAAACGGTAATTTTGCTTATTCACGAACCCATTAAATCAGAAATGAGCCTTGTCGCTGAAAAATTTCCACTGCACTAGTTGGATCTTATAGGGCTTTCATCTAAGACCTTTCCTCAAAACTTTTCATGTATTGGAAGGATAGACCACCAAGTCGTGGTTTTTTGTGGATTCTCAGTCACATTATACTCTACAGCAGCCATAGCTGCCTCAGTACGCACCCTACGAGCTCGTGTTGGATGAACATTGTCCAATATGGAGTATACATGTACATAAATCTTCCCAACGTTTTCTGAATGAGCTGCTTAGATGGAACATTATGTGCACCATAAAATAGACGCAGTGCTCTATATGTTTGGGGCACAGAATGCGAATTTCGGAAAGAAATTTCCACTATTTTGAGACGTGACTTAGAAGAAAGCCTTTGCATGGTAATTTGCCAAAGTAAATTAAAGCTATTATCAAAATTACAAAGAAATTTGACAGAAGCAATGGCAGCTAACTTTATTTGAAATTCTATACCATAAATAAAACACCTTATAATAACAATATAAAAGTTCCGATGAATGGTGATATTACCAAAGAAAAAGCACAAATAGTCCTAATTTTATTGAATAATAAACGATTTATAAGTCTTCACAAAATATCTTTATTCTCTTTATCACACTCCCACACACGTCTTCTTTCCATGATCCCAGCCGAACGAGAGAGAGGTGATTTTCCGGTCTGAACTTAGGCAGACTCAGCTAATTTTTTTTAACGCCATCTCTTGTTCGGCACATCATTTACAACAATTTCTTTTTATTTACTACTTGCTGAACCTTAAGAGCTCCACAAAAATGAAATGAAATGAGGCCCATATATCGAAACGGAGCCTAAAGGGATCAGCTGTCGAAATTCATCGATCCATTTTTCGGGAAAAGTAGTGATTCCAGATTCCAGAGAAAACAGTCAGAAGACGTCTTTTAGAAGCCGAACTACATGGCAGGATAGCAAGGAAGAAGCCCTTACTAACGGCCACAGATCGGAAGAAAAAATGAACTTTGCACGGTAGAAATTCTTCCTTTGGAGCGACGAAACAAAAATAAATCGCATTGGCTTTAATGGCAGGAGATATGTAAGGCGACCAAAAAGTATAGAATTCAATCCTCGCCATTCTTTAACTGGTGCAAAGCACGGATGTGACTCCATCATTGTTTGGGGGTGTTGGTCGTGGGTTATTGTTGGACTAATTCCCCGTATAGAAGCGCTAAAAATCTTTTGTTTTCCTGGACTTAATTGTCCTGTCGTCCTTTTAGAGGTTTTATCGGCTTACCTCCTTCAATTGCCATTTAATCAGGCAAAAAACCAACCTAAGGGGAATGAGATATCTCTAAGGATGCATTGAATTAAGGGGCCACTGCTCTATTTGGGCTTCTGTTCCGTTGATGGCGATGATTTTAGATATTATTGGTGATCACGTCAACATTGAAATTGAAAAAAAAACCGTTTCGGACACAAATTTATATAAAAACTAAAATACATCGTGACCACCCGACGAAAAAATGCCATATTTAATTTTCTTGTGTCTGTTTTATATAAGAATTTCTGTTTTTCAATACGAAAAACATATTTTCATTAAGTTTTTATAGATTATTACCAATAAATATTATCCATCAAGTGGTTGTTTGTTCATAGATGTATAAAAAATAGGGTGTTAGTGTCCATGTAGAAAATTGTTGAAGATCAAATGTACTTCTTAAAACTAAGAGCTCTTTGAAAGAAAATTTCTTGAAATTGGCTGGTTAGTGTGCTCACATATTTTACGATGTGAAAATCCCAAGAGTCTCCTACCGAAATGTTGAATTCCTTCTCGATCGTGTCCTCCACATGTTAGATGAACAGCTTGCTATTTTTTCCTTACACCCTTATTTTGTTTAACTAGCTGAAACAGCAAAATCGTGTCTCATTTATGTATTTATTTTGTGTTTTCCTTAATTAATTTTATCCTGCGTGTTTCAAATTTTTTTCAAAAGATAGTTGAATAGCTGAAAACTTAAAGCAAATTGATATTATAAACTCCAAACGTCTCAGAGCTAACTATTTACTATCAGTTTCACAAGAATAAATTCTACGACCGCTAAAGTTTATTGTATCAGACTATCGAAAAAATTTCATAATTTTTTTGCTGGGAAGATTGAAAACGATATTAATTGAAAATTATTTGAAAATCGTTACAAGATGTGCATTAAAGTTCTTATTCTATACGAAACTAATTTATTTAAAATATTTGCATCAACAATATATATTCTTAGAACTTCCTTCAGAAATTAAAACACAAATGAAAACATTAAATCATTATCAGCGTTCATTAAATTATTTTAAATCACGCTAAAACAAACAATAACAAATAGAATCGTGTACATTTCAAAGCTACAAAGAAACTACATTAAATGTGACAAAATGTTGACCGGTTGGGTATTCCCACATATGTTAACATGTGAATCACTGCACGTAAAACCAGGGGAGAAATAATGGTAAACAACAACAAAATGTTGACGATGGGAAATTCTATGCCAAGTTTGTTGAATAGCTAGTAAATATGTTCTTGGAATTTGAAATTTAATTGTAAATGTGTTGTTGGAATTTAAAATTTCATTTAGCCTTACTTGATATGTTGGGACTGAATCTTGTTTAATGGTTGGAATTGATGAAGTTCAAGTGTCTACAATAAATTTAAATCTGAATAATACAGATTTTTTATCCATTGGATCATTGAATTCAAGGCTCACACAGTTGAGGATATATTTCGGCAATACAGTATCAGTGTTTTATAGTGCATCAATAATTTCATGTAAGCTTCTGATCATAAAAAAGTTAACAATTCAAGCTGCTCTTCTAGTTTCAAATCAAGATAAAATTCTGATTCTGACTGATTTTCATCAAAAAACTCTATCTACAGAGTTTTTCAAATGATTAGTGAAAGTTGCCTTCGTATCTTCTAAGTGTTATTATAATAATATCCATTGCCTACAAATATTATTAATGCAAATTGTTTAAAGCTTCCATTGACCTCAAACATCATCGTAACTATTCGTATATCTAATACGCAATCTGTATTTTGCTGTATTCTGTAAACACTGCCCAATTATTCTCTACAAATTTCACTTGCCACGATCGAATGATTTTTGCATTCATAGTAAAGTAATTATCTCTTTGAACTATTTTCCAATGTTTTTCTGGGCAAATATTTATAATGAAGCTCTATTTTTTATTAAGTAGACACGATATGGACAAATAAATAGAATACGTTTTAGAATATTGTTGTGAGCTATCAAAACTAATTGGTAGGATGTCATAGAAAGTTTTTGCAAATTAACTTTTATTTTCGATCAGGATAATTAATCATTAAATTGTATATTAAAGAATTGAACCAATTTTGTTAAATTATGTGCATTTTGTCAATGTATACAATGTTGTATACATTTGAAAATCGACCTCAAATGGTACAACGATGATTAAGTTAATAAAAAAGTTACAAGCCAAAAACGACACCCAAAAGAGGGATCATATTTCGAGCGCCACAACTTCTTTAATTTCTCGTTTAACGCGAAATACGATTGCAATCTTTTTAAAGACAATTTTGTCACAAGTCGTTTGCGGTATTGTTTGTTTTGATCACTGTACATTGGACGAATCGATGCACAGTGTGTCATTTTGCGAATCTAGCTGGACAAAAATATTTTTTTGTGCGAAAACTTTTATTTACTGTTGAAAATATGAAAGACGTCAAACATTTTAATGTTTGATAAAAAGCTGTAGTTTCGCCTTTCTTAAAGAATTTATTTTGCTTAACTAATGAAAATGACAAAAAATGCATGTAGGATCTATATGTATTTTGTTTCTCATCGAGAAATAAATTTATTTGAATCTAAATAAATGAAGAATCATTACATATGTATACTTTATAACTTAATAAAAATCAAACAATTTCAAAATCGTGGGTGATCTCATGTCATGATGTACTCCAAACATCGAAAATTAATTTTCTCGAAAGGGTGCACCTTCCAACTGAAATTCAAATAAAAGTAAAAAAGCGCACTTCAACGCAAAAAAATTTAACTGTTCCCTAAAGTATGCAAGTCAATGCAAAACATAAGCAACTAGTTACTGTCGGGACTCAAAGGGACTTTTTTAAAAGCCATCCTTAAAATTGGCTCCGTAGAAATATTTCACGATCCTAGAGTGTGTCGGCACAATTTTTACAGCATGACAGAAACTGTGGATGAATACAGTGATTTAGCATAGATATAATAAGTACTTACTTGTATTTCCAGCATCCAAAACACCAAACATGATTTCGAAGTTCCTAGCGCACACTGTATCCTTTGAAAGTCAAACGGAAAATAATACTCAATTACCTGCGTGTCTGCTTTTATATCCGAAGAGATCAATTCAGAGTCACTTTTCCTCATAATTAAGGATGCTATTTACCTGAAAGCCTTTTCACGCAATGCCCGAAGGGATATGTCATTAGGATTAAACGGATTTTATGACTTTTGACAAAGTGAAAATTTTGAATTTTGTCCAGCTAGATCTGGAAAATGACACACTGTGCGATGGTGTCTCGAAAGGTGAAAAATTACGGGGAAAATGCATTTTAAATTCAAATGAACGGCTCGCGAGAACAAACCCCCCAGCTACGGAAACTCATGAAGCATTTTAATGGGCAGGTAGATTTTAATTGTAATAAGTAATAAGTAGTGTGGCTTAGTGTGAGCTCAATTTCAAGTCTCTGGGGTTGCAACATCAATCCCCTGGGCATTATATTGAAAAAAAAATGGTACAGTCCTATATCTCGGAAACCATGGTTTCCACAAAAAAGTTCCGAATTGCAAACTTGAGCAAAATTCAATTTTGAACAAATTTTTCACGTGGTATCAGTAATAAAGAGTTACATGCCAAAAACGATGCTGAAAATAAGGGATCATTTTTCAAGCGCCACAACTTCTTTGCTGTCCTATTTCCACAAATTGAAATAAATGAAATAAAAAATGAAACGATCTGTCCATTGACGAAAAATGCAATCGTACAACAACTAAAAACGGATAAGGAACATCTACTTGCACGTTGTAGCTAGCCCATCCACAAAACAGACATCAAAAGCTGATTGATGAGAAAAAGTATTGCAGAATAATAATTCTTCCAATAAAATGCAATTGTTGGGTTCAAATTGTGACAATAAGATTCTTACCGTTTTCAGAACCGTTACTTGATGTTTTCCACATTTTCCTTAGTGAAAATCTTTTGAGCCATCAAACTTTTCGTAAGTTTTCGCACTGGGGGGTTTGTTTCCGCGAATCGTTCATTTAGCTTTAAAATGCATTTTTCACATAACTTTTCTTCCTTCAAAACACAACACCTTCCATCAGTACACAGTGATCAAAACAAACAATACCGCAAATGACTTGTGCAAAAATTGTCTTAAAAAAGATTGCAATCAGATTTCGGTAAACGCGAAATTAAAATAGTTGTGGCGCTCGAAAGATGATCCTCACTTTTAGGGTGTCGTTTTTATCGTTCAACTCTTTTATTAATGACACCACGTAAAAGTGATGTTTGCGCAATTTGCTGCAAATTTAATTCTACGATAGTCGTCCATACACAGTTTTCTTGTGCGAACCATGGTTTCTGAGATGTGGGGATGTCCTTTTTTTTGTTT
Source organism: Oxycera nigricornis (assembly GCA_963942545.1). NCBI lineage: Eukaryota > Metazoa > Arthropoda > Insecta > Diptera > Stratiomyidae > Oxycera > Oxycera nigricornis. Next base: position 85,848,708 of record OZ012661.1, read on the forward strand.
TCAAGATGCAGCCCAGAGGATTGGTTATTTTGTCTCTCGTCGAAGTTTTTTTTTGTCGATATTTTTTAAAATTCGGTTAATTGTAAAAGCTATAACTTTAAAAATAAATGAAAAAAATTATTTATGAAAGATTAAAAATACAGATAAATCGTTCCATTAAAACTATAAATCTTTTTAATACATCTTTACAGACACCCCGAAACTCTTTTTGTTGCAATTTATTATTTAAATCAAATTCCAGTCAATATTCTAAGAAGTTTTCAAGGCTACTTACCTCCAAAAAAAGTATTCAAATAAAATAAAACCATGCAATTTACTTAAGCTCTAAAAAAAACTAAATTCCTAGGTCATGGCTATAAATAGTAAATTATGTTTACCAAATAGGTAATATACCTTTAGGAAAAATTAGCATGGATTTCTAGTATCCGAGTACTTACGTACGTCGTTGGCATTTATAAATAAATTAAATTCGTTTCGCTGAATATTTAGAATCACAAACCACTTTTCTACATCATTCGATCGCTTGCTAGTTATCTGAATAAATTAGCACATTTTAGAAAATAACAGAAAATAAATTATTGAAAACGTATTTTTCTGTCTAAAATCAATTTCTATTGGAAAAAGATCATTGACCACATATTGTTCAGGATAATGGAAATTTTCGGTAGAATTTCTTGTATAGATTTTTACTTAATATTAAATAAAATATTTATGTGTCCATTGTCTGTAGGTAATTAACTACATTGTTGACTACTTCGTGTTATGAATTAAACAGCTTTTAAAAATGGGGATTTAAAAAGACAATATAGGAATATGACAAAAAATTCAAAGGATATGCAGAAAATCGGGAAGCAATTTAATTTCAAAGTTCGAAGATATTTTGAAGAATACATCGAAACCATTTACTGACAAAAGTTTCCAATGTAGCTAATTACATATTTCATGTGCTAGCAGATTTTCATTTCGATAAAATAATAATCAATTTCGATAATAATTAAAATAAAAAAATCAACTATAGAAAATAGAATACACCTCAGGAGCCCAAGGCTCGAATATGACTGGTGGACCCTTCATAATATACTCATTCATAAAAATCTCTTTAATTACATATCTACAAAAAATTATACAAAAGGCTTCTATTTTTTTCGATGTATTTAATTCAGTAAGATGTACCCAACCGTCATTAAGGCATTTTAAATTATTAAAGACACGGTTTCCATCGATTGCCCACTAATCAGATACACAATAATCATCGAGCTGCTTTAAAATTGAGGAAAAAATGTGCTTATTATATAAAGTGGTTAAATAACAATCGAACCGGTTGAAACTTTCCACAAATTGATGGGCGCCGATCATAACAGGCTCACACCTTTTTTCGAAAATAAATATTTTCAAAACGAGTTTAACGTTTTTGCTTGGGACACATCGCATGATCTGCAACACAATTTTGCAGATAATAACTCTTGAAACGGACTGTGTTCTGTTTGCTATTCAATTATCGAGGAAGATTGTTTACGATGATTCATAAGCAATAACTATTATGCAGTGTCATTGTTGATTGGTAAAACCTGGCATAATATTTGTTGACCAAAACCTGATCACACCCGATTATACGGCTTATATTTTGTTGCACTAAGAGTTCTTTTTTAAAAGCAAATGGATTCTTCTTTGATTGGAATTTTTTTTAACCTCTATAGTATGCACTTAATCACACCACTTAACTTCCTATCAGTTTTAATTTAAATTACCCGCTCATTCTCGATTTATGGCAAGTTCTCGTTGACAACCGAACACCCATTTGAAGTTCCATTAGAGAGAGAAAGCACTCTGGTTTCCGTTGCTAAACTCGCACACAAGAGAATGGGTGAAAATGCATGGTCAAATTTCCCCATGCGGAATTGGGCAAATGTATTGTGGCGAGGTCGCAATTGTGCGGCAGCAATTCATGTACGTATACGCGCTGGGTTTGAATTAGTGTGCGAATAACATATGTGCCAATGTTGATTAGAAAACTAACAGATGTGCAGCAAATTGACTCTAGTATCCAGGCTAGTTATTATCTATACTATAGTTTAATCACAAATTTTAAATTTTCATATTGAAATTGAGATCCAGGCCAAATTTGAAATTGTTTTTGAAAATTAAAACCAGTAGAGAAAAGCAATCACTTGAATTCTTTTGTATCTGTGAATTTATTTTCGTAGCCTAGATCCTGGAAAACAAAGAGATAGATAGGAACGATTCATTACAACTATATGTGCAAATAGCATCGAAATATAAATTCGAAACAGTCAAATGACCCTTAAATTATTATGTGTTTTTGCAAGATGTTAACACCTACATCATGAGCCAGTAACAACATGAAGTACCTTCTCAAAAATATTCGCATTTGAAAGCCAGTAAGAAATCGTAAAAATATTAATTTTTCAACTGCTCTACCAAATGACGACGTTTGGATCTTTTTAAAGTTCTTCGACATTATTGGTTATATATTTGTTTGATTTAAAATCATGTACACTGGCGAGAAAACGTTTTGGAACATTGATATTTGTTTCTATTGATTAAAATAAAACAAGCATTGATTTTAGTTATTAACTAAAATAATTTCTTTATTCTTATGCTTTCGAAATAAATCGAAAAAACCTTAATATTAAATCAACACAAAAAAGTTCAAAAATCATAATTACATGATTACAAGTTTTGGAACATTATAACAATTCCCTCTGAAAAATAAAAAAAATAATTATCGAAACAGTGATTATCTAAACTGGTATAAACTCAGTACTTTATAACTAGTATGATATGGTCGGTGGAAATTTTAAACTTACAAGGAGAGGCTACAATCTCGTCGTCTCCGATTTGGATAAATAGGTAATAGAAGTCAAGAATATTCGATCCTTAAAATATTGGAATTTTGCTTCGAGCACAGCATCCTGAAATTATGGAAACAATTATATTTAACTTAACAGTTTAAATTAATATTTAATATCATATCAACCAGGTTTGCTCATAATCTTATTTATTAAGCAAAACTTCCTAAATAAAATATATATAAATGGAATTTGAAACTAAAAAGCGAAAAAAAATACAAAAACATAGCAATGAAAATATATATTGATTCTCCTCTTAAATTTGTCCTTTAATATAAATTGTTTTGATGGAAAATAAAAATTAACCACCACGAATTATTTTGGATCCATTTTTCGCTGCATGTGGATTTCTGGATTCATCTGGATTTGTTTTTTTTTCAATTTTTTAAGCTTCAAATATTTTTTATCCTATTGTCTCAATATTTAATTAATAAATATACTCATATATTTTTTAGATTGGAAATGTTTGTATTGAAAAATCATTTGAAGGACTTATTTGCTAAAGGATTTAAAAACAGTTAAATCTCCTTTATTTTCCTTCAATATAATTTGTGTGAAAAAAGTTTTTCGACCAAATTTTCGGTCTCTTTTTGTACCTAAACGTAACTCTCCAGCAAATTATTTTTATTTTAGATTTGTTTTTATTGTCAGTTTTTTCGCTTCGCTTTGCTCTAGTTTTTATTTAGAATTTGTACGCTTTGAAAATTTATAATTATAGAACATATTCTACAAGAAATCATTTTCGTTTTTATGAAGAATAAAAAAATAATAAGATTTGTCATACACCTGAATTTTTTGAAATGCTTTTTTCAGAGATTCAAAACTCTTTTTTCTATAATTTTCTACATTAAATAATCATCTTTTTTGCGTAAAACTAATAGGTCTGGATGTTTTTCATTCTCGAATTATATTTCCAGCTTCCCAATTTTCATTCGCTTCAAAGTATTTTGCTGGATCATTCTATGGCATATTGTTTACCAGACATGCCTGCCTTGGGTTGAAAGCATTTTGTTTGGTGTTCTTCTAAATTTTCTGAACTCAATTTATTTTTAAAAAATCATACATTCAGATGTCTTTTGTGCAAATACTTTAGCTGGAAAAAAATTTCACTTGAGGTGGATTAAATATTGTTTTTTTTTAACTTCCCAGTATATGGGAAGTTCTTGTAATCGACTCGAAAATCGAAATCGAAATTTTCAACATTTCTTTACGTTTTGAGGTCTATAGAGTATATATTAGGTGTTTTTAGAAAGGGAGATGTATGTGTGTGTGTTTATGTACGTACGTTTGTATGTACGTTCGTGGACAGTTTTTTCTACGATCATAACTCACGTAAACAAAGTCATATTGACTTTGTTAAGGTGTCAATCGAAGCGTCTTTGCAATCTTAAGAGCTGATTAGTTTTTGGGAAACTTCGGTCCGGGGGGGGGGGGGGGGTTTGCTGTTTTGCCCATTTGAAGATTTACACAGCACAGTGATACCAGTTTATAAAATTTATACATTCTTACCAGTTTTTGAAGAGAAGGCAGTAAAATTTTCTTCCATGATTATGAAAAAAACTAAATTAAAAATAAAAAATCATTCAAAGTTACCATGTAAAGAGGGTTCATACAAATGATATTACTTTATATCTTTTATTCTAACAAAATTGTTGTAAATTCAATCAAATTTTTAAAATATTTGCATTTGCGGTATCAACACTTTGAATGGTAAAATGTTTTGTAGTCAATACTTTGCAAGATCATATGCTTTGAAAAGCTTTCATCGAATAAAAAATTGTAGTTTTTACTAGATTTACTCTTTAGTAATCGTAAGATGTCAATAACCATCATCATTTGTAATACATTTTACTTTTTACATGCAATTGAACCTATTTTTGACTGCATATACAAAAATTTTCAAGACCAAAAAGGCCCCCACCGATTGATCCGCGTGAATATTCAATTTGTACTCATCGACCAAAAATCTTACGTAATCAATGGACCCTCCCGTAGACGATATGATTCATATTAACTCATCCCTGGTACTGTTATTAATGCCTCTTATTGTTATTACTTAAAGTAGTATTATTTTCAAAATTATTATTGTGTTTAATGTTGTTGATGTTAATGTAGATATTACTGGGAAGTTGACCGTGTGGACCTCAAGGGTCGCACCTTGCGGCTTGCTCCAATAAGGACATTTGTGACGACTCTCAATACGAAAAAGTGGATTAATATTTCTAGTGAAAATGGCGTAGTAACAAAAACTTTTTGTTGTTGCTTTGAACCATATTTTCTACCTTTGACAACGTTTCTACCATTAGAACTTATTTATCGAGGACTAATGTATCTAGAAAATTAGCATACAAACAAAAAACAACTCATCTTTGTGTTAATTATTTCGGCAAATCACCATGAATGTCGAAATGTGTAAAAAAACGCATATTCAACTGACCCAACCCAAACTAACGATACGAATTCTATCAGCAACTATAATTAAAACAACACTCCAGTGTAGATTATGTGCAAAATAAACAGCATCGAACTAATACATTCCCACACCGGTTGCTCGGATCACGTAATTAACATATCTTGAATAGCTGGCAACGAACATCCGAAGATAACTCGCGACATTACCACTTTTCATTGAAGCACTCACATTGGGACCCACTATCAATTTATAAGGCGATTAACAATCCGAATGATCTTGACCTTACCTTTAAGCTTGAATTAAAAGCGAAATTCGCGATGAAAACATTGTTGATAGGTTACGCAATCGTCAGATAGTGTCAGCATGGAAACGAGTGAATAGGTAATGCGAACAAAACGATAATGAGTTTAATTTTTTGTTTACAATTGCTTGACATCAGTCTGAAATCATTGTATATTGTGCTATTTATTCATTTCAGTTGAAGAAAAAATAAAATAGACTTGTAAAAATTCTGAAAATAAGCGACAGGGGTCATTAAAAATGGTTTTGGATACTTTCTTCAATTCAATAATTCTAGTGTAAAGTTAAACGGTGCATACTTATTTTGGCGGTTCTAGGATCTGTGCAGTCGTCCGCGAGAGTAACGATGCGAAATCTTTCCACAATCGTTTGTTTATCGAAGCGGCCGATAATGGGAGCAGTCCGCTTCACATCCTCTGTTTTCACGATCTGATATTGTTTAACACGCTTTTCGATGGCTACCAAAATATTGAATTCATTCGATATACATACACTTAGCAGAAAAAGTCTGCGTACATGAAAAACCAAATACAAAAGTTGTTTTTTATTTATATCTATTTTTTATTTATACAATATTGTTTTCACTATCTTGATAGCTACACTTCATGAATATAAGTTTAACCCAATAATAATAAAAATTAAATTTCTGAAAAATTAACGCTGAGTATGGCAGAAAAGGTCTGCGTACAAAATATAAAAAGGGGAATTCCCGATGTTTTGACACCAAACCTTTGCTTTGTTTACTACTTTGAAGTTTCAATAGCGCATTGTGTTCAAGCAAGCGTGCTGACAAGGTGGTGTCGCGTATTAAAAGTTGTTAGTTTCATCATGGCAACCAAAAGAAGCGAGATTAATACCAGCGAGCGAAAAATAATATTTGACCTATGGCGAAAAGGAAAAACATATCGCGAAATAGGCCAAATCGTCGAAAGAACACATTCCTCCATCCAAAAAGTTTTTAACAACTACAAAGAAACAAGAGTATTAGCATCAAAGCCCAGATCAGGGCGGCCACCAAAGCTATCAACAAAAGAAACACGCAGTATTATCCAATCTGTGAAAGCTAATCCTCGTGTAACTGCATCGGCACTGCGAAATGATATTGCGCAAAAGTTTCACAAACATGTTTGCGTCGATACTGTTCGCAGAATATTGAAAAAATATGACTACCACGGCCGTGTTGCACGCAAGAAGCCACTTGTATCCAGAGTGAACAGAATTAAGCGACTGGCATTTGCAAAGGAATATTGAACAAGCCGCCAGCGTTTTGGAAGCAGGTGATTTTTTCGGACGAAAGCAAGTTCTGCATTTTTGGCATCAAAGGGCGGAAGATTGTTTGGCGGAAGATTGTTTGGCGAAAGTCGGGAACTGCTTTCAACAATGAGAATTTATACCCAACTGTCAAGCATGGTGGTGGTGGAGTAATGGTGTGGGGGTGTATGGCTTGCATTGGAGTGGGCAGAGTGGAGTTCATTGAGTCTATAATGAATAAAATAGACTATATGAACGTTTTAAAGCGCGATTTAAAGAAAAGTGCCAAAAAATTGGGACTCCAGAACATTTTTTTATTCCAGCAGGACAACGACCCCAAACATAAGGCGTAAGTAGTTCAACTCTGGCTGCTTTATAATGTGCCCAATCAGCTTAAAACGCCTCCACAATCCCTCGACTTAAGTCCCATCAAACATTTGTGGGATTCCGGAATCCGGGAATATACCTTAACTTCCAAGCAAAATTTGAAAGAAGTTATCGCCGAAGAATGGTAGAAAATTAGCAGTGATGAGACAGCTAAACTTGTTAATTCAATGCAAAAACGGCTTATGGAAGTTATGAAAAGAAGAGAATATCCTACCAGCTATTCATTAAGATTGAATAAGTTTTGATATCAATTTGCAATCAAGTAAATATTTTTGTACGCAGACTTTTTCGTTATCATAAAACTTTCCTTCTATTCTTTTTTAATTTTTTAATAAGCTTATTGAAACACACTTTATGTTAAGACTGATAAAACGAATTATTGTTTCAACGAAAAATACATGTTCATTAAAAAATTTATTTATTTCTTGATTTTTTATGAAGAGAACAAAATTTTAGTTTGTGTAAGCAGACTTTTTCTGCTAAGTGTATGTAAATAGACGTCAATGAAAAGTGAGGAAATTGCAAGTAGACCCCGCTTAAGTGCGTTAGGAAAAGTTCGGGAAAACTTGACGCACTTATCCGAATTGTGCAGTTAGGCGAACTCGCTTTAGTGCACATTGACGCACTTAGCCGAATTCGCTTAAATGCGTCAGGAGCACTTATCAATTCTCTCTTTAAATTATTTTAGCGTAAAGCAATTTGAAAAATTAGAATGATGATAAAAGAAAATAACGTTTAATGGCAAAATTAATGAAGGAAAATATTTACACACCTCATTTGACATTTCAAATGATAACCAAGAAGGCCTATACTATATAAATGCCAGAATATTACAAATTTTTCTCGAAATAGGCCGTAAATTTTTTTTTGTTTAAATGTTTGCTGAAATGCCTCAAACACTTTCTCTTCCAAATTTTCGACATCCGAACGGTCTATGTTTCGTTCATCCAAGTAAATTTTGAGAGTAGCAATGGCTTCCGCGGCGTCCTTAGTTAGGTTTTGGCGTTTCGACGCTTGTTCATGCTTGATGCTCACGTCCATCGTCACTGCTATCATCACTGACTCCTTGCTGCTCTTCCAGGAGAACTTTGCCAATAACTTCATCGACATTAAGCATTCCCCAGCATTCTAAATTGACATCAGAGCCAACGTACTCTTGAAAATCGCTATTTGTCGATAAATCATTTGGCAAACTTTCATCACCTTCATCTTCAAAAAGAGCGATGCTCACAAAGCCAGCCTATAAAAAGCAAAAAAATAATAATTCAGAATATATTTTCATCATGAAAAAGGGCTTAATTACCTTGCGGAAACAATTTTGGATACTTTTATCTTAAACTTGAAACTTGTTAACTTCGTATTTTTGAAGTATGGGAGGCAACACATTTCCACAATATGCGGTTGCACTGTCGTTATCTGTCGCTTCTCCATGAATTTTAGTGAATTTAATATTTTCTCTTTTCTGCCACCTGTAAAGCCAGCCATTTGTTGGTTCAAAATCAGTGTTTATTTTTACTGTCAATTCTTTGGCTTTATTCATAACAATCTGCGCAGTAATTATGGCATTATGTTATCGGTTTTGGTGAAACCATATTTTCAACGCTTTTTCAACGTTTTTGTTTGCTCCACTCCTTTTCCGCTTTGTGTTTGAATTCTGGGCTGCAAGGTCCTGTATTTTTTTCTCCTGCTTCAATATTCGGTTGACCGTGCTTATTGTGAACCCATACTCCTTCACTATTTCTTTTTGTTTTGTTTTTTTCTTATTATTTATTTGGTTAATGATGTTCAGTTGCTGCTTAACTGTTAATGACACTAATTTACGTTCCATTTTATTTGAAAACTTTACTGAAACTCTCGAAAATAATTTTTAAAAAAAATAGCTCCGAAGAATCAGAATCCTATCTTTATGTCAACACTAAACACGCGAAAAATAATACATATCAAATAGTTTAGACTATGCACGTTCATATCACGTTTGCTCAGGACGGCAATGACTGGTCACGTAGAACTACACTATAGAAATTCTAAACGAAATGCTTACATATGTAAAATATTTCACCGAGCTACATACATACTTAAATATCTTATGACCGCTAAAATTCTTCAACATCTTATCTCCTTACGAATGTATCTATAGATTGTCATAGTTTTAGTGGCAATGAATCCTTTTTTTATTGAACCTCGTCGTCATGAAAAAAATCCCTGATCTATGTTCTAGGAATGCAATAAAATTTGCAAAAATAGAGTGCTATATTAGTTACATATTATTACCTCACCATGAAAACAACAAGCTGCTTAGCATATTTTTACAGGATGAAACTGCACTTATAAATCCTTTTCCAGAGAAAAAAAAATTCCTATATACCTGAGAATATATTAACATCTACACACAATTGTTTAAACAATTCATAGCCCTCACCGGATTTGGTCTTTTTTTATGGCGCTAATTCTTGTTTATTGATGATATGCCATCGAGGCAAAACTGTTCGAAGTCCACTTAACCCGCCAGTGGTGACGCAAAATTATCTTACATAGTTGGTGACGTCGGTCTCAGAGACCGAAATTTTCGAGAGAAGATCAATCCAAAATAACACAATTTCTGTAAATGTAGCAAATTGAACTTAAAAAATACAAGGTTAAAGTATAATAAAACACAAAAAATTATCACATCACATCACGTTTATAAAATAAATATAAATATAATAATATATAATAAAATTCCCCTGCAACACTAAAAAATTATGTTATTTTCATACACATATTTTTCACAGACATATGCGTCACCATTCGCGGGTTAAGAATATGTATCATAAAATGCATGCACCGAGAATTTTCCATATTTTCGATAAGCAGTTATCCGCTTCTAGTTCAGTAAGACAATTGGAAAAATGTTCATAAATGTGTGCACTAAAGCGGCGAAATCAATTAAGCGGAGCGTTCTTAAGAGGGTTTTTCATACATGATTATTTGAAAACTGTCCGTTTACCCATAATGCAACGCACTTATGCGTGGAACGCAGTTGAGCGGAGGGCACTTAAGCGGCTTTTACTGTAAAGCATAACGACTCGTCATAATCGCAACTGGCAGAAATGTCAAACTGAAGCCCCAAACGAAATTAAACTTTTGCAAAAGTCTTTCACATTCTTGTGAAAGAGAAAAAGAGAAAAGAGATGGCTGTCTCACTTAACATATCCGAGACGCACATTGCAGTCAACGATTGCAAACAAACTTAACGAAAGCGAGCAGCGTGCTGTGACGTCATGCAAAATGGCTTCTCGTAATGCCAAGCTTTTATGACTAACCAACCGCATGTACAAAACCGCAAATGATTCAAATGCAGAGGGCACTGATGAATGTTTACAGTCATCAGAAATTATAATACGGATGTGTATGCATGTATGTATGTACATATGTTAGATATGGCGCCCATTTGATGACAAATATTCAGTGGATACTTCGCGGCGATTCAATTCAATCGAGTTTTGAGAGTTGCGGAAATCGGACGGCGCGATTTTGAAGTTCCAAATAGTACTTGTGATAAACTCTACGTTATAAAGCGTTCCCAGTGGCGATGGCTGAAGAATTGAAAACCATGTTTCGGGGTCCGAGTGTCGATAGTCCTGCAAAAAACAGTAACATTGTTAAAATAAAGAAGTAAGTCAAAGAGTTTACCCTTTTGTTAGGACGAATGTGACGGATTTTGTAGAAAGGACGCGTTCTCCATTTTTAATGGCTTTGGTCATTATCTATCGAATATTGATTGTATTATCGCCCAGTTTATGGCTGATAAGTTTGAAGCGATAACGGAATCTTCAAGACAAATAACGGAGAAAAATAAATATACATAATGATGTTAAACTTTGTTAATGTGAATCACAGTGTTAACATTATGTGTTTCACATTTTTGGGGCATTCCGCAACAAATATTAATCACAACAGCAATTTCACTCCGTACAAAGCTTTTCTGACTGCCGCTTTTCCCCGGAATTGTTTGTAAACAAAAAAGCCAGCTGATGGAAATTCTTTCGCATCAACATACTATTATGATGACATACATTGCCGGCTTCACTCCGCATGCCCAATTTATTCTTTCCATGATCAAGGTTAAATATAATTGAAAGCTCTAGTGGATTCTATTATGATTTTTTGCGGATTGCGAAATCTGGTTAGACAGTCATCGTATTATTTCACATACATTGAAATATTCTGTGTTTTTTTTTTGTATTTTACCGATGCGCAAATACAAGAACAGGTCATATTTATCTCGAGAAAAAAATCCCCTGTTGCTATAAGTAGAAAAATGCAATAATAATTCTTTAACAATTGTAATGACTAAGCGAAATCCTGGCTTGAAAGGGGTCGTTCTGTTCGTCCTTCCGTCCGGAATCATAAAGACTGAGTCTTCGCCTTGACTCCGTGCCGACATGGTTAGATATTATTAAAAATGAGATAACGCATCGGAATCGTCATTACAGCGCACATGTTGAACAAATGTATACTGTGGGAACGTGCATACATACATACAGTGGCTCACAGCTTATTTGATACAATGCTTTTTTAAAAATTTAAATTGCAATAACTCAGAACGTAATAACGATATCAAAAAAATGTGAAAGTCATTTTGAAGAACATTGTTTGTTGTTAAGTAAACATGTTCATTTATGTTTCAAAATTGATGTTTTACATCTTAAAAAACAAAAGTAATAAAAAATGTCACATCACAGCTTATTTGATACAGTTTGATTAAACATTAAAAATATTGTGAATTATAAGGTTTCCAGTTAATGTTAATACTTCGTATGATAGCCCTTAGCCTTAAGCAGAGCTTGAAGCCTATTCGGTATTGAGTCGACGAGCTTTTGTGTGATGCCAGGAGTAATTTTTTGCCATTCCTCTAGCAGTGCTTTCTTCAAGTCTTGTTTATAAGAAATCTTGTGTTTTCTAATGTTGTTATCCATAAAGCCCACAGATTCTCAATGACGTTCATATTTGGTGACTGTGCCGGTGGAGACATCAAATGAGAGCAGTTCCAAATTAGCTAGGACTGCACAATTCCCGACTTGTGCTTTGGATCGTTGTCTTGATACAACCGAAATTGGTTGCGAACACCCAGTTTTTCAGTACTTTGCAGCAAATTGTATTTGAGTATATTGAGGTACTTTGTTTTGTCCATTGTTTCCTCAATAAACTATAAATTTCCAACTCCGGCTGCGGACATGCAGGCCTAAACTATCCCATTGCCACCACCAAGTTTCACATTAGCTTTGAGGTTCTCCTTGTTTAGCTCAGTGTTTGCCTTGCGCCAGACATATGGCATTCCGTCGGAGCCAAAAATGTTAAACTTGGACTCATTGAATAAGGAGAATAAGGAAGCGAAGTCACATATGCCCGCCTGTAAGCGGTGGTGAAGCAATTTTACTACAAGGTGTTGGAATTAATTCGTAGCGTTTTACAAAAGATGGCGTTAGCCAACTATCCATAGTCACACATACAAGAAAAAATATTCTCCGGGAAGCTACTGACATTTTTTTTTTTTTAAACTAGTCTCAACTCTTGTGTTGAGATAGATCCTAAATGGAGGATCTGTGGTTGGCTGTATTGACGTTATACGTACTAGCCATCGGGTTCACTTTTGCACTATGGCTATGTTACTTATTAGTTTCACTTGATTATCACTGCTTAGAGGATGTTTTTACCATGTATAGTTATAATCACTTGGGGTTGAGATCTGTCAGCTTGTTTTATTGGTTTAAATGTCAATTTTTGTTAGTTCTATGAACTTGCCTAGCTCTTCTAGGTATTTGCTATTGTTTTTGGCACAGATGTCGTTTATGTTGAAGCACTTTCTAAAGATTTCAAAGAGCTACTGACATAGTGCGTCCTTACCACTATATGACATTTCGTTGTTGTGTCCGTAGCATTTGTTGTGCAGTATCAAACATGCCGAAGTTCATGCCTGAAAAATCGTTTTTGCGGGGAATGTTACTTCATTACTTCAACATGAAGAAAAGTGCCGCGGAAAGTCATCGTATTTTGGTGGATGTTTACGGTGAACATGCTCTGGCTGAACAAACTTGCAGAAAGTGGTTTGCGCGGTTCAAAAATGGAAATTTTGAATTGGAAGACAAGGAATGTCCCGGACAGCCGAAAAAGTTTGAAGATGAAGATTTGATGACTTTGCTCGATGAAGACCCATGCCAAACACTTCTGGAGTTGTCCACATCGCTTGGAGTCGACTTTTCAACGGTCGGAAAACGCCTCAAAGCCATAGGAATGGTACAAAAACAAGGAACGTGGGTTGAAGCCAAGGGACGTCGAACGGCGTTTAGTCACCTGTGAGCTGCTTTTCCAACGGCAGGTAAGGAAGGGATTTTTGCATCGAATAGTCACTGGCCACGAAAAGTGGATACTCTACGACAATCCCAAACGCAGAAAATCGTGGGGCTTTCCCGGTCATGCATCGACATCATCTCCCAAGCAACATATTCATGGGAAGAAGATCATGCTGTGCATATGGTGGGACCAGCTGGGCGTTATCTATTATGAGTTGCTTCAACCGGGTGAAACCATCACTGGGGACGTCTACATACGACAATTGATGCGTTTGAACGGAGCATTACAGGAAAAGCGGCCCCAATATAAAGATCGACACGACAAAGTAATTTTGCTCCATGACAATGCAAGACCCCATGTTTCGAAAGTCGTGAAAACTTATTTGGAAACGCTAAAATGGGAAGTTCTACCTCACCCGCCATATTCACCGGACATTGTTCCATCTGATTATTTTTTATTCCGATCCATGGCGCATGGCTTGTCAGAGCAGCACTTCTACAACTACGAAATGACCAAAAATTGGATAGATTCTTTCATCGAATCTAAAGACGAAGAATTTTTTCGACGCGGTATCTGTGCTTTGCCAGAAAGATGGCAAAAAGTAGTAGATAACGATGGACAATACTTTGAATAACACTACTCTAATGATACTTTCATAATAGAACACGTAACTTTGCAAAAAAAACGCTACGAATTAATTCCAACACCTAGTACATTCAAAGCACTTGCTCTCATGAGAGTGCAAAGCAGCACACATTTCCCCTTACTCGCCCCGTGGCCCATACATTTCACCTACACTGCTGCCTAGTCACACAGCAAGGTGTACAATACATACAAATTCCCTCACGGATAGTATGCCGTGGTCAAACTTGAGTGTCAAACCTAGTCCCATATGTTTCTTGTTTCGGCCATTTTTTTGCGGAATTTCTTTGGCGGGATCGAGCGTGACGCGTAAAAGTTATAAAAAATCGCCGAAAAGGAACTATTTAGTGAAAAAATGGTGTGGATTCGCGAAACGACAGAATAATATATCGTGTTTCAGTGATTAATTGGTGAAAAAGTGAAAGATTGCCGTATAATAAGAAGACAATGCGTTGCTGCTACCCGGGATGCAAATCTTTGTAGGGAAGCAAAGCTGTCCGACATTCTTTCTTTCAGTGAGTAAATAACATTTCATTTTGTACAAAAAGTTTTGGTTAAGTAAATATTAGTGATGTTTTCATTTAAAATTTGAAATGCGAAGTTAAGTAATTGCATTTCCAGCCATGGTAGACTTAGTTGTCAAATTCGAGACATATGATCATCGGCAGTTCAGTGTCGACACAATGATATCATGAAGTGGGGTTATCAACTTTTTGAATTTATTTTTAGATTTCCGAAGTCACCGAGACGAGTCGCACAATGGCTACATATGTAAGACCTCCTCCGAAAAGCTTTCAATTAGAAATAAGTATAGCAAATTAATTCATTTTAAGGGGATGTAAATTTTAAACGTAATTATGTATGTTGGTCGTTTATTTAAGCTAATTTTCCAAATATAAATGTATAAATTAGTTAAATAAATTTTTGTTGTACTTCCTGTTGTTAATTCAAGACTTTAATTTCCCAATAATTTCTTTAGGCCTTATAGATTTTTGAATGAAACCCATTTGAATCAAAGATTTTCACCTACGGCACTGGTGCATTTTGCGTGATTTTCTGTCTCGTTCTACGAAAGTCTAAAATTGCTTCAATTCTCTTATTTGATTTCGCTTCGTTATTCTCTCTATTCAATGCTTGGACTCGTCCGCAAAAATAACCGTATTCCAGGACGCGGATGGCTTTCCCACATGCTCTTTGGCAAACAACTATTCAATTTTGGCACTTCAGCATGCAAGACATTGCTAAAACTTACCTAAACCAATGTAAGACAAAATCAAAAATTCAAGAAACAATAAAACACAGATTAACGGCGTGACAAAGCGAAGTTTATTCGTATTGATGTGTTTGTATCAAATAAGCTGTGAGGTGCGATTCTACTGCGGCAGTGGTATTTCTCTTTTGCGTGACGCGGAGGAATTTTCCTGAAATTTTTTTTGTTTGCATTGTATTCATAGAACATGCATCTAGTCACCTACGTTGAAATTTTTTGAGCAAGGTTCGTTATTACAAAGTAACAGTGATTTGCATTTATAAATAGTCACTGTAGCAAATAAGCTGGGAGCCACTGTACACTTGCTAGAAAAAGTCTACGTTCACCTGGTGTCAATCAGTTTGTGACTATGAAAAATCAAAAACAAATAAATATTTTCCAGATTTTGTTTCACGTATTTATTAAGTATTTCTTAAGTATTCGACACAAGTAAATTCATTTATTTCGCTTTTACAGTTTTTGAGATAACGTCCATTTTCTGAGAAAACATACAAAAGCGAGGCAGAAAAAGTCTACGTTCACTTGATGAATTATGGGTTTCCCCGTCGTTTCAAATACACTATTCTAGTGTTTGCATTTATTATTCATTAGTAGCTATTCCGGCAAGTGGTTAAATAGTTTCCTGCAGAGTTTGTGTTGTGAATATTTTTTTTCGCAATGGAAGATAAAGGAAAGAAATCAGTGTGAGTGAAAGAAAAATTATCATGAAAGAAATTAAAAGGGAGGGAACAGCTACAAAGATACAGCAAAAATAGTGGGATGACAATATTCGTCAGTCCAAAGGGTTATAAATAATTTCAAATCGAAGGGAAATTCACTTCCAAACCTCGTTCCGGCCGTCCATCAAAGTTTTCCTGCAGGTAAAAACGGCATACAGTTTCACTAGTAAAAAAATACACGGCTGACTACATTCCAAATAGCAACTGAAACCAAGGAAAAATTCAATAAAAATATTTATGCGGATACTGCAAGAAAAACCCTTAAAAAGGGTGGATTCCACGGAAAGATTGCTCCGTACATTTCATCGGTCAACCGACAAAAGCGCCTTGTAGTTGCCAAGCAACACATAAATGAGCCAATAGAGTTTTGGAAGAATGTAATATTTTCAGATGAAAGTAAATATTGCATAAATGGACGCAAGTTAGTGTGGAGGAAGTCTGGAATAGCACTCCAAAAAGAAAACCTCTTACCCACTGGAAAACATGGTGGTAATGGACTAATTGTGTGGGGTGTATGGCGAGTACTGGCGTTGGGCAGTTGGAGCTTATCGAATCGACGATAGATATATTTGCATATCTCAACATTTTGAAAAAAAAAAATTCAGGCAGAGTGCCATTCAACTCGGCCTAGGTTCAGATTTTTGCTTCCAACATAATTGTGATGCGAAGCATACAGCCGAGATAGTGAAGTTTTGAATACTCTATCATGTCCCAAAACAGCTACATACACCCCCACAATCACCAGACCTAAACCCCATCAAACACTTATGGGATTCGCTGGAGAAGAAAACTCGACTGTTTCTAAAATAATGACCTGTATCTAAAATGTGTTGAGCTATCTCAGAAATTGGATTTATCTCTCTGGTTGCTTTGGTTTGCTCATTGTATCTAATTTTATAGCTCCTACCTGTTTGTCCTATATACAACAAAAGCAAAAATGATCCCTTTTCGCATTCAGTAGTGTATCGTGCATCCTGTGGTAATTGCGATTCATCATATTCAGGATATAGTATTAACAATTTTAATATTCTCCACAAAATAAGCAAGGGGGAAAAGTTGGACTGCCTGAAATGCCTTGAGATTAGGCATGATAATAATATCGAAAGTGTGCGACTTTCGATTGATTGACTGTGCGTGAATTTGAAAATGATCTTGGAATACCAAAAACTACTGTTCATATAATTAACCGAAAATTTAGGAATGATTCGCTTGTGTGCGAAATTCACCACAAAATTGCTAACCGCAGAGCAGCAGAATATTTACCTTGAAAACACCATAGACAACTTTGAAATGGTCTCCGATGATGAAAATGTACTTAAAAAGGTTACAACTGTTGATGAGTCAAAATTAAACAACAATCTTCGAAGTGGAAGCATATATCCTCTATTAGTTATTTAGCATAGGTTAGAACCTCCTAGTCTAGTTGACAATTCCGCCTTCTAGTGTGCTTTTTGGTTAGCAAGTCACTAACACTATTATTGCACATTAGTGGAGGTTCTTAGGTTCCAGATTTTATGCTAGTTCATCATTAATTTTAATGGGAAGCGTGGTTTCGGGGTGTCGTATGGCATCCTCTTCAGGTGCTGTCATTTACCATCCGCCACCAGACAGCACGACCATTTTACTTCAACTGGTTTGTATAATTATATATATATATACATATATATAGGGTGTTTTGTATTCGGTGGCATAAAATGACACCACGTATTCTTTGAAGTGTCCCGAGAAAAAAATCGTATTGGAGTGGGGTGGTAAATCCGAAGGGGTTTCGAGATATAGGAGGGGGAAGTACCCCGCTCCAAAACCACGACCTGGCACGTGTAAATCGTCATAACTTTTTTATTTTTATGTGTAGACTTTTGAAAAAGAACGCGTTTAATAGCCTGTCAATGTATCTTTTTAGAAATGTATTAACAAGTGCCCCCAATGCTGCCAGTTTTACACGAATAAATGAGAAACTTAAAACAACCGGAAAAAAATTGCTAATTTTGACTTTCGCGACCGTGTTAAACGCTAAAGTGATGTCCTAACCTATAAAAATTATTATCTTGACAGAAAGCGTTACTTTCTGCTTGAATACTTCCGAAGGAAAAGGTTGCCGATTTTTCTTTCTTTCCTTCGAAAAATAGAAAACTCATAATTTGTGTGATCCATCGGAATTAGCCAAACGTGATAAAAAAATTTTATCTACCTGGCATAATCCCACAATGAAAATTTTTTTTTGAGTGATTGGTTTTCTTCATGCTATTTGTTGCACCTGCGAGAGTTTGGGAGTTTCCAACCGCAGCGTTTGGAACCAGGAACTTCCAGGGACGCCGATCAGGAGGAGCGCATACTATCCATAGTACGCAACGAACCAGACGTATCAACTCGCAAGCTAGCTTTGCGGCTGGGCTTATCGGCGACCACAATTTGGAGAGTTTTAAGCAAGGAAAGGATGCGCCCTTACCATTTTCAACCCGTGCAAGAGTTACTTCCCGAGGATTACGTGAAAAGGGTTGAGTTCTGTGAGTGGCTTATCGAACGGGATCGAACAGACTCCAACTTCATTAGTAATATTTTATGGACCGAGGAGTCACATTTTTAAAGGGATGGTGTCAAAAAATTCCACAACAGCCATCTTTGGGCTATTATCAATCCCAGAGTAACCAGGGCCACCTCTACACAGCGTAGATTTAGCAGAAACGTGTGGGCAGGCGTCCTGGGGCGTAGGATAGTTGGGCCATTCCGTTTGCCGGATAGGCTGAATTCTGCCGGATATCTAAATTTTTTGGATAACGAGTTGCCAGCTTTACTGGAAGATACACCAATAATCAATTTGAACAGGATGTATTACCAACACGATGGTGCTCCAAGCCATACTGGCCAACAAATCACCCATTGGCTTGCCTCAAACTATCCAGGAAGGTGGATAGGTCGAAATGGTCCAATTAGGTGGCCACCCCGGTCTCCAGATCTAACTATCCTTGATTTTTATGTGTGGGGTGCAATGAAGCAAGAAGTGTACAGGACACCTGTGTCATCAGTTCAAGAATTAGATTTAAGCATTGAGGCAGCTAGTGAAAAAATAAGAGAGGAACTCAGGCATTTCGATGTAGTCACAGAAATTAAGAAAAGAGCTCTTCTTTACATTTCTGTGGAAGAAAGACACTTTGAACAGTTGATGTGATCACAAGCAATACAGAAATACTGCTGTTTAATGATAAGTTCAAAATAAATTGTTACTTTGGATCTTTAGTTATTATTTTCCAAAATAAAGTAAGTCGGCAAAATTTCACAAAATTTTATTTTTTATTTTTTGAAGGAAACAAAGGAAAATTGGTAACTTTTTTCTTCGGAAGTATTCAAGCAGAAAGTAAGGCTTTCTGTCAAGATAATAATTTTTATAGGTTAATACATCACTTTAGCGTTTAACACGGTCGCGAAAGTCAAAATTAGCAATTTTTTTCCGGTTGTTTTAAGTTTCTCATTTTTTCATGTAAAACTGGCAACTTTGGGGGCACTTGTTAAAACGTTTCTAAAAAGATACATTGACAGGCTATCAAACGCATCCTTTTTCAAAAGTCTACACATAACAATAAAATAATTATGATGGTTTACACGTGCCAGGTCGTGGGTGAGGAGCGTGGTTACTCCCCCCCTTATATCTCGAAACCCCTTCCGATTTACCACCCCCTCCCATACGATTTTTTGCTCAAAAGACTTCAAGGATTCCGTGGTTTCATTTAATGCCATCAACTCCGAAACACCCTATATATATATATATATATATATATATATATATATATATATATATAATATCCTCGCCATGACGTCTCACATGACGAAGAATAACACTAGTGGTATAAATTGAAGAGCCGATTGAAAAAAGTAGCCCTACTAACAAAAATAATGTGATGAATAATATGCAAGAAGTTTTGAAAGACATCTTTCCATCTTTTATTAAAAAGTTGGTCAAATCTATGCCACGTCGTTTAAATTCAGTTAAAAATGCTAGTGGTGATCACATCATTTATTAAACACTTTTCTTTGTTTTATTTTTATTGTAGGAATTTTTTAGAAAATTTTGTGTTAAAAATAAAATAATTTTCCAGCTTATTTTATAAAAAAAGAACAATATGGTATATTAATTTATTTATTTTTCATACAACAAGTTTATAAAAAGTTACAAAAGCAAATTAAAAAAAAAATTATTAAAGAAGCGCGTTTACGCCTGTCAATTATAAGAAAATGTGTTTCACTCATGCATGTACGCTTAATTTTGTAGGTAACCGTATTTATGCATTCACAATAAATGAATTACCTATGCAATTCTTAATATCCTGCATTATTGCAGGGATCTTACTGGAAAAATCCGAAAGGAAAACTCGATAGAATAGAATTAAAAATATAAATGTGATATTTTATTGTTTGTCTAAAGCCATATGAAATCCTGCAATTTTATTATGATAATGATTTTTTAATGTTGCTATTTTTCAGGTTAAATACCGTGAAATTTATTTTTATTAATTTTTTTATTCTTGCCTAGCATTTGGCATTAAATTGTGAATATATATACGGACAAGTATTTTTCAAAATAATGTTTTGAACAGTTTCTAAGAATTTTTTAAAACTTTTCAATATCGCTTCAATTTATTTGCGCTCACGATTCATTCATATATTATATTCAAATTATTTTAGGCTTGGTATTAAACCTGAAGTAATTTAGCATTGAAATACCAAGCTTAAATTTTTTATTCTGTCTTTTTTTTATATTAAAGCTTTTTGGTGCTTAAAAAATGCGCTAAAATTTTAAATGGATTTTTTTTGGAAATATTTTTTAAGGTCATCGTAATTCATTCATTTTTGATTGATAACAGTCCATTCAAAAAGCAAATTCTTGTGGAGTTTTTCAGCGATCAATTTTTTTTTTCAAATATTTATCTTTCATATATTATTTTCATGTATAAATTTGGAATTAAATTTCTTACATTCTTGAATCAAGTGATGATGAATTAAAAACATTAAAAAACTGTTAGGCAAAAATATCTAAACTAAACTGTATCCTTTTTATTTTCAGCTATTACACAGTCACAGTTCCCGGGACTATCCGATCAAACACTCCCTACAATGTGGCGTGTACAACGCATAATGCCGAGAAGCCAATCAACTTCAAAGTAGATATAACTGGTCCAGGATACAATGATAGCAAATCCGTGGAAGTTGAACCACACACTTCAAAAGTTCTAACATTTGATGTAAGTTAAAACTTGAAAATAATAATAATTCACGAAAAAATCATTAAAAAATGAAATAAAATTTTACAAATAAATAAATCTTACATTTTGTAACAACTTATTTTGTGACTCTGTCAGGTCCCGAAAGTCGGTGGCGAGGATGTTGAATATAAAATCAAAGTGGAAGGAACTGGTGGCGCTGAGTTCAAAGAAGAGAATACCTTGCGATCGGAGAAGAAACACAGCACGGCTTTGATTCAAACTGATAAAGCGCTGTATAAGCCAGGCGATTTAGTACGCTATCGAATTTTGTTTTTGGATTCGAACACTAGACCAGCCAAGATAACATCTCCAATCGATATTCAAATAACGGTAAGTTTTGACTCATAACTTCCAGTGGAATCAATCAAGCTTTTTGAAAAAAGAATCAACCAAACTGCCCCCAATTTTTGAGATTATTTTTGAACTCAAATGGCTAAAATAAAGAATATTTTAATACAGAAATGATTCCTTTCAGGATGGCAAACAAAACATTATCAAACAATTGAAGGACGTTAAACTCACCAAAGGTGTGTTCTCCGACGAAATCCAACTGTCTGAGCTCCCCGTCCTGGGAAAGTGGAATATTGTCGTCGACATTGATTCCGAATCCAAATCAAAAGACTTTGGTGTCGAAGAGTATGTCCTGCCTAAATTCGAAGTTATTGTTGATGCAGAGAAGCATGCCTACTTCGAAGATGGCAAAATCCGTGCTACGGTCCGAGCCAAGTAAGATCTTCCCTGCAGATATCTGATGATAATTACCTCATTTTTATCCCTTATATCATCAGGTACACCTACGGCAAACCGGTGAAAGGAACTGCGGAAATAACTGTTCAGCCCAAGTACTCCTACATGTTTGGGTCGGGTGGAGCAGTTTTGGGTGAAACCACCAAAACTGTGCCTATCGATGGGAAAGCTCCTGTGGAATTCGAATTACAGTTCGATCGCAAACACGATTGGGACAAGCAAATGACCATCACGGCCGTTGTGGAAGAGAAGCTAACGGGCAACAAACAAAACGGTTCAGCTGATGTAACCGTGCATCGGGATAAGTATGAAATACGCGGCGAAGATATTCCATATACTTTTGAACCAGGCAAACCAATCACTGTAAAGGTGAGCTCCAAAAATATTTACATTTCTCGAACATTTAGAATTAACGGAATATCTTTGTTAAACAGGCCAAAGTTATTCGAAAAGATGGCACCCCACCGCCAGTCAACCCCAAACAAAAATTGAAGGTCAGCGTCTCGAAAGGATACAACGAGCCAAATATCAATGAAACCGAATACGAGGTGAACGAAAATGGCGAAGCAGCATTCTCAATCACGCTTCCGGATATTGAATTTGTTTCACTGGTGGTATGTACAATTTTAAATCAGTTGCTTTCCATTCAAAATTGTGAATTTTTTTTTCAAAATATTGATGAAAATAACTAAGAAATTTAAAGGATGGGACAAACAAGCTTAACCTAACTTCAGCGTATAAGGGTTCTGCCAAATATATTTGCCTATTTGTATGTAAAGAACGTTCACATGGCATTGAGATACTGTTTCGACTGCTTCCCATTCTCCTAGTTCATTTGAAATGTCTGCAAAAGCATATCATTTTATGCTCACTTTTGATCAAAAGCATGTGCTTTCGTGGTGACGCCATAAAGCCGATAGAATTTCCATTTATTCAATAAAATACACATTAAAATGCTAAACTAAGTGGATCCTCGTTTTCTAATCAATTTTTTTGTATCATAGGCAAAATATGGAGACGTTGAGTCGCACTTTGCACACTTGCGTAAATTCACTGAAACCATAATAACACCGAATTTTCCACAAGTCGATGACAATACACCACTCAAAGCTGAAGTCAAAACGCAAAAGTAAGTCCAACCACTCAATGTTACAGGTGGTAACATTAATTTCATATTATCTATTCGGTTTATAGTCTAAACTTGGACAAAGACATTGAAGTAGAAGTCACAGCTAATAAGGACTTGGATCATTTCTCGTATCAAGTGATTGGACATGGAAATATTATTCAGTCGGACATTATTAGAGACGTAAGAGGACCAATTCCATTTAATAAAAACCTGCGTTTCTATATAAATTTGTATTTCAGCTGCCTAATAAGAAGCGCCATACGTTCAGCATTAAACCGATGTTGGCTATGATGCCCGTCGCCCATTTGTATGTTCAATCTATTCGAGATGGTGAACTGTTGTGGAGCGAATCAACAATTGATATTGGAGAGCATTTAAAAAATCAGGTTTGTTTTGCATAATTTTAGGGACAATTTATGTCAAACTGACAAAACTGGTCGTTCTTTTTTGACAGATTAAAATTGAGACGGCTGAAGAAGTTAAACCCGGCGAAGATGTCAACATAGTGGTGAAGACAAGCCCGAATTCATTTGTGGGACTTCTTGGTGTTGATCAAAGTGTTTTGTTACTGAAGCAAGGTAAGAATAAAAAGTTGTTTTAAATGTTTATCATTAGTGCTTATATTGCCTCAAAAAATAATGAAAATAATAATTAAGTTAGACAGGCATGCTGTGTGTGAATATAAATTAATTAATTATAATTATATTATCTTGTTCAGCAGTAGTGACGCTCGTGCAATTAATAATTAGATATTGTTATAAAATAATTAATAATAAAAACAAATCATTGTTTCTTTATTCACCTCACTTGGAAGTTAGTCATGTGGACATTAACACACCTAGACCACTTTTTTGATCTAGGATATGTTGTTGAATCCAATCATAGAATTTTTTCAAATCATCATTTTATTTGTATTCCAGGAAACGATATTACAAAATCAGATATATTCAGTGAGCTCCGTTCTTATGATGGTTTCACCCACTACTCGCGCTATGGACATCCTGGCAACCAAGCTGGCGTGCTGACCTTTACGAATGCAAACTACACTCTTCCACCACGTAAGTTATAGGATTTAAGAGTGTCATTTGAATTTTCTCGTTGAAAAAGGATCCACAAAATTTGGATCGAATTTTTTTAGGAAAAAAAACACCATAACTGAAATTAAAGAAAAAAATCAAATAATTTCGATGCAAACATTTTTGTAAACACCATACTTCCAATACAATTTAAAACTGTTTCAAAAAATCAATTTGAAAAGCCTTCGTCCTGCCACCCGGTGTAATGTTTGATGCACTGATGCCAACGGCTCTGCAAAGCAGCACTGGTTTCAATATGCAGGACGATGATCAGCCACAAACACGAAAAGAATTTCCAGAAACCTGGATTTGGCAATTGGCCAACAATACGCCGGGGTTCGTTGTAATTCCTTTGACAAAATTTATTCACATACAAACATTTAATTGAAATTAATTTGCGATTAGGACTAAATTTTTTTTAACATCGCCCATTTTGTTGTCCGAGCTTTGTAGACGGTGTTTTGTTGTCGTTATTTTATTTGCATTCGTTAAGTTTGGATAATGGCCCCAATAACTAAATTGGGAATTGGGTTGGGAATTGATGATGATGGACGCTTACGAGTTATTGAAGTAATTTATTTGCTTTTGTGTATATAGACGTTGAGAGAGATTAACGGCAAGGCAATGGTTCGGGATATTACAATTTGTCAAATGTGTTCTCATTTAATGATTATTATTTCAGCTTATCTAAATTGTGGTGAAAGCATTGAATTCTGATTAGAAAAGCGTCGGAATAGACTTTATCGTAAATATATTCCCGACCATTTTTTTGGGTTATGTACGAATCGAGATGCTTTTCCAATATCTCCAAGAGTTTTGAAATTCAATTTCAAACTTTCGAGCTCTTACCGAAAGGTTAGATTCTTCCACATTCTGAAAACTGATTAATTTTAAATGAGTTTGCTCAATTTTCAGCATATGGTACTCGTGCTTTTCTTCAATTTTTTGGATATTAAATTAACTATTTTCTGATACAAAACATCAATTTTAGTTACTATCTATAATATTGCATACTGAATATCAGAAAACTTCAAATATCTTTCAATTCAGCCCTTTAAACGAAGCACTTCTTTCTAGAAAAGTCACCAATGTTTATAACGAAAAAAATTCAAGTTGAATTTCCCACATTGGGCGCTGTTTTGCGTTCCTAGGCACAATCTATTTATCAAAATTGTGATACCAATTGCCTTTTGAAATTAATTATGAAAGGTTAAAGGTGAACTTTTCTTGGAATATTACATTTTTTTTTCAAATTAAAACATAATAAAAGCTGCACGAGCGAGCTACGTTGCATAAAAATTAACGTGTTCAAAGCTGACCCTCCCAAGTCCAGGATGGGTAAAACTCAACAGAATTTTTCAGTACAACATTTTATCCACAAAACTATGAAAATGTCCTTCAGACTTTTCAATTCATCAACTGTATCCATGACTTTCTTATTTCAGCACGTCACTATCGTCTTAAAAACTTCTTACAAAGAACTGATTACCTCAAAATAAAAGGTGTCTCGCGTGGAAGCAGTGATCCCACAATCAGTCGTCATAATCCTAGCGATGTCCTTATTCGAAAATCGTTTCTCGAGACATGGCTGTGGAATGAGACGTTCATTGAAAAACAGTATGTTTTCAATTATTTCGGAGGTTTCTATCCTGGGGCGTTATAATAAATTCATGTTTTACCACACTAAAAGTGCATGTTCGCAATGGACTCAAAAAAGACTATGAACAAATTTAAGGTCCGTTAATCAATTGAAACTGTCCTGTCCTGAACGTGTGTTGCATTTTGCGGCTATATGGTTGGTTCTTAAAATTTTCGGTACAAATTTGGGGAAAAAGTAGTGAGCAATCAGAAATATAAAATCGAAAATAACATTTGACACAATTTTCCACATGTCAGTATTCCACCACCGATTCAATCAAAAAAATTGTGCATATTTTAGCTTTCGTTTATTATACAAAAAGACGACAATCTATTTCCGCTGTGTCTCAAGATACAGTTGACTCATCCAGCTCGGAAGGTTCCATAAAATCCGTAACCAAGGTGCGAAAGGATTTTCCGGAAACATGGATTTTCGATACATTTGTTAGGTGTGTTGTTGCATTAATCTTGACAGTATCCAGGGGTGTTGTTTGTTTTCACCAATTTCTATTAATTGGGGGCATGATCGTATGGTTAAGGAATGCTATATATCTGTTTAAACACAAGGCCACTTGGGAACTAGTTTAGTGTTGTTGTAGTTTTCAAAACTCATGTCTATACATATAATCCAAACTAGAATGTAACTTTTGAACGGATAGTAATTAATTGCATCAAAATTGTTCAATCGAAATGAAACTGAAAATGGTTTCCAGTAATTCATTCCTACGAAATAACCTTTCATTATCAGGCAGCAAAATTAAATGTTACTGCACCGTGATTTGTTTGAACAACAGTTTAACATACATTAAGAAAAGACAATTTTCCACAGCTCAAAATCATCTAAATTCCTATTTGCTGATAACGTAACTAAAAAGTTATTTGAGCAGTTTACAACTTTTCTGCCTATGATACATTGAGATTTTATGATATAAAATAACCAGATTTCTTTGAAATCTCCTGCCGTAGTTGATGGAATGCTTCCAAACTTTTTTTTACACATACAAAGTCCACATGATATTTTTCCGTCCTTTGAGTACTAGCTTTAACACACTTTCTACGTTCGTTTACATATTAAAATCGGTATACTATTATTTTGAAGGTAAATATCATTTCTAAAATGATCGAATCAAGATCTTCTTCAGTATTACTGTATAACGTTATCATCAAATTCTAAATACTGTCATTATAAATCAGTTTACACACCCACGGCGATGCCTTTTTACTATTCAACACAAGCATTAACAACCCAAAGAGTATCAATATCAACCACCCAAAAAACAACGAACAAAATTCAGTCTTCAAACAACACACCAACTTTAATTCGGAAAAACTTTCCGCAAACATGGATTTGGACATATTTAGACGGCATTGGGTTGGTAAAAACAATTAATATATTCTCACACTAAATGGATATGTCTTCATGGGTTTCGTATATGTTCAGATGTTCTAGTACACCATGGAATTAATTTTGTCATTTTTCTTTCTAACATGCACACTTTCCTTTATGGCTTCAATAACTGCTTCAAAAATATGAAAATAATTAGAGATTTCTTACACATCTACTTCTTAGCGTTTGTAAATTTTCAACAAACGGTTGTTTTGAAACCCTGTCATACGAAACATGACACCTATTCAGCGGATATATCATCGATCAGCTGATCTTGATACTGTCAAATTGTATACATTCCAGCCGTGGACTAAACTGCAAGTGTTTCAGTTTTGTTGATTATTATTCTGGCTATTTAAGTTTGTTTGTTTGTTCTGAACGATGTGAATATGATATCATATGACATTTGATGTTATTTTCAATATATTTAAAAAAAACATGTGGTTATTCTTCCCGAAGCAGTCGGTAATATAAAAACATATATTGATTTTTAGAGGTTACAATAATTGTATAGGAAAATTCCATATTCGTTGGATTTTATGGCTACACTACAACTTCCAGTAATTCCTTTGAAAAGCGATATTTATTGTAACCACGTTGATTTTTTTAGCAATTGCTTTCGCGAATGGCTGGGGTATTGCGGATCGTGTAGCTGAGGTTGCATTTGTAACAAATTCGCCAGGAAATGCCCCAATTAAAACAAGGACAGAATTTCCTGAATCATGGATTTGGGAAAGTTTTTCAACAGAACGGTTTGTCACTTTGAGATATTTGAGTGAAATTAAAATTCACTAGAGAATATAAGAGCACTGTAAAATAATTAACTAGGTATTCGATGTAAGACTCGTTTGATAATCGAAAACCTCAACATATCTTTCCTTGAATATTAATTTGAATTGGTGATGGCATTGTAATGGGAATAAGTAACAATAATTAATTTGGGGCCTTGATTGTGATTGTAATATTGTTTTTATGTTTTAAAATTTGTTTCTGACTTAGATTTTCCAATCAACACCACCTTTCCCGACCTACCTATTTTGTTTTCTTCAGAGAAACCGATTGCAGGACACTTCATATCGCAAGAATGAATTGTGCACTCATTTTTATCGTTTTAGTAGTTTTCATCATGCATATTTACTTTTTCGGCTATGATTTTGAGGTAAATGTCTCGGATACTCGCGATTTTAATTCACATTATTTTGCAGCATCATTTTCTCCATTGAAAGGGCTTAATTACTATATAAATTACTCAAGGAATATTCGAGGTCCAATTTTCAGAATGAAATTCATTCAATCTTAAGATTTTCGTCCAGTTGTCTGTCACTTTTATTCGCGAAATTAGAAATAAGTTGGCAACTTTGATACTCTATCACGATGTATTTTACAGATTATCATGAGATACAATATGACGAAGGTTTTACAGAAGAATCCTTGGAAGAAGCAACCTTTCAAAATATTGATCGTGTCTCTGACAGTGAGGAAAACATAATTGTTAGGGAATATTTTCCAGAAAATTGGATATGGGTTGATCAAAATGAAATAGGGTTAGTTTTTGTTGCTTTGTATTTTTACGTGCACATTTTTCTTTACAATTAAAAATTTAGTTTTCATAATAACAGATAAATTCTTCCGTTTATTGGTGAGAGATCAACTGTAATTACTTCATTGCAAAAATAGTTTCATCAGTGGTGATCTTTATAAGCACAGTTTTAATGAACTAAGCTTTGAAACAAATCACCTAAAAAAAATTTTTTGTTAGTGACAAAGTCCACAATAATTTTTCGGAAAGATTATATATATATTTAGTATTTACATCATGAATGGAGATCATTGCCAATCAATAGAAAATCATCACAACATTCTCATTTACTAACCGATATCGATAGCAAATACCACGTTTATGGTCGTTGTCTCTTTAGAACGAATTTCAACAGTTTTCTTTTTATCACCTATTTTCCAAAATACGATTTGGACGTGTCCTGCGTAGTAGTAGTATAGTATATTCCATGTGAAAAGGTGTGATTTCGGTGCTTGCATCCTCATCAAATTTTAAGTCGCTAACCCTTCACAGAGAAATATGACCGGTTACTGAAAATGATTTCTTAATTAATTGATGTGCTTTCTTCGTATTTCCAAATAAAATATCCATATTTTTTCCGTTTACTTCGTTGACGCTATTCTATTTGAAATGCTAGGCAAAAGACATTATTCTCTAGATAGACATCACCAAAAAGTATGATATTTGCATACATACAGTTTCAGCAAGGTTTTTCTCACATAGATATTAAATTTGTAGTAGGAATAGTAGTGTTTATTTCTCCATTTTCCAAAATAAACGTACATTTTTTAGAGTCTTAGAATATACTAGTAGGAGACTTCAGTCTTACTAAGGAGACTCGATATATTTGAATCTTACTATTTATCGAGAGACAACGCACTGTTCATCTTCATCCTTAAAATGATTGTGTTTTTTTAAGCAACTGCCGAAAATAAAATATAGATTTGTCGTTTTTCGGCTCAGTTTTGAGCTCCAAATGAAATTATTTCCCATTGAAGAACTTTTTTACCAAAGTATGTGCTTTTGCAATAAGCAATAAGATTATACAAAATCGCATTCAATTATGGAAACTGGAGCAGGATGGCTTAGTACAAGTATAGGCACAGGTACAGACATTGGGACAGGCACAGAACTATTGGATTGGTACAGGCGTAGAAACAGGCACGGATACAGATGCGGTACAGATTTTTTGCGTGCAATCTATAAAGTCTAGACTTTAAATTGTCGTCTAAAAAAATTACTTTTGGTATAAGCAATCATCAATATTCTCAATTAAATTACTGGAAGCCAATAAAAGATATCTACTATTACCTGACGCACCAACCTTGTGCTAGTCAAAGGACGCTTCTTTGCAGTGCAACGTATGTAACATATTTCTTTGAAATTTGCAGAGTTCCTTTACTCTCACTCGGACGACTATATAATTTACAATCGATTTACCGAAGATGAATCGGCCATGCTACCCAGTCCACCGACAAAAATAAGAATGGACTTTCAAGATGTTTGGCTATGGAACGATTCCTTAGGCGTTATTGGGTCTGTTTCGAATATTTGCTTACTACTAAATTTCAGTGAATATTCTGGCATACTAACAGGATAAATTTAACTGGTGACCATAGGCTTTTTGGGATGAGGTGATGGTTAATGGGCGCCACACTAGAATGAATGAATGCTGCTCATACTCTTCTTCTCTCGAGGAGTCGAGTTTTTTTTGTCATATCAGGGTACACACTTATTTATGTCTTTTTCCTAATAAGCGTTGTTAAACAGAAATATTATTCAACTGCTAGTCTAATATTGTTTAGAACTCGCCTGATGTTAAACAAGAATGCCGAAATGGGATCCTCAACATTGCTCTCATCGCCATCAAACTAATACTGTGTTAGGATCGTGAAATATCTTATCTGCGGCAATCTGTAAAAGCTTTTTGATTTTATAACAACAGAAGGAGATATTTCTACCAACAATTAAATCGAGTTGAAATGTTGTATATAAGGAAGCGTGCGAGATTTCATATGCAAATGATGATTTTTGTATGCGACTACGAATAATCCTTAATACAACATGATTCAATTACCCTTCGCCGTATTATTTAGATTTCATCTGCAATCCAAATGAAAATTTAAGTCTTTCTCATTGCTTGGCATTCACATGGTATCATGCAAAATTTAACACCACTTTTTGAAGAGAGTATGTTTTATGGGCCCCGAAAACATTTTGTCTCTTCATAATTTGTAAAATCATTGCTAAAATTTCGCAAAGATATTATGATTCAAAATAATAAATTCAGCAACGCCTTTATTGTTCCAAATCAATGCTACACCACTTCACGAGCTCTTGACTTGGCTTAGTTCTTGAAACTTTACTATTGTTTTCAATAAAATCCATAACTGTAGAGTAAACACTATTAGTATTTGTATTGAATCCAAAAACATAACTTATACTCTTTAATATCAGTTGAAGCTTCTTTATTTTTTATTACTTCTTTCATTGTTTTTGGCAAGGATTTAAATAGTTTTTTGATGGTTTTTGTTTTAAGAGTCGAATAAACTGCACGTGCTGAGATCCTCCAATAAATTTCCATTATATTTAGGTCGGAGGATCTTGCTGGCTAAGGAAGAGTTTGTATTCGATTAGCCTCAAAGTAGTTTCTTAGTATACGGGCCGTATGAACTGCGGCATTGTCCTGTTGAAATATAAAATTTTCTGACGCAATTCGCGACCAAATTGAGTTAACCGGTCACTAATTACGCTCTTTCCCAGACCATAATACCGCAACCTCCCATCTGTTTTTTGTGTAAAAAAAAACGTTGATCTTTATGTAGGTCGTGAAAGTATTAGTTCAAGCTATCAGGACCATCTAAATTAAAACGCTTTTCATCTGAAAAAAATAACTTTTCGTATGGGTTTTTTTCTAAATTTTCATGATGCATCGTTTTCATAAGAAGATTTCTATAGAACAGATTTACAGTGGAAAATGAAAATTCTCAAATAGGCTGGAAACTAAAGTGTTGCCGAATGTATGTCTTAAAGTTTTGTCACGGATTGTAATTGATGAGTTGAAGTTAGTAACACATGCAAAATTTAAAAAATTATTTTATTTTTATCATTTACCCTTTACTTTACAAAATGCAACCAATTGGTTTCATACTTTTTCAAACATTTTAATAAAGTATTTAGTTTTTCGTTCAATCAAAATTTAATACAGCTGAAAAAGTCCATAACAAAATGTAACATTTCTAATTTTGATAATTTTGATTTTTTCTGAATGGAAATCGATTTATTATTTTTAAACTTATTGAGAGATGAAATATATAAAATAACATAATATTCATTTTTGGGTAGAGAACGATCTTTCTTTAAATAAATCGGTCACTGCATAAAAATTTCCAATCCAAGTACAATAGTTGAAATCGATTTATTGCTTTTACTCAGTTCTAAATTTTTGAGTCGTCCAAATGTGAACATTCTTTGGTTGATTTGAATTTTTTCATTCTGAAAATTCAGCATTTATTATTGCAATGAGCGTAATTGCCACACGAAAGTGTGATCATTCAAATTGTTTATTGTCCAATGGTTTTTCATAAATTAAAGTTGCCAAAATTATGAACTGCATCAAACTTACGGCTGACAATTTATCGAATAAAATTGTATCTTCATTCAAGATTACAATTTCTCCTGATGCTTAAGTAATTCTCAAACCTGATTTTTGGCCTCCAGGAGTTTTGGTCAAAAAGTTTACTGCATCTCACCGAAAAAATTTTCTTCAACCAGCCGCTCCTCAACTCAACAAAAATGAAATTGTTTCAACCGAATTCTAATTCTTATTCTACTAACTTAAGTTTGTATTATCAAAATGTAAGAGGACTTAGGACTAAATTGAACGACCTTAACCTTTCCGCGGACCTTGCGCAACATGATATCGTCTGCCTAACTGAAACCTGGTTGGACTCCTCTATTACCAGTTCGGAGCTCCTCTCCTCATATAATATCTTCAGATGTGAAAGGAATCTTTCTGTTACGAAGAAATCAATTGGTGGCGGAGCTTTGATTGCCATCAAAAAACATATGCCGGTTGAACTTCTTTTTACCTCTTCCTTAAATTCCTTCGATTGCGGCACAGTTAAAATTTCCCCGTCAAATAATTACGATTTAATTATATCCTGCGTATACATCCCGTCTGGTAGTGACTTTGGTGTGTATGAAGAGTACTTTAAACTGATCGATGATTTGACAAATGTTACGAACCCCAACGATCCAATTATAGTTTCTGGTCATTTCAACATTCCACGCATTGACTGGCCATCATCAGGCGTCCCTGAATCATCTGGCTTGACCGATCCTATCGCATCATCGTTAATTTCTTTTTTGCATCGTTGTGCCCTATTCCAATTCAACTTAGTACGAAATACCAATAATCGTATACTTGACCTGATTTTGTCTAATCTCCCTGAAACATTGGTTCATGTCTCTTTAGCCATAAATGCTTACGTTAAGATTGATACCCATCATCCTCCCTTAGAAGTTGACATCACTATTCCTAATAGAACTACCCATATGCCAGTTAAATATCCTAAATTTAATTTTCATAAAGCGAACTATCCGGACCTTAATATAGCATTAAGTAATATTAACTGGGAGAGTGAGCTACTACATCTATCCTGTGATGCTGCTGTCGACCGTTTTTACAACATTCTAGAAGTAATCCTTCCACAATTTGTTCCTGTATCTTCATCTTCTCCTTCTTCTGACCCAATTTGGTTTACTACTGAAATCCGTCGCTTGCTTCATCTAAAAGAATCGTCCCGCCTTAGATACAAACGTCATAACATTCAGGATGACTTAGCTCAATACAAAGAACTTCGTACTCTGAGCAAACTTAAATTAAATCAGGCTCGCCTCTCATACTATGAGAATGTTGAAAACTCTATTAGAGCAGGCAACGTGAAGGTTTTTTGGTCACATGTCAAAAATATTCGCGGCTTTCGCGCAACTCCTTCAGCCTCCATGTATCTTGGTACTTCTCATGCCAATCTACCCCAGACTTGCTGTAACCTACTTGCACAACACTTTCAATCCATTTTCTTATCGCCTAAACCGATTGCCAGTCCCAATATAAGATTTAAGCACTTCCTCACTGTCATCTCACCGCCCTACACATCATCATTTCTTGTTGAATCTCTGATAGAAAATCTTGACCAAAATGTAGGAGCTGGTTCTGATGGTTTTCCTACCCTTTTTTTAAAGCGAACGAAAGATGTTATAAGCCTTCCGCTGAGCATAATATTTAATAAAAGCATCACTGCCGGAACATTCCCAAACTATTGGAAAGATGCTCTTCTTGTCCCAATACACAAAGATGGCCCCGATAATTTAGCGTCAAACTACCGACCAATTTCCCTACTTTCGGTCTGCTCCAAGCTACTGGAAAAACATATTCATAACTTTATTCTCCATCACTTCGGTCATCTGATTGCAAATGAGCAACATGGTTTTCGTTCCCTTCACTCCACGTCCTCTAATCTTGTTGGCTTTACAAACTTTGTTGCAAATTCTTTCGAGTCCAGACTGGACGTCCATGTTATTTATACAGATTTTGCAAAGGCATTTGATACAGTGCCTCATGATATTCTCTTGAATAAATTAGTCACCCTTGGCTTCCCAGACTTTCTTTTGGGTTGGCTAACTTCTTATCTTACCGACCGAAGCTGCCGTGTAGTTTTCAATGGCTGCACTTCGTGTCCGTTTTCTCCAAATTCAGGTGTCCCTCAGTGCTCAATTCTAGGACCGCTTCTCTTTCTACTTTACATAAATGACCTGCCACATCGCTTCTCTTGCGAATGTCTTTTATACGCCGACGATCTTAAGCTTTACGCTCGCATAAAAAACTGTAGTGACTGCCTCAACCTGCAACCAACATCAACATCTTGTCTAGCTGGTGTTTAGAAAATGGCCTAACGCTTAACGTAGACAAATGCTTTATGATATGTTATTCTTTGAAAAAAACACCATTTGACGCCATCTACCATATTAACAACAGTGAATTGAAAAGAGTTAACACTATCAAAGACCTTGGAGTTATTTTCGATGAGAAACTTCGCTTTAATTTTCAATATTCCGACTTAGTAAATCGTGCATCACGTATGGCTGGTTTCGTACTTCGAACTTCCCAACAGTTCTCCTCTATCGAAAGCTCCCTCACACTTTATCGAACCCTGGTGCGAAACATTCTCGAGTTCGCTTCGGTTGTTTGGTCGCCTTATCATGCTTGTGATCGTACACTGCTTGAGTATGTTCAACGTAAGTTTACACGATCTTTGTTTTATAAATTCGGCCTACCGTATACGGAGTATCCTGATCGGTTAAGAATTTTGAAACTTCCCTCACTTCTTGATCGTAGAGTACTTCTCGATCAATGTTTTTTGTATAAGTTATATACCGGCCTCATCATGTGTCCTGCATCCGAAAGCATAGCACTTCGCGTTCCTTCCCATAACACCAGGAGTTACAACTTTTTTAATCCCACCATTGCTGAATTAGCTGTATACTTTAACTCTCCTTTGCACAGAATAATGAGACAGCATGATGCACTTCAACTTGGTCCTATGTCCTCATCTTTTTATTCTTTCAAACGTACTTTAATTTCAAAACTTGAAACCCTGTAATTTTAATGTGCAATTGGATCTAATCTGTACATTGAATTTTTCCTAAATAAATTATAAAGGCTCATATTTTCTAGTAGTAGCGAAAAGATAAGCGTATTTTCCTGAAATTTGAGTAATGCTTAGAAAAACTCTTTTGTTATTTGTGAAAAAAAAACAGTACAACTCATAAAAAAGATTAATTATCGACTTCATACCTTTATAAAATTATACTCTTTCAATTTTCATAAAAATAATAAAATGTTTTGAACAAACATCAGCCAACGGTCTGCTTAAAGCTGTGCCACATGTGCACTTTTATTGTAGTCCCTAATCCTTTTAGGTCTCACGGCCGCATGTTTGCTTAATCCTGCGATCCATACGCTTGAATTTCCGCAATTTTTTTGCGTTCAATTGTAGCAAAATTCTATCTTATTCTTTATTCTTATCTGGGCCTTCTTTCCCTTCAATAGTCAGCTTCCAGCCGTCATTCTTTCAGGAGTCTGTCTATATTTGACAGTCAGCCAGTCTTGTTCTGAGTTCTGATCAATGCAAATCTTTTCGTGATATTATATTAGTTTTTGCTGTTCTTTGCTTCATAGTGAGCTTTCTGATTTGATTTGTATGCTCTCTAGTCTAGTCTAAAGTCTAGTTATACTCATATTCTTTGATTTGATAGAATTGCTGACTTATTCTGATTAAGGAAGGATTATTCTCCACTAGCGACAATGCTTTTTTGGAAAGTTTCTGTGATCGTCACATGGTAATTATCCCACGATAAATACATGTCGAGTTTCCGGCCACAAGGAACATCACTCATGTTGAACAAGAAAATCATTCCGTGGCGTCACAAAGAAGACAGTCGTCAAAAACTGCATGAGCGTTTCAGTGACGGCATTTCTTTGACTAAGTGAAGTAATTTCAAACTTCAATCTGGTGATTCTTTCTGAAGTGTCTCGCTAAGACATTTGCTTTTACACAACTTTAAGGGCTTCTGCATGTGACTTGACTCTGCTTCATCATTCATGAAATCATCATCTCACGTCACTGGATTTATTGCTGTCCAATCTTCAGTGGGTGCTTCTGTTGTCACCATTCAAGTTCTCCTATACGAATCTACTCATTCCTTTCTTAATTCAGAGCGCAACTTTAATGCATTCTATTAAATATAAATTAAGTGATGATTTCGAAAGTTAACTAACCGAGATCCGGAATTCTAACATTTCTAATAGTTTTCAAAAAACCTGGCATTTTTTGTGTATTTTTCTCTTGGAGATATCAAATCGAAAACAATATTGAATTTTTTGTTGCAATATTTATGAAAGAACATGCGAATGGACAGTCCCGTTTTGATTGTAAGCTCAAAAATATTGAAAACTGACTTTTATTATAAACCAAGTGTCGCAAAGCATATTTTCAAGTATAAAATAAGGACGTTTTCAACATTCTTATGAATATATAATGAAAGAATGTATAACCAGACCAGCTAAAAATGCAAAAAAGGAAGAAACATCGAGAAGAGAAAGCGTCACTCTGTTCATTGTTTCTAGGTTCTTTACAAATGCTCTGATGCCAACAAATGAACTGGTAATGCCTGTTCGTTTGAAATTCTGTCTTCTGTGTTTATGGTGTGGTAATGCAAATTGTGTGTGAGCGTATATTCTGATGCCGTACAGCAGTGGAAATATAATTAGAAATACTTGTAGCTTCCCCCAAAAAAACCTAATTTGACAATGAATCATTCAATATAACTCATTCGCCTTAGGTTAGTTTTTTACCTGATTCAATGGAAACTGAGCGACTAAAGCGTTAGTCGATGCTATCTCTAAAAGGGCGACAGGACAATAAAATCTTGAAAAATCCAAAATTTAAAGTAGACACGTAATTAGAAACACATAAAAATTATTTTAAAATTCATTTATTTAAGCAAATATTTTACCAAATAAAAACAATGAATTACAAAAGCATATCAGTAACGTGTCCTGAAACTCTTATGTTTCACAACCGATTCGACATTGTCATTAAGGCTGAGGCTCCACGTCCGATTCCAAACCGATTATTATTTGGAATGCGTAAACAATAAGAACGACGGGCGTCAAGGCTCCACGTCCGATTCCAAATCTGAAATAAGAACGTGCGAGGCTCTTGAATCAGATTGTTAACTTCCCAGTATATGGGAAGTTCTTGTAATCGCCTCGAAAATCGAAATTGAAATTTTCAACTTTTCTTTACGTTTTGAGGTCTATAGAGTATATATAAAGTGTTTTTAGAAAGAAGTATGTGTGTATGTACGTACGTACGTACGTATGTATGTGCGTTCGCGGGCAGTTTTTCTACGAGCATAACTCACGTAAACAAAGTTGTATCGACTTCGTTAAGGTGTCAATCGAAGCGTCTTTGCAATCTTAAGAACTGATTAGTTTTTGGAAAACTTCGGTCGGGGGGTTTGCTGTTTTCATTCCTTGAAGGTCAACCATGTTATGCGCTATAACTCACGAACCAAACATGCGATTTTCATTGTTAAGGTGTCAATCAACACGTATTAACATTTTTGTGAATCTATCAAATTTTTAAAAAAATCGTTGGAGCCGTTTTTTAATTTTTTAAAAAAAAGTGCAAAAAATTAGGTTTTTTTTTCAAAAACACAAAATTTTTAACTTGATTTTGAAATCTAAGTGATCAATGTTTATATAATTTATATACTCCAAATAGTTCTTGTGAAAAACCAGCAAAAGTTTTTTTCATGATTACAAAAAAAATTAAATAAAAATAAAAAATCATTTAACGTTCAAGGTCATTTACGTCATTCATTATATCTTGAGAACCAAATATAGTCTTTCGATCATTAAGGTGTCAATCGACGCGTATTAACAATTTTATGATGTTTTTATATTTTAAAAAAATCGTTAATGCGGTTTTTCCAATTTATTAAAAAAAATTGAAAAAGATGTGTTTTTTTCATAAAAAAAATTCATTTTTAACTTGATTTGCACATCGTCATAATAAATGTTCATAGAATTTATAAACTTTTATCAATTTTTGTAGAGAAACCAGCAAAATTTTTCCTCATGATTAAAAAAAAATTAAATTAAAAATAAAAACTCATTCAAAGTCACCATGTTAAAAAGGGTTCATTCGAATCATTATACTTTAAATCTCTTATTCTAAAGACATTGTTGTATAGTCAATCAAAGTTTATTAATATTTGCAAAATTTGAGCAGATTTTCAATAGTCTTCACAGCACCATGTTTTAACTTTAATTAAAAAAACTGCTTTGTAACCTGTCCCCCCTCCGATTGATCCGCGTGAATAATCAATCAAACCAACGCACCGCAATCCTTACGTAATCAATTGACGCTCGCGTAGATGTTACGATTAATATTAAGTTATTCCAATAACTTTCATGAGAGGTAAATTTTTATTATTAAAATTAATATTATTTCCATAATTATTATCGTGTTTAATATTTTTAATATCTATGTAGATATTACTGGGAAGTTGACCGTGTGGGTCGCACCTCGCGGCTTGTTTGTTTAGTGTTCATTCTCGTGTCAGTGCTCATCGTGAAAACATCTGTCTTGTGTTGTTGATAGTGTCAGT
This sequence comes from Oxycera nigricornis, assembly GCA_963942545.1. Classification (NCBI taxonomy): domain Eukaryota; kingdom Metazoa; phylum Arthropoda; class Insecta; order Diptera; family Stratiomyidae; genus Oxycera; species Oxycera nigricornis. The sequence goes on from OZ012661.1 coordinate 85,887,928, forward strand.
GCTAAAATCCTAAAATGGATGAATTCTGGCACTAGGGCACACTTCTCGGCAAACATTCTCCCACGCCGCATCATTCAATTCCCTGTTGTGGTAGTCTGCCTCCGCAATACTCCATATTACCGGATTATTTCCTACTGCCGTTATCACCTGCTCCATGGCCTTCTCCGTTCATTGCCTTTTAACGAATGACCACAACGCATGCGCATACAGAAAATCGTTTTCTGAAAACCGGCCGTGGAGCCGGGTGCCATCCGATCTTATGGCGAAAGCGTGTAAATGAGCGAGAAGGAAGCGCCTTCGTTCTGATTATGAATTGGAACGTCGACCCGGGTCATTATGAACCGGGCGGGTCGTAAAACCGGCGTTCTTGATCGAATCGGACGTGGACGCAGGGTCGCCCGGTTCTCATATAGATAACATGCAAAATAAGAAAAGGTCGCGCCGCTATGACGTTCATTCTTAAAAACAAACAAACCGAAACCGATTTGGAATCGCACGTGGAGCCTCAGCCTAAAAGTCTCCTGCGTCTGTCCACATTTATGGATGCCCATAGGTCTTTCATCGCTTCGAACAATTAGTCCATGCTTGTGAAATTTCTTACTGCTATGGCTTGTTTTATGTCTCCTTTCAAATGCTAGGTTGAGTGTAAGTCCGGACTCGCTGATGGCCAATCTAAAACGGCGATGTTGTTGTCCTCCAGAAACCTTCTTGTGTGTCATGCCGTTTGTTTGGGGTCGTCGTCGTGCTGAAACTTTCATATAATAGGAAAATTTTCCTCAGCCCATGGCAACATGATGTTTTATGAATACTTTTCGTTGGTTAATAGTTCTTCTATGTGATATATGGGTCCAACACCAAAACACCACTTCAAATATTGATGAAACCACCAGTTAAGTTTAGCAACTTCTGCATTTAAAGCCAATGTGATTTATATTTGTTTCATCGCTCCAAAAGATGAACTTCCACTCATTTTTTCAGATGAAATGTTCCTGTGTTTAGTTACCGGTACCAGAGGCTTTTTCCTGGCTATCCTGCCATGTAGTCCGGCTTCCAGAAGACGTCTTTTGGTTGTTCGCTCTGAAATATCACTACTTTCTCAAAAAAGTTGGCGATGATAGCTGATCTTTTTGATCGTCGTTTCGATGTGCGGACAATTTGTCTATCCATACTATGAATTGTCTTTCAGGCTCTTTTATTCCGGGGAGTATCTTGAACAAGCCTGCGGTTTTACACGTGTTTCAGTGCTCCGTAAACAGTTTTTATGGAACACTCAAGGCGGCTGGCAAATTGTCAATATGGCAAGCTCTCTCAAGTCTACAATTTTTGTCTAACTAGAGGAGTTCAACTCCTACACTTTTCCAGCGTTATTGCAATTAAAAAAACTTTTTAAATCTTTGGAAATCATATTTAAACTGTAACGAAAGCAACTGGCTTTTTCAAACTGATCATAACGAGTTTGCATGTCATCCTATTTATAGTAGAAAACAGTGTTTCTAATTACGTGTCCGCTACAAGTCTTAGGTTTTCCAGGACTTTGTTGTCCTGTCAGCATCGGCCAAATTTTTGCATCCTTCATTTGTCATTGAATCAGGTTAAAAAACAAACCGAATTAGTTATATTGAAGGACTCATTGACAAATCGGGTTTTTCTTAGTAAGATAGTGTAGAAGTGTTTCTAACTATATGTCCGCAGCTGTTTACGCTTATAAAATGATTTTTGTATGACTCAATAAATTATATATATTTTTTGACATGTGTAACAATAATAGCATTTAGAGAATTGATTAGAAATTTTATTTTATAACATGTAATATTCTCTATTCAGTCATTATTAGGAAATATAAGAAAATGAATAAAGTAAGCTATGCATTTGAAGAATCAAACGTTACATCGGAACTCCCTGAAATAGAACTAAGTGAACATTCATCAAATATTGTTGCTCGACAAAATTTCAAGGAAGTGTGGCTTTGGAAAAATTCAACAATAGTTCGGTTGGTTACTAATTTTTGTTGTTGTTGATTGTTTGGAATATTTCTAACTTAATTTGAGTGTTTTTTGTTTTGTTTTAAATTCCACTCAAATGTCTTCATCTATTATGTAACTGCTTGGTGTTGAAACAATACTGTACTTCAAGTACTCTGAAAAAATCACTATGGAATAACGGGTTGTAAAACAGCTTTGATGCAAACAATCATTTCATTTTTCAAAACACTGTAGGATGTCACCACACGTTTAAGAAATATAAAACTTAATTAATTTATCCCAAACAATTGTTTTTAAGGATTACTATTTTTTTCTTATAAGTCAATCCAAAAACGTCTTCAAATTTGTAGCATCTGTACAATTTCAAAAACCGTCATATTGTTGATACCGCTTAAGTTACAAAGCTTAAAACCAACTGAAGGAAACATACATGTTTTAAATCATCCTCCAAAATTTTTCCATTTTACATTTCAGCACATCGTCCTGTCTATTTTGGTGTTGGTTTGCCGGGTATGGTATTCCAAATGCAACCTCAATACGCGCAGGTTGCCTTGTCTGTACCACGACCAATTGGCCAACCTGGGTCGATTGAAGTACGAAAACTCTTCCCTCAAGTGTGGCTATGGGATAATTACACAGACTCAAAGTGTGTGAATTTCGTTATTATTTTAAAATGTTTTTGTCCTTGTAGCGTTGCCTTGATGCTTTTTATCCAATGTCTTTGTGTAACGTTTGGTAAATGGAATACTATCTTCTGGTCATTACTAACAACATACCTTCGTATTTGGGACATTATAAAAGCAAGTGAAATCATATCAGTGTCAATAGTTTGTAGTTATGAAAAATTGAAAGGACTATATAAAAAAATAAGGCATGCATAAACCCACATCATATTTTAAGCAATGGAGACCATGTTAAAGGATTTAAGGAAGATTTTCAAGACTCATAAAGCAGATCTTAGCTCAATTTTTAAGCAATCGAGTTTTCAGAATTTTGATGGGCATTAATGTTTAACCGCCAGGATTATGTTCAATAAGACAATATTTTAGGGGTTTCAGCATATCCAAAATTCATTTTTCAATCTTTGTTCACAAAATTTTGTATAAGAAACTTCATTTATTTCACTTATGCAGAATAAAACTTTCAAGTGTACTCTCTTATAGCGTTGGATAATATAATGGCTATATCGCTCACAAGCTGGCAAGATTCGGCTGTAAATGATGGTAGTGTTGAGGTCGTTGTTGAACAGCAATCGGAAAAGAATGATATTGATGAGACTGAACCGATTACGATAACTGTTCGTGAACAATTCATTGAATCTTGGATTTGGACAGATTCACAGAGTTCACAGTATGTTTGTATGTCTTTCTGTCTACAACCATATCTAACTTATACTGTACATATAGCTATGTGAAAATGATGCATTGTGCCCCTTTTTAGGTAATGAATAAAATATCCATTTTTGAAGCATGACTCTAGGTTTGAAGAGCCAAAAGTTCGTTTAAAATGCATGATTTCTCCCATTTTCAACACGTTACGAACGCCAAACTTTAAATTGTACAATCCTTAATTTTATTTGTGTGTATGAAGGCTCGAAAAAAGGGAAAAAAATGATTCAGAGCATGCAGAATGCATCCCGTAATTGCATTTAATCTCCTATTCAAACTATTAAAAACGTGACCTCAGCATCAACGAACCGATCAGGAAGATTTTCTGGACTGAAACATTGGTTCTTTAATGAAGTTATCTAATTGTCCATCTATTCTTCGAATTTTCTTGATTCATCATTGCAAATTTTTGGATGTGTTTTCTGTTTGCGGACTGCTCACCTTTCTGACCCTCAAAAACTATGCGAATACGTTAAAATTCATAGCTAGTGATGAAGTTTTTTTTGATAATTAAATCAATGTTAACAATAGATTTACTCAGATATCCATCAACCTGACTTTTTACCGTAATTAAATATTTTTGAAAGCAGAAAAAACATTTAAAACCATATAAAGAAAAATGTATAAACCCACGCTGGGCGCTAAATTTTACATTCAGATCTTTTACAGCTGGACCACTGCAATTTTCTTCTAAACTATCAAAAAACTTTTCCAATAAATTTCTCAATAAAATTTATCATTTATTTTCAGCATTTTGAAAGTAAAGTTCAATATTCATCGCAAATATGGCCTCGAAAATTGTGACCGAAAATGTTCCTCCATTTTTTTTGCAATTTCATTCCAATTTATTTAATGGTACATATGTACGTTTTCCTGTCAGAATTCAAGCCAAAGTTTTGATAATATCATTATTATTGAATTTTAATCAGAAGGCGTATTTCTTTCAGTTCTCACTATTTCTGAAGTTTTAGCTTTAGTTTAATAGGGCTTATTTTTGATCCAAACATTGTCTTTTTATATCTACTTCACAGGTTATCGTCCAATGGAAACACTTCTTTTTGGTGGTGGTCCTGTCTATGCTCTTGCAGCAGGTCGACCTGTAACTTTAAATAGACCTGTAATGTTTGGAACTAGTGTTAATCGAGTGGTTGAAAAACCAATTGAGATCCGAAAAGAATTTCCACATACATGGCTATGGGAGAATTCAACCAACATCAAGTTTGTCCTATTTTCTATATTTTTCATTCGATAGTTTGTAAAGCGTATTTAAGCAAACTTCGCTCAGTTTTTTGCTAACTTTAATCAAAAAAGCAGACAAGTGCTTTGATATGATAGAATTAGATTAACCTATTTAATGTTTCAATTTTTGATTAGTAAATTGGGTTTTTATTCATTTAAAGTCCGTTTTTGAAATAATTTATGCCAATTTCTAAAGAAACATCACATTTTCGATGAAAAAATACTAGGCAACGATTTGTAAGAAATGCTAAATTGATATTAAATCCTGTTCTTTGTTGTTTTGTTGCAATGTATGTGTAAGCTTCAATGTTATTCTCATATGTGTGCATTATCTCTTTGACTTCACTATTTCATGTTTCATAACTTCGTAACTGATTTTTTTCTACCAACTATTATTTCCATCTTCACTTCTGAAAAGAATTTATTTCAATGATCAATATGAAAAAAACAAACGATAATTTTTTTTCGATATAAATAAAAAAACAGCCTGAATATCAAACACTATAGACACCCACTTTAATTGGCTCATACATTTTTTCAATTGAATCTGAAAATCTGCACCGATTTGTATGAAGTTGTGCTGGAGTTTTTGTTAGTAATATTTTCGTTCCGCATAATATTCTGAATTGAAAGTCGCAACGATAATACATGAAAGAAACAAATTCAAAATGGCTTTGTTTATAATTTATGTAACTTAATTCGATAGCTTTTGGCTCAACAAGATCCGTCTTCCAACCAATTTTTTCAAATTGTTTTTTAAATATTTTTTTAGAGATTTACTATGACTCCGTACCCTTGGCCATATCAAATTTTGAAGTCCTCGAAAGAGAACCACCAGTGGCATTGGCTATACCAGAATCTGGTGCTAATACTGAAGCACCAATCGAAATACGTCAAGAATTCCCAGAGATTTGGCTTTGGGAACAATCCGATCTGAACAAGTTTGTGTTAATTGAAAATTATTTGTAATACTTTCACGAAAACGCATTCATCGCAAACATCTAGTTCTTCATCTAAATTTCACTCCGCTTACCAACCCATTTCATGAATTGAAGTGTAGCTAGGACTAGAATATTTCCTAGAGTCAATAATTTTATGGTGGATGGGTAATTTTGCTTCTCTTAGCTGCCAACAATTAATTGGTTGACAGGGACAAGTGTAAGATAAAAACAATCTAATTGATATTTTCGGTTAATCATTGTCATACATTTTTAGAAGATTCTTTAGAAAACACCATTCTTAATGCGGAATGATCAAACAATTTAGTTTATCTTGAATCGTATCGAGTATCTTCTTAAAAGATAGGGCTCTGATTTCGTTCAATCACAACCGTACATGATGATTTATTATTTACACAATTTGGCTTTCATTTTCTACTTATTTATTTCCTTTTTGTTTGATATGCCCCAAAATAATCTGTGATCAATGCTTTTGATTTATTTTGGGAAGTGATTATTTTATATATTGACGTTTTTATATTAAGAACATCCTTAGTTAAATAATCTACAAAATATTATATAATTTACTTTGAAAAAAAACCGTTTATTTATATCATCTCCAATGGCACAACAGTACCACCTTTTGCTGATATGCAGGAATATGGCGTCCTATGGCCGCAAATATTATTATTAGAGACGTTTTTCCAGTTTTGTTACCCATTCAACTCTATGTATACTCCCTTGAACAAATATGCTATGGTAACGACGCCACGAAGTAACCAAAACATCCTTTCATAGGACAGAAAAAACTTCCTTCTAAGCGTTCGGAACATCTAATTGAAAATATACAAGAATATTTGTGGTTTCTAATTTTTATATTTCATTAAATTTTATAGCTATGCTGGTTATTCCACTCGCTGGAGTATTTAACGGAGGACTAGCAGTTCCAGCAGTTGCTCTTTTCTCTCAACCCGTCAATGCTTCAAACGTCCAAAACATATATGAAAGAACAGAATTTCCCGATATTTGGCTATGGCAAAATTCAACGATATCTAAGTTTGTGCTTATTTATTCGTTTCTGTTTAAGTGATTTTTTAAAGGTTTTAAATTTCCAGCCTTTATTGACTAATACAACGAGGTTATGGTTTTCTTCTATCGAATTCAATTTAAAATGTGTGGCAAACTCAATCCACATATTCATCTTACACTCATTAACCACTTACGATTATTAAGTGAACCGAATTGATTTAGAAAGACAAAAATAACATTTTGATATTTTGAACATTCAGTGTGAATGAGAAACACTGATCATTTCAATGAATTTATATCATGTTAACTTGACTGTGTTGGCGACCCCATTTCAAAACAAATGTCCTTTTCAAATTTTAAATCCGTTACCGCCACACTTAGATTTGAACAGCTACAGCACACATATTGAACGCCTAGTGGACAGTAAAGCCTAGTACACAGTTCGGTTATGAGCAGAAATTTGTATGAAAATTCTGCAGTTGCAGAAATTCCGCACAGAATTTCAGACTCAATTCTGCAGTAGCAGTACACAGTTTTCTGCGCAGAATCGATGAACTCGGTAGATGGCAGCACCAAGTACTCTCCACACTTTTCTGACTTGAATTTTAATTGTTTCGACATTTATTTTGATACAGAAAGTTGACGTTGGCAATAGCTGTCATTAAAACTGTCATTGAAGTTGTTTCCAACATCAACAGCAGCCGACATTTGCGAAAAGATAATTGTTTCGTGAATATTCTCCACTAGTCTCCATTGTCAAATTTCCAGCAGCAAATTATTTACCAAATGAGGAGACATGCAGAATTTTCTGTTCTGAATTGAACTGTGTACTAGGCTTAATGGAGCAAACTTGTCGACAGCTGACTTATCGTTTATTGCAGCGATTATTTTATATTTTCGATTCACTATTACATACTAGTACTTGCCTTAAGGTACCTACTAGTCCACAAATTTCAAAAAATGAAAATTTTTGTTTTTGAATTTTTCGACTCCTTAGAACTTCAAAAATGACCTCCAGAAATATCTTTTCGAAATTCCAAAGTTTAATATATACCATAAATAGCGACTTTGAGTGTGTGCACGTTTTCGGCTCTTTGCAGATGTTCGATCAGCTGTCGGTCGCGTAGCCTCTCTTTCATTCCCCTTCTCTACAATACCGATTTCTCCTTTACACATTATATTTGCGACTTGTTTACCTGTGTTTAGTGCTAATTTAGACTTCTACATATCAATTGCGTGTTTTTGAAAAATGTTCAATTTTTCATTTTTCAAACAATATTTATCAGCAACATGGAACAAAAACTTGAAACGAGATAATTTCCGGATCTACCGAACCGATTTACAAAAACTTTGACGGATTCATTTGTTAGAGTATAAAACACCGTAATCCACCAAAATATGACCAAAAAAATTAAGAGAGAAAAAATTTGGCGTTAAAAAACCTACGTAATAAGGCCGATTTTTACATTTTTTTAACTGATTTTTTTGTAAAACGGTGATGGATTACGGTGTAAGAGGCTTTTCTTTTTAAAGTGCCGTTAATTTTTTTTTTTGTTTCAGATCTATCAATACATAAAAAGATACCCTGCCGCGGAGTAACGATTTTTTCAGAACTTAATTTCAGCGCCCTCTATAAAAGAGAATAATAAATAAAAAATTAAAGTTATATATTTTTGTGTTATTCAAATATGAAATAATACTATAAAAAACATTCATGCCAATATACATATAATGTAGTTTCTGAGAAACAAATGCTTGAAAACTGGTATTTTTTTCGCCTTCTAGTGGACTGGTACCTTAATTGTGGGTGTTCGGGATGGGGCATACACTTTATAACCTTGTTCAACATTTAAACGAAAATTTGCAAATTTTAAATCACTTATTTCTAAATTAAATTATGTTTTGTTCGGCATCTACACACTTGATCAATGTGCAAAGTCGTGGAAGCAGACAATGATACCTCAGGAGGAATTTCTCACGAACCAGAAAGCGTTTGACCAGCATTTGGCTATTGTCAGGGGAGATAGATTTCTAGTTATTGATGCGTTTCTAGCCTACGTGCTTCTGATACCAGGCAATGACAAGTTTTATTTTTACGAGCATTCATTCCCACTTTCGAAATGTTTTTTTTGACGATACAGACTTATCTTTTTGAACCGTTGAATAACCGTTTAAAATAATTTTTTATTTCCTTTTGTTGAGCACTGATAACATCATGTTTTAATATTTTTTATTTATGAGTTATTTTCACTTTATTAGGATACCCCCTACTTGGTTTTGTAGGTGGGGGTTTTGGCGTTGGCATTGCAGCGCCTCAAGCTGAAGGTGGAGCAATGATTTTTGCTTCACCCACTGTTAACAGACCGACCGAACCGATTGTCGAACGTAAAGAATTTCCTGAAGTCTGGCTATGGGATGACTCGACACCCTCAAAGTTTGTGAATTGTTAAAAAATATATTTTCTTTTTTGCTCGCTAGCCATTGCTTCTATAAAAATCAATGTGTAGAAGTTTTTTTTAAAAATTAACAGTTGAAGGTTTTGGGGACACTTGAACACTAATCGAATCGTATCTATTTCAAATTTCAATGTAGGATTTTTTCCAGTAAATATTTTGTTTGGCTTTTCCAGAGAAATTGGGATTGGTTTGAAAATATCATTTTCACGGTATTCAAAAATTTAGCTATGGTAGATTCAAGGAAAAGAATAAAGGAAATTTAAGATGTTTTGTGCGTGTTTGTCGTTTTTTTAGTATTGCTCGGAAAAAATTATAATTTTTAATCTAACTGCCCTTTGCCAGAAAAAAATAATATCATTCTTACATTTGAATGTTTTTTGAGAACTTAATGTTACAGTTCAAACCATTTGAGCACAGGCGGAAATTTCACTTTGCTTTACAATGATATTCGAACGAAAAAATCTTCTTATTTCTCAGATTCAGAATCCCGATTGTGGTGAAAATATTGTTCGAATTCAGATTTTACCTGAACTATTGGAAAGAATTTTAGTAGACAAGAATTTTATGCATTACTATTAAGTAATAATTTAATTTAAATGTAAGCTATTTTCTAATTGTATAATCAACAACCTTAAATCAATTTTAGTTGGAAAACTATATTTTGCATATTTATAAATAGTTAAATGCAAAAGGAATCTGAAGTAATTGAAACCCAAGAAAAAATGACACAAGTTGCTACTGAATTTTTTTTTGAATTTCCACAATTGTGGTTGTGGATAAATTTCTCTGTAAATAAGTTAAGTTTTGTTTGATTTTAAAATTTCTATTTTCGGCTTAATTACTTCAACGATTTTGCTGTAGTTTTTTTTCGTTTCGCTCGTTATTTTCCACAGTAGAAATATACAATATTCATGTATACATTTTTATTCACAAACAGTGACTCTAGAAATCCGGGGAAAAATTAAACATAAGGTATCTAATGAATGTCGCCATCAAAAAAATTCAAAACTTTGTATTACTTTGATTAATTTCCTATTGCCAGTATATTGTTTTGATGATTTCTTACTTAATTTCAGTATGTGAAAATGACTTTCGTGATGACATCCTAACACCTATGTCTGCAATTTTTCCTATATCAAATGTTCATAGAGAAAATCATGATCATTATTTTGGTGAATATTTGCCAATCCGAAAAGAATTTTTGGATGTTTGGCTTTGGGATTGCATCAATGAAAAAATGTTCGTTTGAAAATAATTTTGTCAAATGTTTTTTTTTGAGTATCAAATCACCAATTTGTGTGATGATGAGAAGATCTATTTATTTATTTGTTTGTTTCTGTGATAACATCCAAAAAGATAAAACAATGTGACTAATGATAATTTTTGGTCGGACCAAAAATATTCGCTAAATATTTTCTGAATAGTCTGTCAATAAAAGTCCTATCAATTTCAGTGGAATTTTAATAAAAATACTAATTTTTATGTTTTAAATTGGACAGTTTCGTAGATTCTGTAACCTGCAAAGTCAATCAAATACATCTTAGGCCGCTTTTGGCTTGCAAAAAATATATGTTTTTGCAAATACTTCTATAGCCCACGCTGGGCGCCAAATTTCATGCTCCGAAAATTTTCAAACGATGGCATTCTCTTTACCTTGTGCCGCAATAACTCTTTCAAATGCTTTAGGCTAGTTAAGAAGCTTTTCTATATATTGAGATGAATATGTTTTTCTTTAGCTCCCAGCTTATTTTCTCAAAAACAGAAAAATATAACTAGGGTCTCATAGATTTGTTGCAATGATTTCTTTGTATAGAGCTGAAAATTGTTGTTATCAAAATTATCATTCATCCAAAAATAAGCGAACACATTACTATCTACTTGTATGTGTTGAAGATATACCTGTGCTGATTTTCGGATCATACAACAGATTAGCAGAGCGCCAAAAAGGCATGGTTTTTTATACTACTCCTCTTCAACGAAGACCAATGGCAACAATACCAGTGGAACCAATACGCATCCGAAAGGAGTTCGCTCAAGTTTGGCTTTGGGATCAGATCATCAACAAAAAGTTCGTTTCAGTTGATTTTGTACCGATTAAAACCATAATTAATCCTATTTTCTTAAATTGACATCTGGGAAATTCCAATGACCTCATATATGCCGATATGCATTTGATTTGCATGCCTTGCAAATGGGCGTTTGAATTTGCTATGTTTTAAGAATTTGGCTGACATTTAATGGACTTCCAATTGAAGTGATTTTTCTGTAATTATTGATAGCGTAAAATCACTTTTTCAAAGGAAAAATTACACAGCATTGGAAAAAAAACATTTTATTCGCTGCTCCAAAAATAGGTTACTTTTGCTATTTTTCCTTATTGTTGGCAGTGAAATAAGAGCTCCTTAATATTGAGTGGCATCTCACTGGTAACTCATAAAAATGGAGATCTCTAGAAAATTGAAAAATTGTTGATTTTGCAATACTTCGATTGCATGTCAAATTATAGTTATATTTTTCGGTCAAACTATCTTTAAAAAGGGTTCGCAATATTCATTAAAAAATTTGTTACATTCTTGATGTGAATACATGAACTAATATAGAATTACAACAGTCCCAATTCCTTTTAAGCATTTTCAACTGTTGCTATTATCCTTTTATAAGGCTTGAACTGTATCACCACTGGTGAACAATGTTTCGTATGCAAGGCTCTCATAATAAGCCCTTTGTTTGCTAGCTGGAATAAGGGAACCACAAAATTTTCTTCAATGATGATCCCACCAAATTCAGACCCAAAAATTATCAGAACTTTTCAAATTTTTGTTCACTATCTTTCAAGCATATTTAAATCTGTTTTTTAATTTGTTTCCATCGGTTCCTTCATATCCAAGGAATACTCTTCAGTGAAATGATGGCCGTTCAATATGATGATATGGAAATGGCTGCGAATAACTTGCCGGCATACAGCTTTCACGGTCGTCCTCCCATCCAAATTCGAAATGAATTTCCTGCAGTTTGGCTTTGGAGAGAAAACAACAATATAAAGTTGGTGATCACCATACAACTCCTATTTCCTTATCTTGCTTTGAAAATTCGCTATAACCAAAGATACATTTGTAAAATGTTTGTCCATTTGTTCATGTCCATTATGATTGTTGGCCAGTCTTAATTAAATTGGGGAACGGTTTTTTTGTTTGTAACGGTCTTAAAATTATTCAGGCATGTTCTCGGAACGAAAATCACTGGGTCATTTTTCTACTGAATTCAAAGGAACAGATATTATATACTCATTAAAATCAGCAAACGCTATTTTTGTGATGTCCAAATCGAGGAGCTTCATTCCATCATGGCGGATTCTAATATTTTGAAGAAAAAAAATCCCAAGGATGCATACAAAAAATCATTGAAATGTCTTCACGTACTTCATTCATTGCATGATATGGATGCAGTTAAGCCTATTAGCATGCCAATTTGTTGCTATGAAGGAAAATCATCACGAAATATTTTTAAAAAAAAATCAGTTCTCTTTTTAATGAATAATTTAAAATAATCGATATTTAAATGGGACAAATTTAAGTTTTTTTCCAACGTTGGAAGGTGGAAATCTTCAAAAGATGCCGATCGGCTCCTGCCTCTCGCATGCCGAATTTCTACCGACTAAAACCATCTCGGTTTCTTTCAATCGCGATTTCCATCAATTTTCAGTAATTCTCCGTATTTAAATTTCAGTACATAGTACTTCCCCGACGATAAGAATCGGCATAAGGAATAGTTACAGAATACATACTTGTGATCCAGCTAGTGGTCTAAGCACTGATTCCTTTTCAAGCTTCTTCAATTCAGAACTTTCATTTCGGGCGTTATTTTGACAAAAATTTTAGCCCAGTTTCAACCATTCTCAATTTTCTAATGATTGCTGCCTAAAATTTCATCTCCATTTTCTCAGTTCTGACCGAAAATTCACTTGAACTTGTCTTATTCCAGTGAAAATTATCCTGCTTCGATTTAGATTGCAGAAATTTCCTTGAATAGCGGTGAAAACAGCACTCGTTTCTGAATAAATGGAGGCAAACGGAATAGAATTTGGACCCTAACTGACTCATGATTTTTTTTCGCTCCATAAATCAGCGCCATCTTATTAGCTGACGATTTTTCAGGAAAAAATTGACATAACTTGTAGTAACACTAGACAGAAGACGGATCTAAACATCCAAAGAAGCTTGAATTCCCCTTAGGAACCTTATGTAGAGGTCAGCTCTTGTATGAACTGCAACGGTCTTCTTTGTATTCCTCGCCAATCGTTGTCTCTGTGTCCCTCGATTATCGCCAGCAAAAAATGATGAATACTATTAATCTTAAGCATACCTTGCCAAGAAAATATGATGTCTTAAAGGACTCCGGTTCGGTATTTAAAAAGTAAAACCGAAATTTCATGGACATGAACCAACTTTATAAATATATGACACTTTCGATTCGCCCTTGTTTCACCCATTTTGATTTCAAATTTTGGATATTAAATTCATATGATTTTATTTTATTTTTAGCCTATGAAATTATTTACAAAAAACATTTTAGAGATCCAATTTACATTGAAGATACTGAATATATTCGAAATGATTTTCCTGATACTTGGATTTGGCAAGAATTCGAAACGTTTAGGTCAGTTCACTATTATTCAGTGCACTTTTAGAGATGGAAACGCTTAAAGTGAATTATTTATAATCTAACTTGACAATACGGTTAGGTTGTATTTTTGGTAGACTGGAATTTTAATTCTTAATGATAAATATAATAGTTGGTTCAAATGGGCCTTTTCAATGATCCTTCTTGATAATTCGCTTAACGGACGATTTGAGAGATGTTTTTCTTAAGAACTAATTCAAGGCATGTTACTCTTTTATGGTTGTAGATAAAATAAATATGCTCTCGTGTAAGGATTGGAATATATCTTTGATGCTTTATTGAATATTAAAGTAGATTAAAACTTTCTATTTTATTGATCAGGTTGGGCGCATCGATTGCAAATATTGATTTGAGCTGTGAGTGTAATTTTAGATGTAATTAATGAAAAAAAAATCAGCATAGGACTTTTTTGTCCCTATCAGGATTTTATGTAAAATATTCCACACCCCTCTAAGTTTCACATATTCAACTCCTGTCTGAAACAGAATATGTGGTTCTACACATGAATGACCCTATGCATTCTGAAGCGATGGCTTTGCAGATGAAAAATAAAAACCGTACCAAAGGAATAATTCACACCTCAAAATATTTAATCGAATAAAAAAGGAGCAACTTCACAAAAGTAGCATAAAGAGGACATAGCAATCACAACATGCTATCATTTAATTGTACGTCTTGTGTCATTCAGCAAGGGTTATTCTGTATTATTCCTCAGCTATATATTATTTCTTCAACAGTTTCGGCATTCTCCTGTTCTTTGACAATGAATGTTACGTAAAATGTCGCAAGTGCTACCACACTTTTCATATGGAATGTCAATTGACAAAATATTATTTAAATTGCTGTCGACACTGAATCAGGGTGTAATATTAATTTACTATAATATGCACTATTTCAAAAACTTGCACATACATCAGCTATAATCGGAAATAATTTTTGTATTGTTTTTTTTTTAAATAAAAATAAAGATAAATTAATTTCATTTCCTTTATTTTTTACTTATAGTTAGTTATTATAACTGCAAAAGCAAATATTCAAACTCACATTGACACAATTTTCTAAGGGATATTCGCATTTGTACGTCATTGGTCTACATGTCCATCAAAAAGTTGCTCATAAACTCAAGGAATACATTTTAGAAACATCTTAAATTCGCACTCTTTATGTTTTTTAAAGCGAGTGTGAAATCCTTTAGCAGCTTTTACTGTTTTTGGCAAGTCTGCATGGAAAATACCAACTTTCAAGTTGGGTCGAGTGTAATTTTGATCCAATCTTGTATTGGATGAATAAACTAAAAAGTTTGTAGTTGTTACTAAGTTCCTATCTATCATACATGCCATTCTTGTCACAATGACTGCTATTTGATGGTGAAGAGCGTAAAAAATCTGTTGCATTTGATCTGTCAAAACGAATACACGTGAGCACACAACAAAAATTTATTCGTTCCAAAATATCGAATCACGTACCGACACCATTTGCGGGAAATTTTACTCTATTGGTTTATTTTAAAGAAAATGTATCATCGTTTGCTCTCAGAATCATATTCTGAATATGCTTCAAACTTTAGAATGTGTCGGAAGTGGTTTGCATGTTTCAAAAATGGCGATTTAGACATCAAAGACAAAGAGTGTCCGGGCCACCCAAAAAAGCTCGAAGATGACGAATTGGACACACTAATCAGCGTAGATTCGTGTCAAACGCAAGAAGAGCCTGTAGAATTATTAGACGTTACATAAACAGAAATTTTCAAGCACCTAAAATCATTGGAATTCATCCAAAACCAAGGAAATGGGGTACCATACGAGTTGAAGCCAAAGGACGTCGAAAGGCAATTTTGCATGTCTGGAATGCTGACGAAGTGCTACAAAAAGAAGTCATTATTGCATCGTATTGTTACGGACGATGAAAATTGGATCCGTTATGATAATCCAAAGCACAAAAAATCGTATGTGAAGCCTGGCCAACGAGGAACTTCAATGCCAAAGCTTAATATCCATTGCGCCAAACTAATGGTATGGATTTTAGCGATTAAGAGCTGCTTAAATCTGATGTAACTATTACGGAAGAGCTGTACAGAAAACATGTCGTTTATTTCAATTTTGGCAGCACTTTGTTTTAAATTTGTCTTTAAAATGTCCAAATACCTTTCTTTGTCTATTGTAGTTTCAAAAAATACCAAATTATGCACCCCAAACCATCACATTCTCCTTACCGTGTTTTATGATATGTGCCACAATGCAGTGTGAACACTGCGCCACACGCATTGCCGTCCATCAGACCCGAAGACATTATATTCGCTTTCATCTATACAAATAACTTTCACAGAATTTTTTTTTATATTCTTCTTGGAAATGTACGTTTCTTTCTTGGAATGCAGCCCTAGTAATCATTTTATTGTAAAAAAAAATTATAAAGTTTGGGGGTCTACTCCGCAATAATGTTCAAGGCCACCGGCTATTTTCGGAGCGCTTTTTTAACCGCCCATCACTTTTCTCTCAATTCGCCTACGTAAACGTTCACCCAGAATCCTCTTACGACTTCTTCCTGGCGCGATATTGAAACTTTTGCTACTGTGGCAGCTTCGTCACAAATGTTTCCTTAGATGTAAATATTGTGTAAATATCCCATATTTCCTACTTCCTTTTCTTATGGGTGCAATTAAGCCATCCTCAGAATCATCGCTTGTAAAGATCGGCGATTTGATTATTCTACATTGATCCCTTTCATCTTTCTCGTCCATCGTTTTATTGCAAGTCCTGTCCATTGTCCGAAACGCCCCAATCCTTTGCTTGAACCTTCACAGAGTATCCTCATCCGAATGATGGTAAGATTCTTCATGTGAAACTCTTGAAAAGAAGAACATTCATTGAAGGAGTCAGTTCAGTTTTCATTTAAGCTTCCTCGTCACTAAACTGCTTTTATAGTTTTTATGATACTTTGCATAGTTGCACTTGGTCACCCAACGATCTTTCCAATATTTGC
Source organism: Oxycera nigricornis (assembly GCA_963942545.1). Classification (NCBI taxonomy): domain Eukaryota; kingdom Metazoa; phylum Arthropoda; class Insecta; order Diptera; family Stratiomyidae; genus Oxycera; species Oxycera nigricornis. The sequence goes on from OZ012661.1 coordinate 85,904,622, forward strand.
CTAATTTTCACTTTCGTCCTTGAGCTTAACAATTAATTTTCCCACTTCAACAGGAACTTTTTCCTTGTTTGTACTATTTTGAAACGACTTGCAAGAACACAAACCAAACAACTTCACGAGCATTTTGCGTCTGTAACTATCATTAAGAGTTGAGGGAGCGTAAAACTGCGTTAAAATTGAGTACCGTTACTTTTCCGTTACGTGAACACGTGATTAGTTTTAAATGTACGTGCAACTTTTTGATATGACGTATAAATGCGAATATTTATAAGAAAATTGTGTTAACAAGAATTTTTAATTTTATTTGGATTTATAATAACTAACTAAAAGAAAAAAATTAAGTAAATGAAATTAATTTATTTCAATTTTTATTTTTAAAAAAAAATACAGACTTTATTTTCGATTATAGCTGCTGAATGTGATGTTTTTTAGATCGATTTTAAGAATATCATTGTGGCATAATTATCTCAAGAATACAAGGATTTGTTTACTTTCAATTGATTATGTTGCTGCCAAACAGACAAATCATTATTGAAATATCTTTGACTCTCTTATCCTATTCTTATTCAACATTTTCTCACGACATCCACGCCTCACAATTGAACTTTATGTTCAACACATTCTTTTTTTAAAAAAAATCTATTTCTGTATATTTTGTAAAGACATTGGTAGACGGCATGTTAAACATACTAACAAAAATTCTTAAGTATTCTCCTGCACAATGAATGGGAAGCTTTGATGGGTTTTCTAATAAAAATAATAATTATTTAATGTTTTACCACTTTTTTCAATTTAATTTTTAAATAAATATTAAATATTTTGACGATTTTCTATTTATTTTCGATTCAATGTTGAACATTTTGTTGCAATTTTAAACGAAATTTGTAAAAACTTGTTCACATATTTTTGCATTATTTATTTTTGAAATGTGTTTTGAAAAGTCCTACGAAAATGTATTATGCAATCATGTATTTATTTTTATATTATTTTTTTACCTTATATGCAAATAGTGCACTCCATCATAAATCATTTGCATGTTATATTTTTTAAACGCATTTCAAAAGATGCTTCTTTATTTTATGTTAGATATTCTTTTGCTCTTTGTTCATCTTGTAGCATTGTTTGTTAGCTTTAGATGTTATGCATGTATATTTATTGCTTTTGGTAAATAGTTTGGCTTTGGTTCTATTTAATTTATTCTGCACTGAAACAAAATACAATCAATAGGTCAAATATCTAAACAGAGTTTCATTTCATAATCGCATCGAATCAACAGTCCAAATGGTGAACTTGTGATTAAAAAGAAAGTTCCTGACACTATCACATCATGGGTCATCACTGGCTTCTCGTTGGACGAAGAGAATGGTATTGGTTTGACCGAGGAAGCTACCAAACTGCGAGTATTCCAACCGTTCTTCGTGTCCACCAATTTACCGTATTCGGTTAAGAGAGGTACTAATATCGCTCGAAAGCGAAACATCTATGAAATTTGATTTAAATTTTTTCTTCTTCAATTCATTCACAGGTGAAGTTATTGCTATTCCAGTTATTGTTTTCAATTATTTGAATAAAACTTTGGACGTTGATCTCACCATGGAAAATCTTCATGATGAATTCGATTTCACGGAAGCAACAAATGAGATTATTAATAATCCAAGTAAGTGCTTCGTTTTTTGACAAAAAACAATTTATATATTATTTTGTTTATTAAAAGAATTGATCCCTTTTGAAATGCTGCCCCTGCTATTTTTGGATAACTTTGAAGCAGCCATAAAAGTTTAAAAGTTCTAAAGAGAAATTTCACAAATTTCAAACATGATTCAAAAAATTTAGAAGTTGCTTCGAATCCAAAAGAACAACCATCAAATACATTTTTTGATCATATAAAATGTTCATACGCGGTGTGATCAAAAAAGAAGATGACTATTTGAATTTCGCGGGATACCTTCAGTCAATTTTCTTATGTTGTTACATGCGTCCCGAACATATGATCACAGTTTCAGCTATATAGCAGTTTTGTTTATGTTCGAGAGGCATTAAGGTTAGAAGTGTTTTGCGTGTTCGGCAACTTTTTGATATCGAAAAACATGGATCAAAGAATTTGCATCAAGTTTTGTTTTAAAAAAAATGGAATTAAATGCTTCAAAATACTTGAAATATCGATCGTGGCATACGGTGGGTGTGCTCTGCGTAATAAACTGTTTATATGTGGTATAAGCTCTTCCAAGAAGACCGAGAGGATGTTATTGATGAAACTCGCCCTGGACGCCCCAGCACGTTAACAACTGATGAAAACGTTGAAAAAGTGAAGAAAATAGTATTAAAGGATCATTGAATCACAATTGAAGATTGATCATGATGTCGGCATGTTGTTTGGTTCGTGCCAAACAATTTCAACGGATGTTTTGGGCATGAAACGTATGTCAGCGAAGTTTGTTCCGAAAATACATAATTTTGACCAGAAAAACCATCGCATGAGAATCGCTCAGCAGCTGTTGAATAACGTCAATGATAATCCTGATTTGATCCAGGGGTCAGAACTGGTGACGAATTATAGGCATATGGTTATGACGTCGAAACAAAGGCTCAATCGTCGCAATGAAAATCCTCAGAAGATCCAAGACCGACAAAAGCACGCCAAGTTCGATCAAATGTCAAGGTTTTGCTAACTGTTTTCCTCGATTATTATGGTGTAGTGCATCAGGAGTTCCTATCACAAGGTCACACGGTTAAAAAGAAGTATCACCTTAAAGTTATGCGCCGTTTGCGTGAAACAATTCCAAAAAAATGCCCGGAATTGTGGAAACACAATTCGTGGATTTTGCATCACGATAATGCACCTGCTCACACGACGAGGCTTGTGAGTAATTTTTTGGCCAAGAACAATACCACAATTATGCCACAGCCAACCATATTCATCAGATTTTGCCCCGTACGACTTTTTCTTGTTCCCGAAACTGAAGAGACCCATGAAAGGACGGAAATTTGCATCGATTGAGTAGATAAAGATTGCATCGCTGAAAGAGCTCAAGGCTACACCTGCTTATCATTAGTGCTCCGACAATCGGGAAAAGCGCTCGCATAAGTTTATTATATTTTAGGAGCATCACTTTAAAGGGGACAACGAATATATTGATGAATAAGTAATATGTAAAAGTCACCTTAATTTTTGATTACACCTCGTATGTGCTTCGTCAAATTAAATTGAGCTGAAAAAATATTTATATGTAAATGTAAAAATTATGAAATCAAAAATATATCATTCCGAATGTTCAGGAAAAATTGAGGTTGACTTTAAAGTAAATTCTTTTTTGAACCGTGAAAATAATAAAATATATACCCGAAACAAATTTTCTAATAAAATTTAAATTTAATAAATTTTAAATAATAAAATGCCACTCATGTGACTTTTTAAAATTACTCAGAACATGACACGAAACGCAGCAAGCATGCCACCATCGCACCACAAAGTGGTGAATCCCTCTCGTTCATGATTCGACCAAAAACTGTTGGACATATTACCATCAAATTGATTGCGACCTCAGCATTGGCCGGTGATGCTGTTTTGAAAATGCTCCAAGTCGACCCGGAAGGCGTCACTGAGTTCGTCAACAAGGCTGTGCTCGTGGATTTGCGTGAAACGAACGTACAAAAGGAAGAGATGACCATTGAAGTGCCTGAGAATGCTGTGCCGAATTCGACCCATATCGAAGCAACGGTTGTGGGTGATCTGCTAGGACCAACAATCAAGAATCTAGACAATTTGGTGCGCAAACCATACGGTTGCGGTGAACAGAATATGGTGAACTTTGTACCGAATATCCTTGTAATGAGATATCTTGAGGTGAATGTTGAGAACATCGCGGGTTAGATGTGAACATTTTTTTAAACTTGTATCTTCCTTTCCAGAATGTTGGCAAACTTACCCCTGAGATCGCTGATAAAGCTCGTAAATTCATGGAAATTGGCTACCAACGTGAATTGACCTACAAACACGACGACGGATCGTACAGTGCTTTCGGTAAGAGTGATAAGGGTGGAAGCACATGGCTCACTGCCTACGTCGCCCGTTCTTTCCGACAAGCTGCCAAATACATTGCTATCGACGAGAGTATCATCAAGGCTGCCCTCGAATTTTTGGCTAAACACCAGGCACCCAACGGTAGCTTCCCAGAAGTTGGAAAGGTCATCGATCACCAGCACGCTAGCGAAAGTGATAATGGTGTTGTGCTGACCGCGTTCACTGTGCTTGCATTCTTGGAAAATGCGGTAAGTCATTGTAATTGGATAGAAAGATACTAACCGACAACCAGGAATAGAAGATATAATCGCATTGTTGGGGTATTCTCCTATGCCCTTTAGATTTCAACTCCTTTTTGCTAAAAAGACGCCTGAATTCCGAAGACAAAAAATTCCCCAGCTGCCCTCAAGTTGAAAACACTTCTTCAATATCTTAAAATTTTCTTTTCCAGCAAAAATACCCCGAATACAATGAAAACATCGAAAAGGCTCTGGGATATATCGATCGTAATACCGAAGCTTCAGGAGACATCTATGCCCTGGCCATTGCTGCGTACGCCATCAACGTAGCCAAAGCCCCGTCCAAGGATGATTTCCTTGAGAAAATGGAAACACGCGCCACCAATGATGGAGGTCGTAGATGGTGGGCTAAACCTGAACCTGCCGAAGATAAGGAGAAGCCAAACGCTTGGCTCTACTGGAAACCTCGAAGTGCAAATGTTGAGACAACCGGCTACGGACTGTTGGCATTCTTGGAAAATGGACGCGTGCTCGAAACCCTGCCAATTCTCAAGTGGCTCATTTCGCAACGAAATAGCAACGGTGGATTTGAATCAACTCAGGATACGGTCGTTGGACTATCGGCCTTAATTAAATTCGCCGAGAAGTTCGCGTCGAAAGATCCTGCCATGACAATTGATTTCAACTATGATGCTGACAAGTCAACGGCAACAGTTAATAAGGATAATGCAATCGTTCTGCAATCGTATGAGGTACAGAGATTCTTCTCTTATAACAGTAAGAATGTTATGAATTTTATTCTTTTCGGTACATTGCAGCTCCCACCGACAGTTAAGAAAGTAGGCGTTGAAGCTAAGGGTAGTGGTATTGCCCTTGTCCAAGTGTCTTACAGATATAATGTCGACAATACTGACGCGTCTCCTGGATTTAAGGTTGAACCAAAAGTTGATACATCGTCAAACTCGGACTTCTTGAAACTAAAAGTTTGCGCCAGGTACGAACTCCAATATTGTATTGAATAATTTTATCAGTTTCTGGTAGAAACACTGAGTTAGTTACACATAAGTGCCTGAAAATATCCCTTTCTGAGAATATATTCACCAGGAACCACAACAAGGATATCGGGACTGTGGAAAGTGTTAATGGTTTCTTGTTTTTTGCGCTAAGTATATTAGTAATCAATTTCACTAAATTTTGATCTTTTGATGGCGTCACAAAAATGTAGCACGATTTAAACGCATTTTTTTTTGAATTGACTTCAATACTCGCCGCGAATTCTCTTCGATGTCATCTATCGTCTAAAAGCAGTTGCCTTGAGGGGGAGGGAGTAATTTGAGTTTTAAAAAAAGAAAAAAGTCAACCGGAGCCATTTTAGGGGCTATTCGATAAGATTTCTTGAGATTTTTGGCAAGAAATTCGTTCATAAAGATAACCTTGTGAGATGGTGCGTTATCGTGGTGAAAATCCATGAGTTTTCTTCCCACAAATCTGATCGTTTTCGACGTATTTATTCTCTCGAACGCCGCATAACGGTCAGATAATATTTTTTATTTACTGTCTCATCTTCTGGCAAGTATTCTGAGTGCACAACACCACAGTAATCAAAAGAACTGTCAACATCACCTCTACTTCGGATCAACTTTGACATCTCTGCCCTGGCTATTGCTGCGTACGCCATCCAAGTTCCAAGGACGATTTCCTTGAAAAAATGGAGTTTCAGTTTCAAAAATGGCTTTATTGATATTGATTTTCGCAATTAAAAAAAAATTCTTAAGCCTACGAACTATCATCTAACTTAAAAACTAAATGGCCACTACGGCGCTCGAAGTTTGTTAATCTTTATTAATATGCATTTAACAAATATCGCTTATTTTCTAATTTATCAGCATTATTATTAAATTTAAATTGGAAAAATAGAAAGAAAAAACAATTTATCGTCACACCTTAACCTAACTTAACCTATGCGAGGTTGTATCTGCCAGCAGATTCGCCCCCGCATTTACCTAATGCAACCTTAAGACTAAGGGTGAGTCCATGTCTGCCAGCAGACATAGACCCACAATGTAGATATACCTACTTAATTCTATTTATAATGTTTCTTTAGGACTAACAGAGTGTATTTAAAACAAGAAATATGTACATCTCATTGAAGGTCTGAACCATGTCGGACTCTTATATCACTCATCGAGCCACCAATACCGATAACGGTCGCGGTCATTTCGATCAACGTCAAACCTCGCGAATGAATAGCGCCACAGCTCGTTCGATCTGCTCATATCCATTCCCGCGACGTATTCAATCTTCTTGTCGGTTGCCCGCCTATATACATGGTATATAATTGGGCAACCAAGTGAATCTAGAATGTATCCATTCCCATCCAAATACACGAACGCTTCGGGGGGAATGAAGCCCGTGGTGAGACAATGTTCGAAATACATGTCGTTTGGAAAGTATGGCTGCCAAACCCAGGGGTTCTCGCGCAAGGACGCGGATTTTGCAATGTGATTCCGGATTAATCTCACGACCACTGTGTCGACTCTCCGTACTTCAGCGATGTCATAAATCTCCTGGTTGGAGACACGGTGCAAGTAACCTGTCTCAGCTTTCCTGTACACTGTACGGAAACCCCGAAGTGCAAATCCAATAGGATTTCAGCTCAGTTGGAAGGCGCCATTCCGAAGCTTATTGGCTAGTTTGCATGTCAAGTTTTAATCCCATGTCTCATCACCAGTTAAAATGTATTTTATGAATGTGGGCTATTCAGCGACCGTCACGCGATTGAATTTTTGCAGAAAATTCAGGTCTTTCGGCACTTGTTGAGCGGCAACGCGTTTCACGCCAAAACAAGCCTATAAAATAGTACGAATTGATTCGTAAGACACAGAAATTTCAGTGGCTATCTCTTTCAGACTTGAACGAGGATTTTCAGTCACCATTTCTTTTAATTTAGCTGTTACATTCACGTTGATGGCCGAGCGGAGCGAGGCAAATCTTCCATACACATCTCAACCACTTTTAAATATACTGCACCACTCATATGCACGTGTTTTTGAAAAAGTCGATTCACCGTCAACCCTATGTAACATTTTTAGAGCTTCGGCATAAGAAATTCCATTTGCAATGCAAAATTTTAGACATAGATATTTTTATCCATTGTGAAGATAGCAAAATACACTTGACATGAACTTACAAAAGTGGCGCACTGCATACAAACTAAATTATAAATGACGCTCAAACTCCGCGTGAGTATAGAAGACAGTCGTGTCAACTTAGCGACATAAAGAATTTCGAAAATCGTTTTGAGGGGGCTTTTTTTAATAACGATATTTTCATCACAGACTTGGTGCTGAGCATATTTTTCTGCGCAAGTTTGTCAAAATGTTATACGAAAGTGTCCCATAATTGAATTATTTTAGGTTTTTCCCTTTAATTTTACCATCCAAATAACATAACGTCTATTTTTAGTTACGTTGCCAACGCTGGCGATCCAAAAGAATCAAATATGGCTGTGATGGAAGTAAACTTACCAAGTGGTTTCACTGTCGATCAAGATTCTCTAGCTGATATTGAAGGCAGTCAAGGTGTTAAGGTAATGTCCACAAGCCTCAAGCAACTCAACCGAAATATAAATGGCTTCATATATTAATAAAACCTTTATTTCAATTAACAGAAAGTCGAAATGAAAAACAGTGATACAGTTGCTGTTATATACTTTGATAGTTTGACTAGCACAGAAGTCTGTCCAGTTGTGCAGGCATACAAAACACATAAAGTTGCCCAATTGAAGCCTGCTGCAGTCGTTGTGTACGACTATTACGATGATAGTAAGTATTTTTATTTTCCCGCCGTTTCCAAAATGTTTTATAATAACTAGATCAAATGTTCGGAAGCATTAACAATCCTTCAGAAAAATATGGTAACAGTTTAAAAAAATTTAATTTCGTTTTTTTTTAATAGCTCGTCGTGCAAGAAACTTCTACAGTTCACCAGAAGCATCGCTATGTGATATTTGTGAGGGTGAAGAGTGTGGTACTGGATGCATGAAAAAGGAGAAAAATTAAGAAAAAAGTTCTTTTAAAACAATTAAGGGTAAAAAAACATAAAACTATTTTGTAAGACAGTAAATTCAAATGGAAAAATTATTTTTGCTCAAACTTTTAAACTGTACTACATGACCAGTAAAGATTGTAACATTCAAATCTTATTTTTATCACTTTTTATTATATTTTATATACATACATAGGATTTGCGTCAATATTTTATAAGAGCAAAACAAAGCAGTGTGCTTAGACAATTTTAAAAGAATGAAAATAAATAATTAATTGTAATAAAATTGTTATGATTTTTGTTTGGTCATCTTATCATAATATTTTCAGCTAAAGTTTCCAGTGCTCTAACTAAAAAAATGTCATGTAAGCAATTTCGCTAACATATTTCCATTTATTATAAAAAAAATCCAAACAAAGGCTGAACGGCAATCAAAAATATTTCTGCAAAGTTTCTAATGAAACAAATCGTTGTGTATCCTAATTTCTCTTAAATTAGAGTAGAGTTCACCTGATGGTCAGGTGTATAAAATTCAAAAAATTTAATTACAACTTCCATTCCCTTCCAATCCTCAAGCAACTTCATAAGTTCTGGTATCTTGTCCCGTACAAACATCCCTTTGAATTTGAATCGATCAATATACAAGTCTGCAATAATTCTGAAATATCTCTGAAGAATAGCTGGAGTCTTTGCAAAATCACTTTCAATTTCACTACGACGCTCCAAAATCGATTGATACTTTGGCAACAAGCAATTCCAATCGTCCTCGTCCCGAATGTCGACTTGTAGTAAAGCCAGCAAGAATTTATGCTCCTCCTTTACTTTATTGAATTTCTTCAATGCAGGCTCAACCAAATGTAGCACGTGCGGGATTGATAGCTCAGAGATCTCTGTAATAGTATCCAAGAAAGTGATTAGTTCTTCACGCCCTATTAGGTTTGAAGCATACTTGAATTGATTTCCAATTTGATCCTCTTCTTAGTAGCCTCCTTCGTTAGAAAGTCCTTTAGTATCGATATTGTTGAAATGCTATCACTTCGAAACGATGCCAATCCTTTCCTGCGAATTATTTCTAGTCACACTAACAACGAGACGCTAAGCTCAGATGCACGTTTTACCCATATTTACATTCCAGAATAGTTCCGATCAGGACATTTTTATAATAAAGCTCGATTGCATCATTTCCATCTGATAAACGTTCCGGCACTTCGGGCAACATTTGTTCGACCCAAGTATGCACCTCTGCCCATGAAAAAGTCCCTTTCAAGGAGAGCTCATTGAAGGGTCTGCAGTGGAAGAACATTTCAATGAAGTGTACCCACTTAAGGAATCCTGAATACCTGGTCTCGTCAAACGAATGAACCTTCATGTGCAACGACAACGGTCGTATCATATACGACCTAACCTGGACGCAATTCGGCTCCACGTCAGGCATAATAAAAGCCTCCAGACTACCATATTGTCCTTCAGTTGTTTGAAATTGTACATTGATTTGGCTATTGTCGTTCTTGATTTTTGCTCTGAACGAAATCACATAGCCACTCTGAAAGAGGAGTCCAAGGAAATTCTTGCTTAATGTGATATAATTCTATGATAATGTACTTTGTGCTTACTTCGCTTTCAACAGGATTTTCAAATAGTGTAGCATTAGTGTTATTTTCCATGTCAATAAATTGAATTACAGCTTCACTTTGATACAGGATTTCTAAAATAGGGACAGGCATCTCTATGTGTAAAGTATACGTTGAAGTAGTCGCGTCAAGAGAAATCTAAAATATAATTTCAAAAAATTATAATCCACTAAATGAATTCTTGATTTGCTAAAAACATTGCTTAGAAAACACTAATTGGATCACTCTGTATTAACGAACATTTTTCAATTGAAAACTATAGCTCCAAATTTAACTTTTTTCTCAAATTTTTACAGGATTTTTTCCGAACGCCATACCTACCGAATCATTGATATCCAAAATTGCTGACATTGTATTACAAGACGACGATTCAATTTGTGTAGTCAATGAGTACCGTTCACGGGGTTTAACTAAATTAATAGTTGTTTCTGCCACTTCAACGCTTTCTTCCGAATCTTGTTGCTTCTTGCTGGCATTCTTCACCAACAGCTCCTTGAAGACCTGTCTATCGCTCAGATTAACACTAACAATTTGGGTGGTTAGACCAAAAACGCTTCCTGCATAGGTGGCAATAACGATTTCAGTTGCGCCGCTTGAATAAACACATCCTCCCTGAATCGATGATATGCTTTCGGCAAAGGACTTGTTGAAAGGACATTAATTCTGAATTACATTGAATCGTGGACAACTCACTTCTCTATACAACTCTCTCGGCTCTAAATCCATTTCATCATCTGCCGGCAAAGTAAACACCTGAATTGTACCATCACGTCTTCCGACCAACAAATATTCATGTCCTTCTTCGATCAAGTCGTACGTATCAATGCAGGTCACTGCACTGTTACTGTATTCATTCGATATAATTATATGATCCTTAACTGAATAGAAAAACCATTAACGATTCGCTTGACCAGAATAACAATACCTTCTCCAATAAATCCCGAAAAATTATACGCTACGATTTTCCCATCGGAAAATCCGCACATAATTTTATCGCCATGGATATCCTTTAGAACGTGAAGAGTTGTAGGCACACTATCCAATTCAATAGTCTGTCTTACACGACAATGTTCTAGCACACGAAGTACCCGTCCCGAGCATGCCAGGACTGTTAAAATTCTATTCGTCTACGAAAAGGGTCAGGAAATATTTTAAGGTTTTAATCTGTTTTTCTGTGAATTACATTATTCGGACATAGAGCGACTACGTCGACAATAGTATCACCGCAAAGATAAGTGCCGATATCCTTGCAATCTCTATAGTGATTATAGACATGATTGCCGCAAACTACCAAGTCCGGACCGAGGACGAACCTGAAAAAATGGAAAATCAAGAATTAATTGATTTGGAATTATCTACTAGTGTAGTAGGATTGGATGAGAAGTGTCCTGCATTCAGAACGTATTTATTCGACCACTGAAAATCGAAGAATTGAAGTGTACTCGCAACATAAAATCGATATATTTCTCAAATTAATGACACAGAAAAATGCTCTTTCATATAAATATCCCACGTTATAAATTTTCGAACAGCAAATCGTACTGCAGCATGATTCGCTAATTGATACCTCTTGAAACACAAGCAGTAAACCAGAGCAACGGAAAAAAAACACTAAATAAACCACGACTGTACCCATGCCGTGATAAATCGAATGTAACCCGAAGAATGTTGATGACATCGAACAGGATCAATGATACAGTGATTTTGTACCACATGGAAATGATGGTGGCTAAAAACCTGTGAATTTGAACCTTTCAAATAAGAAGTAAGGAAATACAGTCAAAACCGTTTATAACGGCATCGCTTAGTGCGACATACCGGATAAAGCGAAGAAATGTAGAGGTCCCGTTTTTACTCCACACAAACTCTTCAACAAGAAAATCGCTGAATATGACGTCGCTTATAACGACATTATTGTCTATAGCGACACGTTTTACAACAGAATTTAGATAATTGTAGCGGCTATAACGACTGCCAAACATATTTTGTTGTATTTTAAGGAATTCCAAGAATTGCGGCTGGAGCAGCTGCGATTTGGATAGTTATTCAAAGTTTTGTGAAACATTCAGTTGAATGGAACCTTTTTAACAGTGCGCGTCGTCATGTCGCAAAAAAAGAAGAGAACCGTGTTCAGTGTAGCGGAAAATTCGCACATCATTTGGCGACTTGAAAACGGAGAGACGAACAGTTTTATTGCAAAAGAGATGGGTATGTCGCATTCCACTATTTCAACAATTTGGAAAGGCAAAAGTAAAATTAAGTATCTTTTTAAGCAAAACAATCTTAAAATCAAACGGGCCAGGTCATCTGAACATAAGGACGTTGATGTAGCTTTAATCAAGTGGTTTAGTCAACAAAGAATAAATAATGTTCCAATCAGTGGGCCTGTTCTCCAGGAAAAGGCCAATGATTTTGCGCGTCGCTTGGGAAAAGAGAATTTCAACTGTTCTTTCTCTTGGATACAACGTTTTCGAGCTCGCCATGATATTGTTTCCGGGAAGATTTGTGATGAAGCTGCCAGTGTACCTGATGGTATAACCGGAGAATGGCTTTCTCAAAAGTGGCCAGTTTTGTGCGAAGGCTATAAGCCCGAAGATATTTTCAATGCAGACGAGCTAGGCCTATTTTATAATTTGACTCCAGATAAGACCCTGAAATTTAAAGGTGGAAAATGTATTGGAGGGAAAATGTCTAAGACTAGAATCACTATTTTGGTTGCTGCAAATATGACAGGTTCTACTAAAGACAAACTGTAAGTTATAGGAAAGGCCAAGAAGCCACGATGTTTTAAAAATATGCATTCCCTACCACCTACGGAAAGAATGCCAAATTAGCCCAAGCATTTCCATTATTGTTGCCAAATAGTGACATTAACGAGTTTATTGAGGTGGACAGCAGCCTTTTAGTGTGTGCGGAAGCAAATGAAGAGGATATTTTAGCTGACATCCAAAGTCAACATACTGATGAAAATCAAGACAAAGACGATGAATTTGCAGTACCATTACTTTACGAAGCTCTCAGCGCAGTTACAGTTTTACAAAAATTTCTAATCGTGCATGGAGAATTCGATTCATGTAACAATCACGTAGCGTTGAAGCGTATGCAATATGAAATACAAAAATCGTATGCACTTCGTTATAAAAAACAAGCGAAAATAACAGATTTTCTTAGTATTGAGCATTAGTTGTTGTATGCTTAAATTGTTTTTGCTATTTTATAAGTATGTACAAGGAAAATGTATCTTATCATAAATTTTCAAGTATAATTTTGAACTGAATTACATACACGAGTATACAGGTGTTTTACTAGAAGATCCTATATTTCAGATGATGTGCATATGTGTATCATATAGTGCAGCCGGTTAAAGCGACTATCGGTTAATACGACCGAAAACTATCGGTCCCTTCAAAGTCATTATAAACGGTTTTGACTGTACTGTGAAATTGTTTTTTTTTAAATGTTGCATAAAAAGCTTTTGAATTTAACCATGGATTTCGTACTGCAAATAAAAAATACAGAATCTGTCCGTAGGCTTTACGTGAAAATCTGATCAGACAGGATTTGACACCACGAACTTCTTAGGTCACGGGTATGCTACAATGCGGCTGCCATCACCGCGCACATACGAATGAAGTTTTCTCCCCCACGCAGAAAAAGGAAGTACAATAAATAGAGAATCTGTGTCCAGAAATAAAGCAATAAATAAATAGTTTGGATTTTAACGAGTTCTCTGTCTAAAGAATCGCATATGATTCATGAATGATTTGTACCACATTTACCACACTCATATATCAATCAAAAATGAGCAGATTCATATACAATTTCACGAGTTTTTTTTAAAGACGAAAACAAAAAAAAATCAATTTTCGATATGGGGACGTTAGAGGCACATGTTTTAGTTTGAAAAGAAAAAAACCGAAGTGATTTGCTCGTGTTTGTTATGTGAGGCAAATTTTGTAACAATTTTTCTTAGAAAAATATGTAAAAGAAACAAAAATACAGTATTAATTGCTTTGAAAAAATGAAGAAAACAATAAGTTAAACTTCGATGATTTATGGTGTACCCTGAAACATGTAAAATAGTAAATGTTGCCACATTCAAGGCATTCGTTTTTTACTTGCATAGCTTCCAAAGGATGTCTGTCGGTTTTTTCTTTGGCATAGCAGGAGGCACAACTTCTTCATTGAAAATAACTCGAGTATTGATCATTGCTGCTTGGAACAGTAAATCATAGGCAACTTGCTTATAACATGTTAGACTCCTCCTTAGTGGCGAATAGTAGCTACTCGGGTGATCTCTAACATTAATCCGTTTTTCGCGTCATTATAATCACTAACTATATTAGGTTTTTAAGTTAGTCCTCGCTTATCATGCCACTTCAAAACAGTTACAAAGTTGTCTATCTGCCTTGCGGTGACATCGCCACGTTAGGGGTTTTTTTGGGGCAGCTTCAGGAACATTTTTTTTTGTTTTTCCGTAAAGTTCTGCATAAATTTGTATGTTTATCTTTCAAATATTGTGCTAGTGCTATTTTTCTGTAGTAACTATCGCTACAATCAGTCTACATTCATTCAAAACCGGCAAGCACAGCTTCACTACTACTGATCCAGATTTATCAACACCTGTGCAACAGTCCCAGATCCAACGTACATTGAGTAAAACCAGGTTTAACCATTTGTAGAATACATTTTATACTTGGTTGATATTTTTATTATTATTTTCCATTAAAACGCTATAGTTTTTAATTTTTCCCATATATATATTTCGGAAGTAAGCTGCTCGCTTCTTCAGTGGTGATTATTTTCTAAGAATACAAGGCCCTTGTTTGGAATTTTATAGTGTTAACATTAAGTTTCTACCTGGTTCTAATTATACTTCCTTTTTTTTATAAAATTATCCATAGTCTGTGTGCTTATACTAATCCCTTATGCATATAATTAAGTGTAAACCTTATTTACTTAAATCTAATAGATTGGAGTGACCATTTCCAATGTCTTCGTTGAGCCTCGTTTCTTCTGGCTGCCTCATAATCCACAATGTTTCTAGGGTATCTAGCGTCCTTATACTCCTTGTCTCCTTCACGACTGTCACATCTGCCCATTCTATATCGTGCCCTTCGCAAATATGTTTGGCTACCGATGACTTTAGCTTACTCGTATCTCTTCGTCTCCTCGCTGCCTGTGCTTCTTTAGTGTGCTCTTCGAATCTGATCTTAACCGTTCGTCTCGTTGGTCCTACGTTCAATTAAGGGTTTTTTATCCACCCCTATATACAGTATGGTGGCAAAAAAATCTTCATTTCTTACTTATCGATATCAAACCATCGACATACTCTAGAATTTTGTAGTTACCTTCTTCAATAGATGGGCGTATGCATTTGTTTTTTCCATCATGTTCTCAATAATAACGACGCTTATGAAGTACTCTAATATCATCTCAATGCTAATAGAATCCACTATATTTATAATAGGCTGAAAAATTTGTAACCCAAAATTGCCTATAAAAGGTTCTCTACCAATGAGTAAGCTATCTTCGAACCAATGTTCATTTTCCGTAATGTTCTGATCATCACGTTGACGCTGATCACCCTCACGATTTCATTTTTAACAGCTTATTGTCGCTCATGCGCAATCTCACCATCAGTTCCACACGAACTATGACGCTCTGTTTCAAATTCCTCGTTTTCTTCTTCTTCAGTTTTCTCGTCCTCATCAGGTTCATACAGCTCATCACTGAAATTTCCAATTTCCTCATCACTTTCCTCTAACACTCGCTGTAACTCTTCACCTCATATATTATGTGATTCATTTTTTCTGTACTCTTTATTGCAGTCTAGATACGCATAGACATTTCGAACATATATAAATACCACCTAAATCTCTCATAAAAATAAAAATGAAAAAAAAGCGAGACGTGTTGGGATCCAAAGTCACCGTTATATGGGGACAGGGCACCTGTTAAGAATGATATCGACAGAAATAGTTTTACGGCTAGATTATGCTCGCATTTTTAATTTGTTATTTTTGAGTTTTTCGCATATAATTTTTAAAACTCATTTGTGTCCTAAGATTTATGCGACGATTACGTTTGGCGAATTACTTAGACGTCAACGGTAAACCACTACATGATGATCCGATGATCCGACTTTAACTCATTACAGTTTCTTTTACCTACATTATGACCAAGTCTTCCTTAATTGAATATGCTACGACGCTTGATAACCTATTAATTATTCTTAGATGTATTCTATGGCAGCACTTGATAAATTCAATAATCTAACGAAAACGTTCGCATAAGACAAAATAGCGAGTGTATAAAAAACATCATGCTTACATGCACTTTATCGGCTCCGTTAAATTCGTGTCGAACGATAAAAACATTTTCCCTTTCTTCGTGTACCCTTTCACAACATTTTCCGTCGCTACGAACATTTTATCAAAACTGGATCCTGAAATGAAAATTACTGGTCATCACTTAAATAATTTCTTCACAAAAGATTCCTTACCAACAGCACCGCCCAACTGGACGCAGGACACTCTTTGGCCGGCATAAGCTTGAAAAACAATTTGTGCCTCGGTCTTCTTAATAGCAAACAATTGAACGTTGCCATCAATATCAGCAATAACCACCTAAGATATTGTATTCATCATTTTACCATGTATAAGGACTTTCGCAGTAGCTATGAATACTTTTTGTTGCTTCTTGTACGCATTTGGTAGGAGCTTCAAACAATTTCGCGATGTTGTCCCGACCGATCCGTAGTCAATTCTTGTTAATTCCAATTCCATTTTGGTTGATGGCTGATATTTCTTGGTAGGATTCTACACACAGCTATTTTCAATAGGTTTAGATATTCAAATGAAAATCTAATGTTTGACCTGAAAGGAATTGTTATTGCCGTGGAGACGAATCGTGCGCAATATCAAACTTATTTTTTCACCTGTTGATGGCAATACTGCAAGGACTGATTATTATTAAATATGCTAAATCTCGCGTTGCGCTTTTGCGAAGCATAATCCAAAACTAGCTAAAAAATATTAAGCCACATTTAAATGAAATACGTATTTGTTGATAGCATTTTATTTCTACAAGAGATGCATATTCGAAAAACATATATATGTCCAATTGCGGCCACATTGATTTTATCATAAAACAGTTTTACATTTTAACAACGATAACTTTCAACAAAAATTGGTCATTATATACAAAAAAATTTTGCTAGTTTTACATCAAGCTATGAATTAACTAAATTTATTTACTTATTGAATTCATTAATCAAGTTCAAACATCGATCGGCTTGATCCGTAATATCCTTGTCATTTCTACGTTTACCAAATCGCCAAGCAAAACTGCAAGCGTCTTTGGCTTGTTGCAACAATCCTTGTTTCAGGTACAATAGACCGAGATTCGCTTTGAGCATTCCCGTCTCAACGGCGTCCGGCAATTCTTTCACTATGTCGAGCGCTTCGTCCAGATATTTTCGGGCAGATGTGATGTCGTCAAGCTGAAATCGAAACGGATATTTTGTATTGGGAGTGAAGTTTTAAGGATATATATATATAATTGTACTTACATACGTACATGCTACACTTAAATTATTTAACATCGTCACGGCCTCAGAGTTGATTCGACCGTTGATTTCGGTGAAGACTTTGAAGGCTTCTTCAAGGTGTTTTTTCGCTTCGATATAGTTTTCGTTTTCCATTAATGTTTGGCCGTACCTGGCGGGAATAAAGAATGAATTGTTAGTTGTAGAAATGCTGGTCCACGCAAAACAGGAATTCATGAAGAACAGTACAGTAATACCCCGTTTTACGCGAATTCGGAGATACGCGGTTTTTCTTTTTGATCACCGCGCGCATCGGCGTGTTTGGTTTACGACAAGTTCGAACCTGTTCCGTGTTCCGTGGAATTGTTTTACATACGCAGGGTACATTATTGATTTTTCTTTAATTATGTCATCCAAAAGACCAAAAAATGAGTTATTTGAACCTAACAAGAAACGTAAAACACTGTCTTTGGAGTGTAAACTGAATATTATCAAAGACTTTGAATCGAAAATAAATATTTGTAAATTGGCATAGAAATTTGACCTACCGGAATCAACAGTCCGAACGGTTATAAAAAGTAAAGAAAAAAATACGGAAGCTGTGAAAGGCTCTCAATCTTTGAATTCAAGCATTATTCGTTAACGTCACAGTATTATCGTTCAGATGGAAACAATGTTACAATTATGATCCTGGTGACCAAAATACAGTGTGCTTTTAAGCTAAGATTTTTGAGAGACTAAATGAAGAAGCTGGAGAGGCGGCCGAAAATGAAGAGTTTAAAGCAAGTAACGGCTGGTTCAGCCAATTAAAAAGTCGTTGTAATTGGCATAGCATCGCAAAAAGTGGAGAGGTGGCAAGTGTTGACAAAGAAGCTGCGTCTCTTTATCCAGAAAAACTCAAGAAAATGATTGAAGTTGGTGGCTACCCCAGCCAAACCATTTTCAATGTAGACGAAACCGGTCTTTTTTTTGGAAGAAAATGCCTGAAGGAACTTGTATTGCGAAGAGAAAACCTTCCCAGGTTTTAAAGCCACTAAAGATCGATTGACAGTGATGGTCCGTGCGAATGTAGCTGGTGATTGTAAATTGAAACCTCTCTTAGTTTATCGCTCAGAAAATCCAAGAGCCTTAAAAACAAATCTAAAGCTGGTTTGCCCGTCATTTGGAAATCTAATGCGAAAGCTTGGGTGACAGCTTCTCTTTTTTAAGGCTAGTTTGGTCATCATTTTATTCCTGAAATCGAACGTTATTGCCAATCGAAAGGAATTTCTTGTAAGGTAATGTTACTAATTGACAATGCATCAGGTCATCCTCCAGCAACTCTAATTAATTTCGATCCACGGGTGAAAGTTGTATTTTTGCCACCAAACACTACCAGCTGGCTTCAACCAATGGACGAGGGAGTCATTAAAACATTTAACGTTTACTACACAAAGCGATCATTTGCCCATCTAAATCAAACTGAGACAAAAAGCAATCTTACTGTCAAAAACTTTTGGAAGCAATTCAATGTTTTAGATGTTGTAAGAATTATTGGACAGTCGTGGGATGAGATTTCACAAAAAACTTTGAATGGCGTCTGGAAAAGCTGTGTCCATTTATTTCCACCACAGAAATCCACGGAGAATCGGCCTCAGATCCCGAACAAATCGACGGTATGGTTAAAGAAGTGGTCGATATTGCCAAACAATTAAATTTAGAGGTGGATGATGATGACGTCCAAGAATTGCTGGATTCACGCAATCAAGAGCTAACAATTGACGAGCTTATAGAAATGCGTGAGCATGATCAAGCCATTGAACAAACTGATTCGTTAGACCCAATTGAATCGGATAATTAAATGACGATTTCAAACTTAACAGAAGGCCTCAGTACAACTATAAAGGGGTTACAAATTCTGGCATGCTACGAGGAAATTTTACGTGAGAAGAAGAAAAACTTAACACGTCAGACGACATTGTTAGACTATATGAAGCCTTCGACATCAAAATAACTTCGGTTTACATTGTTTTTTTATAGTAATGTAAATTGTTTTTATTATCTAACATTTTATTAAACATATTTCTTCCAAATTGTTGTTTTACTTAGACTCTGGTCCCGATTACACAAACTTTATACGTATTTATATGCAAAGTTGAACCCCGACTTACGCGAATTCGACTTACACGGCTATCGCTTGGTCCTACCTATCGCGTAAGTCCGGGGCATTACTGTATTCATAACAAACATCGAAAAATATATATTATTAAGAAGGAGCAACAAATAAAGCCAACTAGACGCCAATGCGATCTGAAGTTTTATGTTAAGAAAACATCTCAACATTTTTCACGTTCAACGAAGCATTTGGATATTTTTGAGGCGTCCTGATTCAAATGCTAGGATGGCGTTGCTTTCATAAATCGTTGGTGAAAGAATATTAAGTTCTACATACCAGTTTTTGGTTAGTCCCCACAATTCCCTTAACTCTTTATCGTCCGGCAACTCTTTGATTTTCTCATCAATTTTCTTAAGTGTCCACATGAACCCTTGTAAGGCCTTCTCAATTTCTCCTTTCAGTTGCGAAATGTGGGCGATTTTTGAGCTTATATGGAGGACCTGAAACAACGGAACAGTTGGAATATAATCGTCAATAATATTCAGCAGCAAAGAATATTAATTACGAAAAATATAATATGAAAATTGCATACACACTTTATATATTTTACGCAAATCTATGAAGCATATGCCAGAAAATAGAAGATATTGAAAATTAGGTGAAGGAACAGAAGGAAATTGTGGTAATTATATTCTGCGAGATATGGCTCTACGATTCTGAGGTGGACTACTATCAAATAAATGGATTCAACGGTACCTACTGCCGCAGAAAATATAACAGAGGTGGTGGAACCGCAATTTATGTAAAAAATGGACTGCAATATAAAGTAAAATATGCAAATATAAATGTTTCAACAATAAAAATCTCGGAAAAAAACAGACAAACAAACTCTGAATGTAGAAACCTTTTATAAATCCCCGGAAACCCTTTTCTTTCCATAACCACTTATAACAGTAGCGGACACTAATATTAATATATTATACGATAGTGCACACTACCAAACATACATAGATACTCTTACAGCCAATAATTCTGATATATGAAAC
Organism: Oxycera nigricornis; assembly: GCA_963942545.1. Lineage (NCBI taxonomy): Eukaryota > Metazoa > Arthropoda > Insecta > Diptera > Stratiomyidae > Oxycera > Oxycera nigricornis. The sequence goes on from OZ012661.1 coordinate 85,925,250, forward strand.
ACAACAACACAAACGATATTAATCTCAGGAACATTCTTAGACCATTTGTAGTTTAACAACCAGATGATCAATACCAACACAACAAATTCAAATTTGAAGACTGACCACGACTAAACCATAGACTGCTTAGCTTAATAATAAAAGCACAAACAATAACCAAAGAAAACTCGAAAAAGATATCAACAACTTACCACAGAACTGACAAATTTACTGAGACAACTAAACAAAAGAAAGGCAACAACAACAAAAAGAGAGGCCCAAAAAGTTTCCAGGCATTGACCAGGTTAATACGGGATGCTAAAGATTCTGTCACGTTTACTAAACCCATCGGGACAAGGAATGTAACGTAGATTATTGGAAAAGTTATTATTGCCTCTAAGAAAAAACATAAAGCATATAAGTTGCTAATTAAAGATTCTTCCAATTCTACAAAACAAAATCAATACAAAATAATGAAAAATGAACGAAATTAAATAACAAAAAATGCTAAACAACAATATTACACTAAAAACATTGAGCAAAGCTCGAAAAATCCCTGCCAATAAATATAAACGTTTTATACGTATTATGCTAGTCCAAAAAGTATTCGGGCAGAAACGAATTCTTGGAATTACACAATGGTGCAACTGAGTTGATATGTAACTATGTATATTTGGCGATAGATATTATAATTAGTATGGCTTTGCCTCTTGCATTGTTAGCCGCAATTATTTTAATAATGGTTCGTAAAACGCGGGAAGTTGAAATTAGTGTTAAGGGGCTTATTACTTTATGGACAATAAATCGGAACGTAATATTGCAGAAATCGTGAAATTGATTAAATCGACAGTTCATGGATACAATTGCGCGTTTCAAGGAAACTGGATCGATCGATAAAAAGCAGAGATTAAGGCGTTCACGTGTATTTAATGTCCGTGAAGAAAAGTTGTTATAAATGTCCTTCGAAAAGAAGAATTCCACGACATGGTTGTTACGAAAAACCCTACATAAACAGAACACACAAAGTAAGACGGTTTCGATTTGCGGTTAAGCATATAAACAGATCCCACGATCTCTGGAAAACAGTTATTTTTGTAGACGAAACCAGGTATAATATATTTGGATCAGATAGAAGTGATTTTGTCTGGTGGAGGCCAAACTCAGAGTTGAATTTAAAGAATCTGAAATGTACTGTGAAAAATGATGGCGGGTCGCAATTAGTGTGGGGCTGTATGTCTGCAGCTGGTGTCGGCAATCTAAAATTTATAAATGTTAAATACCACAAATACGTTCTCACGATTCTCGAAGAGAACTTGCTTTTCGAAGTGCACGAAAAAAGGCAATTGGAGCATTTTTGTTACTATGAAAACAATGATCCCAAGCACAACTCGTATGTTTGCCGACTCTGGAGATTGTACAATTGCTCGAAAATGATTGATACCCCAGTCCGGATCTCAACCCTATTGAGCATTTGTGGGATCAGTTGGAGAGAAAAATTCGTGTTCGCGAAATCACAAGTCTGGAAAACCTTAGAAGCGCTCTACAGGAGAATTGAAAAACTATTAACCTTCAATTTTGCGAAAATCTTATCAAATTAATGCCGAATCGATTAAGGGAAGTAATTAAAAGGCACGGCGGTTCAACCAAATATTAAATTTCAAGTAAAAACTGCTAATTTTGTTGAAATGCTTTCTGCCTGAATCAGGGCTATAGCTAAGGGGGGGGGGCATTGTAGGGCAATGCCCTACCTTGAAATCACAATGCCCTACCTTACAAATACCAAAAACTAGCATAAATTATAATAATTAAATTGTTTGTTCATAGTTGGAGATAAAAAAATGTAGCGATAGGTATCTAAACTTTTCTGAACATACCACAGTTTGTGGCATTCCCTTCATATTATAATTATTTAATCTGTGTATTGGTAGATGGCATTCGAAGCCCCATCACATGAAGCGATGGATCTATTTATAATATCTGTGATGCAGAGGGGATTCCCCGTACCATGGATTGCAATATCGGCTATATGGCAATCCATGGTACGGGGAATCCCCTTTGATTTTGATTTGAATTGATTAAGACTGTTTGTAGTCGTTTGTTTATGTGAAGTGTACGGTGAAGAGTGTTTTAGTCAAAAATCGATACAACTGTTATTTTTATTGTTATAAATTGAAGATTCATTGATTTCGCGATGGATATACGGGCTTTCTTTGAAAATAAAACGAAGAGTTGAAGAGCAAATTGACCACGAAGAACCTCACTGCTCAAAACAAGTGGAAGCACAAAATACAATCGCTACTCCTAGTTTCACGGCAACAGGTTGGTCAACACATGTTGGTAATGTTAGCTATGGTATTCCTTCTGATATTGCACAAATCGGAGAACCAATAGAACAAGTTGTTTTAGACAAATATCCAAAACAACATAACAGGGTCTTTGTTTCCGATTGGTACAAGCGTTATAAATGGTTGCAGTATTCTGTCGAGAAAGATGCTGCTTTTTGCCATGCCAGCAATTTCTACCTCATGGAAGCAAACAGACTTCGTACACTTTCACAGGATTTAGAAACTGGAAAACTACTGATTCTAAAACTGATTTTACTAAACATGAAAAATCAATTTCTCATATTAAAGCTATGTCGATGTGGCAGGAGAAATTGCAAAGAATATTTACATCTAGCTGTGTTGAAACGTTAATAAATATAAAAGTATTAGAAAAATATAGGTATTACGTGAAGTCTATCAATGAAGTAATACAATTTCTAATTGTCAACGAATTAGCTTTGCGTGGTAATTATATTTTGGAAAAAGAAAAAGAACAATGATTATTTCAGAATTTATTTGAATACACATGTATGAAAGATCCAAATTTGAACGAGGTTCTCACTCATATACGACAAAACGCAACATATCGTTCACCTGAAATTCAAAATCAAATAATTTAAGCAATGGTTCAAGCAGTACGAAGTTCCATTGTCAAAGATATTAATGAATCTGACGTGAGATGGTTTACTTTAATGGAAGATGGGACGAGAGATAAAAATAACCGCGAAAATATTGCATTAGCAATACGTTATGTCAAGGATGGTGTCGTCAATGAGTCGTTGCTGATGATTAAGACTACTGAAAACCTTGATGCAGCCACTTTCACGGAATTAACGTTAATTACCCTTACGGAAAATAACATTGACCCCTCTTGTATGCTTAGCCAATACTATGATGGCGCAAGTATAATGAGTGGGAAAGTTTCAGGAGTTGCGACTAGAATAGAAAATAAATTGGGCCGAAAAATTCCTTACGTCCGCACGCTAGTCTGGACATTTGGCAGTTACAAAAGTTGTATACGATAATCATTCATCGATTTTGCAGACTTTGAAAGAAATTAAAAATGGGAGGTTCAACGGTGATGATGTCGCCAAGAGTATCGGTATTAAAAAAGTCATGCTTGATCTGGAATTTCAAATGGCCATGGTTGTGGCCAAAAAACTCTGATCCACGTTACAACCTGCAGACGCTGCTTTGCAAGCCCGAAGCGCAAGATTGAAAGACGCCATTACAATCATAAAGTGTGTCGAAGATGAAATTATAACATTAAGATTAAATCAAATTTATAATCAAATTCTGGAAGAAGCTAAGTCAAGCGACGACTGCGGCGAATCTGAAAATAAGACACAGACCTCGAAGAGGCAAGTAAAAAAACCCAATCGGATGGATGACTATTTGATGTATGGCCCCTGCTGTTCTTCCGCCACACAAAATATAGAAGAGAAAGACAAGCCATTTAAGTATGAGTATTTCAAAACGTTGGGCATACTAATTGCTGAATTACAAAGAAGGTTTTCGGACAACGATGATCTAATCAATTCGATTGCAAGTCTCGATAAGTTGGATGTAGATAAAATGGTTCCACTGAAAAATTTGGGTAAGTTTGAATAAATTTAATGATTAAAATAATTTGTCATGTTCAATTTACAATTTTAACTAATTTTTCAGGTCTGAAAATTCCATCAAGAGAAGAGGCTAGTGTGATTAAAGCTTACTTGAGTCGTGACGAGGATAAAATGGAAAATACATTGCAAGTTTTGTACAGGCAACGAGAGGCGTTCAAAGATACATATGAACTTTTTGCATCTGTGGCGACCACACTGCACTGCAGTGTGCGAATCTACATTTGCAACTTTAACGGCAATCAATAGGCCTCAAAGGCTGTCAATGGGTCACGAGAGAATGGCTGGTATGGTATTTCTGGCCTTTGAAAAAAAAAGAACAAAATCAGTTGATCTGAACGAAGTTCTTCGCATTTTTAATAACATGGCAAATCGTAGACTTCAGCTGTTTTAAATATTTTTTATTATTATGATAATTATTATAATAAGTTTGCAGAAACAATATGATCTAAATGGTATTTTTGGGGGTATCCATTTACTCGTATCACCCCACACAACAATTAATTATTACCTCACTCTGACTCAGACGTGGATCTCTACATCCAAATCTGGAAGTTCGACCATCTTGTTCGCTATTTCTTCATCGTTGATGATTTGGTAGTTCTTAGATCCATGCTCATGCTCTGTCACAGAAATTATTTGTTTACGAATAGCTATTGAATGTAAATCAATACCTAGAGGTCAGTGATATACATGGTGATCGATTTAGGAGCCCGTGCTTCGAGGGCAGACAAAGTATGATAATTTTTTTACTTCCGCCCTACCTGTAACCAATGCTGCCCTACCTCAAATTCGACTCTAGCTACAGCCCTGGCCTGAATACTTTTTTGACTTTAATTTTCAGGTTTTTTTCGACAAAATGACACCAACTTATTTAAAATTCGCACATGTGGGAACTATTTTGTATTAAATTAATAATAAACTGTTCAAGCATCATTATAATACTATGCTATGCAAAGAAATATACAATAATTCTGTTTTATTAAAAATAGAGTTGTAAAAACTATGCTAGTCGGATTCTTTTTTGAGCCACTGTATATCCTGAATTTTTAATCGAACTAAAAGAATACTAAACCTGACAAATTGGGTAATATTTTTTACACTGATTCTCATCGTCTGGAAAGTACTATATTCTGAAATCTAAATGCGGACATTTAATGCAAAATTGATGGAGACAGTGATTTGAAGGATATGGAGGTAAGATTAGTAGGTAGAAATGCGGTATGCCGAGAGGCAGTAGCTGATCGGTATCTTTTTGAAGATGCCCGCCTTTCAACGTTGAAAAAAAGCAGTTACCTGAATATCATCCTCCTTGTAACCGTCAGAGAACATCCTTTTCATTACATCAACGAATAGCTTTTCCGCCTTAACAAATTGCTCCCGGTCCAAAGCCAAGTTCGCCATAAGGTCATACACGTATGTGATTCCGTCCTTACTCTGCATATCCTGGGCCATTCGCAACGCCAGATGCAACATTTGCTCCGCCTTGTCATATTCCGCCTGTTGTATGCAAAGCACCGACCGTTTGATGGTCGTGATTAGCTGCTGTTCGGGCGTGTCGCCATCCTCGTCCTTCCATTTAAACAATGAAGCAAATGAAAAACTCAGCAGAGCACCTCCGCCGGCAGTTTTGTAGCTCAGGTTAGGATTCTTGGACGACGAGGATGAACTACTTTGATGGGTGAATTGGCGAAAGCCGCGAGCAGCTATTCGACTATTAGGATTTCTTGACGGGATGCTGGTCGCAAGTAGCCAGGACACAGGAAACCACTTTCTCACATTCATAATTTTAGTCTAAAATGATGTTCACTGACTCGAACTTATATAAATGATTCTGACTTGGGCTGTCAGCTGATTTGTGTTGTCAAATAAATGAATTGAATACACAACAAATGTCAACGAGCAAGCAACAATTAGCTTCCGTCCGCTGAATTGCTGATATAAATTTCCTGCTGTTATGACAGAAGCGGAATGCACCGGGTTTTACGATATATTTGACGAGTACACTATAATTGAATGATAATAATGTTACGAACCAAGCGAAAGTCTTGCTTGCTATCTGGTGAAATCTAAAATCAAAGAATCGGACTTTTCCTTGCCTCGGTATCTTCATGAGTAAATAGCAATAAAAACAGGGACCAGCGCTGTGAACACATCTTGTATGAGTGGTGACCATCTATGTAAACAGAAAAGGGTCGAATGGAGACAACGATCGGTAGAAAAATAGTTTACTAACCTGAATTGCATGAAATCATAAAAAGGAAATATTAAATGAAATGAATGTATGGAAAGTAGCATGGTTATGAAGAAAACGATGAAAGAAATTTGCTGGTTCCTTGATCATCAAATATGATCGTGGTAGATTAGTTTTGTCGATACGTAAGACGAGGCAAGGAGTTGTACTGTTAATGTGGAGCGCGAACACAACGAGCACAGGCCACAGCTCATAAAAGGCTGGCGATAGTCAAGCAGGAGTAGCCTCGCGAAAGAGTGATAACATCAAATTTAACCCTTGGTTACTACTCAAAATAAGTTTTACTCGAAGACTATTCAAGGGTCTATCTGACTTTCTCATAAAAATAATTTTTATTTTGTTGATGTGTATATATTTAGCTATTGATAATTGATACACAATTATTTGTTATCTAAACAGTTTGGACATACAATAGTTGAGCATGTGTTGCAAATCGGAATTTTGCAAGAGGAACAAACACTGTTAGTTTTCCGATCTTTTTGTTACGAACAAATGCTGCAACGCTTCCTTTTAGATGCAACATTAGTAACATCTGGAACAGATCTTTCAGGCAGAGGCACTTTGAATACCCTTGATGTTGTCACACGTAATTGCCGGGGTATCTTTTTATTATGAATTCGCTGACGAGCGTATGGTAGGCATAATTCTATGCCAAGCCCACGAAGGTAGTGTGGTCGATTTACTGACCTTCCAGATACTGCCTCATAAAAATTTCGGAAACCTCCTCTTCAAAATCATCATCATCAAGCAAAAAATTCAGAATCTTTTCGTACGTAAGAATATATCTATTACCCATATCTGTGGCCAAAAAAAACCCCAATTGAAAAATATAACCGACAACAATACTAAAACAACCTAGACTATAATGGAGTATAAAAATTTCTTATTATAATAATTGTTTTGAGCTATAGATTCTTTTTTAAATCAAAACCAATAATTTTTACTTACCGACATCGTTGCTACTCAAGGGTCAACGTGACCCTGTCACCACAGTTATGCCACGAAATATGCACAGGACGACTGGACTTAACCACTATGTGCAAGCGCACGTGCAATGCTGAGAATACGCGGGCATTTGAGCAGGGTTGTCTAAAAATTATGATTCAAAATGTTCCATGAATATTAACCAAGGGTTAAGCTATTCAAGGTGCAGCGTCGAACGAAGTCATTTCAAATATCCTACCAACAGTTTGCATACCTTGTACAGCTTCCAAAATAATCAACATTTTTGTTTAACCACTTCACTATATATATATTTCATCATGAACTATGTGATTCCTGTACATAAATAGATTCCTATTTATTGTTTTTATTGTTTCGACAAAAAATTAAAGTTATTTGTTTTCCCATAACAACTACGACATGCACACATCGCGTACAAAATATCCTCTGCGATCAGATTTCACAAAAAAAAAACATCTACAATATATATATGCATACACGGTATTTTATTCCTAAAATCTATTCGAAATTTGCAATGATCACCATGAGTCCTACGCCAGCCAGGAGAGCTGAGATTTCCTTGATTGATTGGCCCAGTTTCGTTGACTCCTCCAGCAATTCGGGAAGAACACTTACAGTCGCTATGTAGATGAAACCACCGGCGGTGAATGGTAGAACCCATGACGCGGCAGCATCACTTCCCGCTCCCAGCAGTGCCAGAGCCGTTCCGGCGAGTGCTCCCACCGCGGTCACCAATTGAAGAAGCATCGCCTTTCGCTTGGAGCATCCCGACTTTATTAAGATCGCGAAATCGCCAATCTCGTGCGGAACTTCGTGCAAGAGAATGGTAACTGTCGTAACGAGACCAATGCTGGTTCCGGCCAAGTAAGACGCTCCTATGGCCAGCCCGTCTGTGAAATTATGAGTGAAGTCTGCAGCCAAATTTAAGTACCCTGCTATCGAAACGTCGCTCTTCTCTTCCTTTTTCGACGATGACGACTTCTTGTTGTCGTTAACCTTGTCTTGTTTGTTCTTTGATACCGCCTTCTTATCGCCATCGTTGTCCTTCTTCACGGTACTCGACGCTGAGGCTTGCTTTTCAGCTGCAGGTTTGCTTGGCTGGGGACTGTGACTATGTCCACTATCTCCCTTGATCAAGCGAACGCCCTTCTCCACGGCGAGGAATGTTATGATTCCCGAGAGGACCCAAAGACCTACGCTGATGTCGTGCGAGTGATCATGTCCATGTCCATGAGAGTCACCACCGTGAGAATGGGCTTCGGTGCCATGATCATGACTGTGTGGCGCAGCTGCGTGCGGTATTAAATGAAGAAACGCGTCACCCAGCAATCCGCCCGAAGCAAATGCCAGCAGAATTTTCAGGCGCGGTTGCATTGTCTCAGTATTGTCCAGCGGAATGAAGTAGAGTATGAGGAATGGCGCGGCACTGATGAGAAGTGTGGAGCCCATCGAATGCACCCATATGTTGAAGGTATCTGTAATGAGAAACAAATATCGTGAGTGATGAGGTTTCTTCAGCTCTTCTAGGTGAGTTACTAAAGGTAAGTTTACTACATTCTCAGATGACCTTGCTGTAAGGATGCATTAAAGGTCGCCGAAAATTCAAATTTAAACTACGGATCAACGACAATCTATGTTTTATTTTCATCGAATGCTTTTCTTTTGTGGAAGCTCTCCTTCAAGTTTAACTGAAAATTTGGGGTATTTTACTAAAAACTGACTCGAAACAATCTTTCTCATTTGGTATATATTCACGAAATCGAATTCTCTACGTCTTGGCTATCTTTATGTTCGTATCTAGCTGATACGACCATCAGCTGGAAAAGTCATTTGTCCATCAATTTTTTGCTATTTTCAAACAGCTTTTCTGATCCCCCTTTTCGGTCACGAGGCAAGGTATCTCAGTTGTAATCGTAGTAAATCGAACGCAACGTTATCATGATTTTTATGACGAATTGTAGACACTGTGTTGAAGAATACTTTTAAAATCCAGTCAAGATTAGATTGGAAGTGGACAGTGATTGAAACAAAAGCAAAACACATTTGATTTAATAAAAAAACGGATCTCTTGCGGATGCATTCAAATATCTTAGACACGTAAAACATTAAAGTTGTTCGAACGGTGACGAGGCTTCCATGCTTCATACAATTTGGCTTTGAAATCGTGCTATCCGAAATTGTCCATAGAAATGTTTATGCAAGAAAACAAGCTCTCTACATTGAAGCATGCTGGCGGCAATTTTAGTCGAACTTTGTCAACTAGGCAATTGTTATACTTTGTCGTGAAACCTTGAGTTCTATCGTGTCCATATTAACGGGACATTGTCTAATCGGCAGACATGCAGAAAGACTGGGTGCTTTCCACGATTTCTGCCGCAGCTGCAGATCCGAAGAAGAGGAAGAGACAATTCAATATTTTCTGTGTGAATGCCCAGCACTGTCCAGAAAACGAATGAAAACCTTAGGCTCCCCCTCCCTGGACAGCCTCACGGAAGTAGCTAATTTGTACTTCGGCTGCACAGCCGGCTTCATACGAGAATCGAAATGGTTCTCGTCATCCAGCAGGTAGGTTATAGTGCCGTCTCAATCTTATGTGGTATCATTATGTGCCTATTGTGGCCTAAGTAAGCCATCTTTTGACAAAGAGGGCTGCCACTACAATCAACTAACGAAGAGAATGAGGGCAGAAAAGTTTGAGAAATTAAATGATTTGCATGGCGGTCTTTTCTGTGAATTGGTTTTAAAGGGAATTGAAATGGCGGAAGATAAAATGCCAACATATCGTGGAGATTTTTAAGCAAAACATAAATTCTTAATGGAGCCGCTGGTACTAGTTCTTCACAATATTTTCTGCTCTTTTGGCGGTATCATCATACGGCTTTGTTGTGCTTTTGGGAACAGACCACTCCTATTAACTTTGCAACGGACTAGCAAAATATGTTCATTGGTCACTACTTTGAAGCATCTTTATATTTAGGCACAATTTGTACAGAAAACACTAATCGAGAGACAAACTCAACGAGACTGAAAGGACAAAGTACCGAGAAGATAGAGTCTGTCAGTATAGGACACAAAAGCGAAACCATATTTATACAAGCCGCGAGGTGCGACCCTTGAGGTCCACACGGTCAACTTCCCAGTAATATCTACATAAACATCAAAAACATTAAACACAATAATAATTTTGAAAATAATACTTCTTGAAATAATAATAATGAGAGGTATTCATAGCAGTAACAGGAATGAGTTAATATTAATATATCATCTACGGAAGGTTTTTTTGGAATTCCAACATTTAAGCAGTTTTTTTGTTAACACTAAAACACTGTTAAAACTATTAGAAATCTGCTCAAATTATGCAAATACTATGAAACTTGGATTGAATTTACAACAATTTCCTTAGAATAAAATATATAAAGTAATATCATTCGTATGAACCCTAACTTTGAATGATTTTTTATTTTTAATTTAGTTTTTTTTTAATTAAGGAATATGGGTTTGCTGGTTTCTCTTCAAAAAATGATAAGAATGTATAAATTTTATAAACATTTATTACTGTGCTGTGCAAATCAGGTTAAAAAAATTATTTTTTATGAAAATACCCTAAAACCCTAAAAGCCTAATTTTTTGCATTTTCTCTTATTAAATTAAAAAGCGGATGTAACAATTTTTCTATAACGTTAAAGAAATCGCAAAAATGTTAATACACATCTATTGACACCTTAATGATGCAAATATTATATCTGGTTCGTGAGATATAGTGAATGATAAAAATGACCTTGAAAATCATGATGACTTTTAATGATTTTTTATTTTTAATTTAATTTTTCACGTAATCATGAGAAAAACTTTTGATAGCGTTTTTACAAACATTGTTTGGAGTATATAAATTTTATAAACATTGATTACTGCGTTTCGTAAATCAGGTTAAAAATTTATTGTTTATGTAAAAAAACCTAATTTTTTGCACTTTTTTCCTTAAATTAAAAAACGGCTCCAACAATTTTTTTCAAAATTTGATAGATTCTTACAAATGTTAATACGCGTCGATTGACATCTTAATGATGCAAATTGCATGTTTGGTTCGCCAGATATAACGCACGACAGAAATGACCTTCAAAGGGGCAAAACAACAACCCCCCCCCCCGACCGAAGTGTCCCAAAAACTAATCAGCTCTTAAGATTGCAAAGACGCTTCGAGTAACACCTCAACAAAGTCGATACGACGTTATTTGCGTGAGTTATGCTCGTAGAAAAAACTGTCCCCGAACGCACGTACGTACGTACGTGTACACACACACACACACACACATACACACACATACATACTTCTTTCTAAAAACACTTTATATATACTCTATAGACCTTAAAACGTAAAGAAAAGTTGAAAATTTCAATTTCGATTTTCGAGGCGATTACAAGAACTTCCCATATACTGGGAAGTTAAAAATAGTTAACGGGTGAACTTTGGATTTAATGCCAGATATTAGGCTGCTACTGCTAACTTTAAACGCGTTTTCCTCGAAACTTTGTTTTTCCGTGCGGTAGGCACGATTTTTCGAGAACGAATCGACCGATTTTGCTGAAACTTTCCACAGTTCCTCTTTATAGTATTGACTCGTGCTTCGGTCGATTCGTTTTTGTTATATACGAAAAAAATATTTTAAAATCGATGAGAATCGGAAAAATGCTAAAAAATATGAGACGAAAATTCATTCAAATCCATTTCGAAACTTCAAATTTTTTTTTCAATTCATTCGTTCAATCACAAACAAAGGGCATAAACTATTAAAAAAATTCGAATTTTAGATTTGACGTGAACCTGCACCGAAATATTCTGCCTACCGCATAGAAAAGGTTGGAGGAGCAAAACTGCAGGAAAACTGACAATTTTCAATGTTTTTAGTTGAAATTTTTTTTTCAATTTCTTGAAATGCTGAATTTTTTTGTGTGTAAATTTTAAATCGAATAGATTTTTGGTTTTTAAAATACATTTTTTTGAAAAAGTCGTTTTTTTCCTTCAAGACCTATGTAACCCTCAAGTGAAAGACGTCGACAAAGCGTTTCGTGTTGGAGCAAAAGGATGTACTTGGAGTGCGGATTGCGAGCGACAGATTAAGCAGCGGTTAAAAAGAGATGCCAATCGGAATTAGTACGTGCAAGGAAATTGTAAGTAGTATGAAGTGAAGCGAACGGCCAATTAGGCATTTTAACCTGCCTTTCTTCGCGGTTTAAAGCCGAGTGCAATTGCTCGAACCGTGGTCAGTAGTAATTGTAACAAGGTATAATACAAACGTGGTGACAAAATTTGGAAACAATATTTCATGATCGAACACATAAGCGATATTTATTTATATCGCTTCTTCGTTAACTAGGAAATCCTAAAGGATTACATCAATTACGTGATGCTTTGACTGTAGTTAAACTTCAGTTTAGGGTTGAATACGACATTTTAGTTTTGAACCTCCTCATTCGGAAGAAGAAGATATTCGTTAAGTTTAAATGAAGAAACAAAGTCAAGAGAAAAATCATAAGATGATATTTTTACACATTTAAACGTAGAATGATTGGCTGACAGCAATTTATAAGCACATCTAAATCATTATGAAACAAGTTACTGTGAATCGAAAACTTTAAAAGTCGAAACAACTTAAAATCGTCAGCTTACAATAAGCATGATGAATTAATCTGTGTGGGAAGATAATTTATATAAATTGTTACGTCTATATTTCGCGCAACGGTCACCACTCTTACACCGTAGCCGGCCCTGGCCACGGTTTGGGCAATCCCACCCGGCTTAACCCCGCGAGGGTGGGGGAATATATTTTTTAATAAAAAGGGCGCCAGCCTTTTCGGCGCCGGGACTGCCCTGCTCGCGAATCCGGAAATGGGAATAGGATCCGCGGCGACCCAAAACCACGGACTGAATAGAGAGCTTCAAACAAGGGGAACACAAAAGCCGGAAACGCGACATCCGCTTCGCCACTTCACGCAATAACAATAATCTATATTCACTGAATTACTTTATTTTTTCCTAAAACCCTAGCTAATTCTTAACTATGTATTCTTCAGCTCACTCACAATTTGATCTTCCCTTCTTAAGCCTATTTCCGCCGGGCTCCACTCCTATTGACCGAATTCGAGTCGCTCGTCTGGCTGTTGGAGACACGCGTACACACTATTTTCCAGCAAACTCTCTTTCACTGATACGATATGGGTGTTCTTCTGGCACTTGGTATTTTCCCCCAAACTGCTGACTTTCAAAGTATCCTTTGAACCCACTCAAAACTTTCGGAAATACATTCAATTCTTGAACAGTTCACTTCGTCTAACTGCGTATAACATTCGATTTCTTGGTCTCAGCACTCGTCTTTATTTTCTATATTTGTTCATAACTAACACTGGGAAGTTAATGTATAAAAGTTTTCACTGTAAGATTTTCACGGTCTCGATAGCACACACCGCGCTATTATTACTCGAAGATCTCAACTCGAAAAATACACACCGAACAAGAGATCGACACCCAAGACGCAGGTTCGCACCGAACAAGAGATCGACACCCAAGACGCAGCTTCGCCCGAACAAAGAGATCGACATAAAAGTCCCGTCAGCTGCTCCCGCAATCCTATTAATGGGAAAACCCCAGTCCCGTTGCTACCTCGACGGTCAACGTCCACGAGTTTGTTGACCTCATCAAAGCTTCCTAGCTTTGGGACCGGTTTTGGCGACGTACATCAGCTGGCGATTGAAGCTTGTGCTGGTGAAATAATCGTGGCGGTCGTTAACCATGGTGAATTGCAAGTACCAATGGTTGTGGGTATCACAGGCGCGTAAGGGACTCTATTGGCGTATCGTAGACCGGGCGGAGCCTGGGTTTGGATCTGTTGCGGCGATTATGTGAGCGTTGTTTGTTGTTGTGGTTAGTGACAACTTACCTGCAGGGTAAGCTGTTGATCACTCTCCATAAAAATTTATTACCTACTTAGCTATCTAATCCAGCATCCTTAATCTACGTGCATCTTCCCTATATTTATATAATTCAAACTTCTACTCCCTACAATCTAATTCATTAATAACCATCTAGCTCATTAGTAACAATATAATTCATTAATAACAATATAATTCATTAATTGGCTTGATTGTGTGAAGTGGCGAACGTAACATTGTCAATTCTTAAAAAAAAAAACAGCGTTTACCCGCACGGTGGTTTGGGGTCTTCAAGAACAGGGCAGACCCCCATTTTTCCCTTATGGGTTGTGGGTCGACCACGTTGCGTGGCGAACGTAACAAAATAAGAAAAAGAATAGGACCAAGCATGGAGAATCTTGGCGAACACCAGAGTAAATGAAAAAAAGGATCAGAGTGTATACTAAATAAGCTTCGCTTACTCAGACGATTCGAAAGGTACGAACGGAATTAACTCGAGAATACTTTGGGCATCCATCCAAATCCATGCAGCATCAGGCAGCAATTAGGTTTTCAATTCGCTCAAATAACTTACCAAAACAAGAAAGAAGAGAAATAGGTCTAAAGTTTGCAACCTGCCTACGATCATCGGATATAAAGATAGGAAAGACATAAGCTAGTTTCCAAAACTCAAAAAAAACCTGAAGACAGACTCTGGTTGAAAAGTTAAGCTAAGGGAATACTTCAAGAGAAAGCAAGGTGTTGAATGAAGGAATTTGGGGGACCATCTGGTTCAGGACCCAAACTTGGTTGGTCTGTGAAGTAAGCAACCCCGTCCAGGAAAGTTTGGAACGGTGGTATCAAAGAATGGTTGAATGATAGCAGAGAAGGTAACGTCGAAGGATATTCGTTTCGTTAGAAAGAAGAGAATGTTCAATATTTAGGGAAAAAAGTGTGCATAGCGAATCAGTTTTTCTTAGCGACTGAACGAAAACAACAGTAATCTAACCAGCTTTGTGAACTTTTTAGAAGTTTGAGCCGGCGATAGGCTTTATCTTATATCCTGAATGCAGAAATAGCACATTTTGTTAGCTGAGATGCATCTGTATTCTTTGACGGACGATATCGATGGGGAAACAGTATTAATAACGTATTAATAAGAAGACAGCTAGATTGCAATTTGAATACCGCAATCAATCAAACCAAGCCAACTCATTAGGCATTTTTATGAAAGTTAATAATTCAAGTTAAACCACAATTAATTGCGCGATGTCCTTAGTAAAAAAGCAAGGTGCAACCTTGACGTAGAGTCGAAAAACGTTACATGAACGAATAACAGAACGTAAATCTGGAGTTCCCTTGCGTACGTGGGCTTCGTTGCTGTGAAAACGTGTTTTCTTGATTTCGTCCAAGTTTGGTAATGATAGTGCAACCCGTTTTGGGAAGCCAACAAACCGCTTCTATTGATTCGTTGGAATTTACATACATTGCCCAATCACTTTTCGCCTGACGACACCCGTCGTGTATAAAATATGAGATTCTTATATCTTTGTCTTTATTTCCGAGACAATTCGACTTCAGTCCGACCAATGTGGAGTTATCTGCAAATGGGCTGCGCATTTTTTTCGTTGATCTCAAAAAATTCAGCGATAAGAGCCTTTTATCTCTAAAAAGCAAGGATTTGTTCTTGGAAGTGCCGGGAACAGGGAATAGGACCAAGCTTATTGCAGGGAATCGAGGTAGCAAGCTGCGCATACTGAGGATGCAGGCTTCGAAAAGCCAGTACAGGTAGAAGAAATGGCTAACCTGTTGCGGGCGCCGGTTTGCCTCCGCCGAGGCCATGATTGTGGCGATGGTGGGGATGATGCTCGTGATCATGGGCATGCCCATGATGCTGATGCTCGTGGTCATGGTGGTGATGCGAATGTTCCTGCGCCTCCTGATTCTTCACGAACTTCTCGTTCGCCTGTCGCGAATACTTGAAACTTGGCGGCACGTCGTGATCATGGTTGTGGTGATGATGATCATCATCATGATTATGCGATGCACATCTTTCCGGCAACGTGAAGAATATTATCATTAAAATACCGGCGATGGCGAGGTTCCGTCGAAACGAACTTCCATTATTAACTATCGCGACACTGTCCCTCTGATTCCTCATTTTTCTGTGGTTTGGACTAGCAGGCTATATTTTGTGATGCGCCGTCAACCGCACAGACACTGCGTCTTTCCAATTTCAGTTACACGTCACACAAAATACCGCCGCGCACTTGCCAAAAGCGAAAAATCCCAAGATTTCACGCGCTTTTGCTACACCACAAAGTGTCAGCACGTATTCGTGACGTTCGCAAATGTCAGCGAGTTGGCATTCGATGACATTTATCTTTCTTCAAGCACTGCCAGCACGGAATACCTGTAAAACAATTTCCATCGGGGAAGGCTGCATTTGTATTCAGCATTGCTCCAAAAATAGCCTTTCACTCCAAATCACCGAACTTATCTTAAAAATAAAACTATTATTAGGCCACTGATAATTGTAAAAATAAAGTATTCCAAAGAATTGAACAAATGGAATCATTTGGACCTAAAATAGATGAAAAACTAATGTGGATGCCACATGTAAATGACCCGAGAAAAAATAGGAGTAGATTGGCAATAAACGCGAGGAAAACTAAATATATCATTTTCAAACAAAAGAACAAGACTGACATACAACCACACGTAAAAATCAATGGCACGGCCCTCCAGAGAGTGGAACAAATGAAATATTTAGGACTTCTAATAGACGAGAAACTAACATGGACTCCACACATAAATGAGCTAAGGAAAAAACTTGCTGTCTTCATTGGACTTCTACGTCGCTTCTACTTCTTTCCAAAGAAAAAAAATCCAAATTGTATATGCGCATCTCCTTTCGAAGATTTCTTACGGCATCTTGAATTGGAGTCAAACTTCTAAAAGTAACCTCTTAATCATCTCCAGACTAGTAACGAAAGCGTATAAAACCATTTACAATCTCCCTATGCCAACTCCAACGAGCGAAGTTTTCAAAACAGCCCAAGAATTGAATTTGCAAGGCATGATTTCTATGGAAAGAGCTAAATTCATACACAAGAATTTACACCGTAATGAAAACACCACCTTCAAATTGGATAAAATTGAGGGGAAAAACTCTTACAGAATGAGAACGATGAATAACATAGCTATCGCATTTGCCAGAACTGATCGGCTAAAAGAAGATCCCTTTAACAAAGCAGCTAATTTCTACAATACATTACCGGACAAAATTAAAAACCTAGCGAACCCAACTTCCTTTAAAACGACACTAAAAAAATACCTCCTTCAGGATCAAGATTCGAAGTAAACTACAAGTTCAATCAGCTCCACTACAGTCAAAGCCAAACATGTAGTTAACATAAAATAATTTATGAACATATAGTCTGAACGATTAATATAACTAAAAGGATACTAAAAATTTACAAATTTGGTACTATCCCTTATACCGATTTCTTATCGTCTGGGAAGTACTATGTACTGAAATTTAACTACGGAAAATTACTGAAAATTTGATGGAGAGAGTGATTGAAGGAGACGGAGGTGGTTTTAGTCGGTAAAAATCCGGCATGCCGAGAGGCAGGAGCTGATCGGTATCTTTTGAAGATTTCCACCTCCCAACGTTGAAAAAAAAAGTCTGGTCTACTTCACCGTTTGAGATATTTTTCCGTAAAAAATAAAATAAAAATTGCTTATATACTTTCGAGAATTAGATACAGGATCATAATTTGGACGGAAAATAATCTCTTAAGAGTGTCACGGCTACTAACCAAAGCATACAAAAAAATATACATCTTTAAAATATTTAACGTGTAAAAATTAGCAAACGAACTTTGCTTGAATAAACTAATAAACATGAAAAAATGAATATTAATTTATGAAAATTTGCATCATGAAAATATGGGAACAAAAAACGAAATATCAATTTGGAAAAAAACGACTACAATATAATAAACGCAAATGATATTTGAATAAAATTTGCTAAAACCGAGCGCCTGAGGAGGGATCCGATTAACACCGTAGCTAATTGTTACAACGAGCCACCTCGCACAATGAGAGAACATAATATTCTTTAAAATCATACTACGCAAACATTTACTGGAAACACATATGAGTAATTGTAAATGCTAAGATTTATTCTGCCAGGAAGAAACAAAATTGGGAATATTGAACATTTTCCAATCAAAATTATTTAGTTTTTGGTACTATCCCTTATACCAATATACATCGTCTGGAAAGTACTATATAAACAAAAACTCAGAAAATACCATAGCATAAAGAATATATTCTATGTTATAATATATATTATTGTATTTTTTATGCTATTGTAAAAACATTGCGTGATGTAGTGGTAGGTTTGGATGAGGCGGAGATGGTTTTAGTCGGTAAAAATCCGACATGCCGAGAAGCAGGAGCAAATTGGTACCTTTTAAAGATTTTCACCACACAACGACGAGAAAAAATCAGCGCTATCAGCTAATTTTAGCATTGTACAGTCAGTTTCTTCAACTTGCTTCAAATCAAAAATTAATCGGCAAATAAAAATTTCAATGACAATAAACGAAACTGCATTATCGACTATTTCTGCACGGCACACTTTAGTCAACGTCAAACATTCGGTTGTCATTTGAATTCACTCAACGGCTGAAGCTATCTGTTTACATTGCATAAAATGTGAATTTTCTCCTAGATTACTTCTAAAATCGTGTATTTTCCCACTGTATTCAATTAAACCGTGCTGTTAACTAAAATGTCTGCCAAAAATACGCCCATTAATTCGCGAAACAACAGACCAATCGCTCCAAGTGTGTCGCGATCAAATCCAAGTTCTCTCTTCAAGCATGTTACGCGCAAAAACTTCAATAAATCGGGATCGCTGAATGTGACCGCGGAAACAATACCCAGTGAAAATGTTCTAAACACTGCCTTTTCGACGCGAACGCCTGCATCTAGCGCTAAAAACCGTACCAAAATACCCTCGTCATCGTTGAACGCATGCTACACGCCGTCGTCCTTGTTTAAGAAAACCAAGAGCACCACTACTTCGACGCCTACTGCGATCACTGCAAAAAGCCTCAAGTTCAATACCCCCAAAAGTTCGAGCAAATCCATTGACCACGGCACCCCAGAATGCTTCTCGAAAGTGACCCTCGAGACGCCACGCAGCAGGGCCAAATCCGTCGGCGACGAGAATCGTTCGATGAAGGACACGGAAATCAGCAACTTAAAAGTTGCCGTTCGTGTTCGGCCGCTCAACGCGCAGGAATGCTTGAATGCAACGGTGACCAACATCATCCACGTGGATCGCGACGAATTGACTGTGATTGCAGGGACGACGGCGGACAGCTCGGCGGGCGTGAGCCACAGCTTCCAGTACGATCATGCCTTCTGGTCGGTGAACGTCGACGACCCGCACTACG
Source organism: Oxycera nigricornis (assembly GCA_963942545.1). NCBI lineage: Eukaryota > Metazoa > Arthropoda > Insecta > Diptera > Stratiomyidae > Oxycera > Oxycera nigricornis. The sequence goes on from OZ012661.1 coordinate 85,944,772, forward strand.
CCAGCCAGGATCAAGTCTTCCGAAGCATCGGCATGCCGCTGGTCGACAAGGCGTTCGAAGGATACAACGCGTGCCTGTTCGCGTATGGGCAGACCGGTTCGGGGAAGAGCTACAGCATGACGGGAATAGAGACTGACGATAACGACCTCGACCCGAAGTCAGAGGCCGGCATCATCCCGCGATTCTGCAAAGAACTGTTCCGCAGAATTGGCTCCCTGAAGACTACCATTGAAGTTGAGGTGGAAGTGAGCTACTTCGAGATATACAACGAAAAGATCCACGACCTGCTGTCCGTGTCGCAACTGGAATCGCACGGAAGCTCGCATCCCAGCAAGCGCAGCGCTCTACGCGTCCGCGAACATCCTGTATGGGGCCCATACGTGGTGGACCTAAGCACGCATCCCGTCGACTCGTATGCCGCGCTGAAGAACTGGCTCACGGTTGGCAACAGTCAGCGTGCCACGGCGGCCACGGGAATGAACGACAAAAGCTCCAGGTCGCACTCAATCTTCAATATAGTCATGAACCTATCGGAAATCGACGAAACCTCGGAAGGATTCAGCAAGAAGATCAAACACACGAAGAGGAGCAAGATCAGTCTGGTGGATTTGGCGGGAAGCGAACGGATTTGTCACGGGAACACGCCTGGCGATCGTGTGCGCGAAGGAGTCAGCATAAATAAGAGTTTGCTGACGCTGGGCAAAGTGATTGCAGCGCTGGCGGACTCGAAGAAAGGGACGACGGCCTTCGTGCCGTATCGTGAGTCCGTACTAACATTCCTACTAAGGGTAAGTTAACTCCGATAATTATTTAAAATGCCATTTGCGTTTTGCAAAAATTCCCTCTTAAATCTGTCGACAGTCCGTCATACCAAAAATCAGGAGCTGATCGGTATCTTTTTAAGATTTACATATCCCAGTAACGAAAGAATAGGTAATCGGTACGGCGATGCTGCTCTTCACAGTCAGTATTAAGAAATGCAGTCAGAACCTCGAGGTTGGCTTTCATCTAACTAGCTGTGGTCACGAAGTTGGCATTCAATTGAATCGTAGAGTCATAGTCAGCAGTCCTAAAAAGCAATCTTATTGGTCGTCGGTAAAAAGTACTACGGCAAATTGCAGTGCATTGTAAATCGCTGACGTCCATTTATTCGAATTATTTTAGTACCCACCAGGTTTTTTACAATTTAATGCTCATCGCCATTTTTTTCTGTTACAAATTTAACAAATTTTTGTTGAATTTTTATCCTCATGATGCTTTTGTTTCATATTGTTCCTGATTACATTCGCCTGCAGGTTTAAGCATGTGCCCACCTCATTGTTTTCCACAATTATAAACAAAAAAATAATCACCTCAAACACAAACTCCCTACGAATGATTTATAATTGCCTGCGCTCTACTATTCTTCATTCAACAGTTTTTGAAAATACTCTATCGTGAAATCCAGAACATGTTTTGGCTTGTTTTGCAGTAAGCACAACAAATAATCCTTGATCATGCACTTCATCTCGCCGTTGTCTTCCAAAAACGATTCAATATGCGACTTTTTCTCCTGCTTCAAATCCAAGTACCGCGAAAACAATTGTATATCCTCCTCCCACGTCTTCTCCAAACACAATGAATAATTGCACGGTGGAATGCGAGCCACCGGGTTCAGGTGAAGGAAATAAGGACAATCCATCCAGCGATGACGAACCAAATGTCCAGACGGCAAGAAGTACGTCTTTGAAATGTCCGTTTTGCGATTGTTACGCATAAGCATCTTTGTTACGCGAATAGTTTCCACAGGACGATTGTTTATAATGAACATTTTTGGTTTGCCGACATTGTAGGCCGCGCGACATAGTTCGCCTGAAAAAGGGCATGCAGAGAAGAGCTTACAATTTGATATGAAGTCGCACCTGAAATGTGCATGGACCAAACTTCCAAATCTCCCTTGAATTTCTTCAGGATCAAATACCGCATGAGTGCAAATCCACCTCCGTCTAAAACCACATCCCCTTCGACCTTCATGTCTAGGCTTCCGCGATGTTGCTTCGTGCCCTCCAAACGGATCGAAGTGCGAAACGCTGTTAATTTTTTACCCTCACGAAAGACGTGCAAGGATTTTTCCTGCGATCAATGATTGCCTGTAAAAGTTTTGCGAAACACTTCTTTGAATTTACCTCCTTCCAATCGTTCCTATGCAATGCTTCCGTCCTTTTCTCTTCTATGAGATTAAAGTTTCGATCCACCACGGATAGAATGCTACTTGTCGCCCCGCTATTATCGTAAGAGAACTGTGAGGTACAGAATACAACCAAATTCTGTGCCGCCTTCTGAATGTTGATGCACATTCCTCCGATTTCAACGGTTCTGTAGGGATCCACAATTTGCGAATACACGCTGCCGGCTACTCTTCCTTCTTTCTCGAGAGTAACATCCACCTCGCGGCTAATAATTAAAGTTTCGCCAAAACACAATTTATTCGTGGCTTTCGTACCAATTGGCAAATCGATAAAAGTGCCAATAGGAGCCAAATCAAATTCTGGTGCAGAAATTGTTGGTGATGTTTCGGTTGAAACACATGTGCCTGTGATATCTTCCGAAGTCGAAGAGGATCCGTGACACGAACATACTGAACCGCAAACGTCCCGACACGTTTCTCGTTCAGTATCATCAGAAAAGCTGGCTGTTAAACTGTGCACTGGGCATATATCATCCACATCAACAGGCGACGAGGGCACAGGTATTATCGGCATTACCTTCACATCGGCGAAGGATCCAATCAAGGAGTCGAGCGAGTCTCCATGGGGTCTTCTCAATGCCGCGTACGAGGATTTATCCAATGGATATACATCGGAGTCGCGAGCTAGATCGGCTGAAGTAGGCCAGGATTTTGGTGGATAGAGACTTCGTTTTGAGGATGATGATGAGTAAATTGAGTGATCGGTGCTGAAGTATATTGAAGATTCGCTTTCACTCTTCTTTTTTTCTGCTGGTTGAAGAAACGATGTGTTCTTCTTTTTATCAATGGCGCCGGAATGCATTTCTGATGTTTGGTGGTATATATTTTGTAAAATGTTTGTAAATATTTATTGTGTCCAAAACAGTCGTACATATGCAACAAAATTTGTAGTGAAAATGACAGAAATGGCTGGGCAAACTGTTTGTTTCAATCCTATTAATTCATCTCTTCAAGGAATCTGTTTCCGATTGCAATCTTTTTTTCAACGTGTGCAAGTGAAAATCTTCGAAAGATACCAAGTCGCTCCTGCCTCTCGCCATGTTGATCATCTTTACTTGCTCGTTTCTACGTTGATCTATACATAATTCATATTTTCTAACTTGAAAGGATAATTTCTGGTATTTTTTTTCAACGTTGGGAGGTGAAAATCTTCAAAAGATGCCGATTAGCTCCCGCCTGTCGGCATGCCGGATTTTTACCAACTAAAACCACCTCCTCCTTCTGATCACTCTCTCCATCAATCATTCATTTTCGTTCTTATTAATTGTCGTACCTTGGTGCTTCCCAGACGATGTAGATCGGTATAAGGGATAGCACCTAACTATCAAAATTTAGGACTATTCATTTTATTTGATCATTTGTGTTATTTTGTTGTTTTTGTTTGATTTCGTTATGCAAAAGCTTTGAGTAAAGATGGAGCTGATGTATTCACTTCCGGTTTTGTTCAGGTATGAGATATTTTTTTAGCGTCATTTTAAACGTGTTGGAAGTTTGGTATGTCCTTTATGTAGTTTGGTAAAGTATTGTAAAAGCCTGCTGCTTTCGTTCCGTTCTAGCATATCTGATCATTAAATTGTTGGCACTCCGGACATTATAAATATTTTTTTTCCGATATTTTTTCAAGGTTTAATGAGCTATATTCTTTTGAGTGTAAATGTTTGTAGATGAATTTAGCTCTCTCCTTATTAATTAGTATTTCTAGGCTAAGCTCTTTAGCTGTTTTGTATACCTCGACCGTAGCGGTTAGCATAGAGAGATTATATATATTTTTATAAGCCTTGGTTATGAGTCTGGAGATGGCTGTAATGTTAATTCTGGAAGTCTGACTCCATATCAGCAGACCGTAAGTAACTTTCGAAAGAATATGCGCATGTAAAATTTGAATTTTACTGCTAGTCGGGAAGAAGTTGAATCGACGCAGGAGACCTACGAGAACCGCTGTTTTTTTCTAAGATCGTTTATGTGAATCGTCCATGTAAGTTTTTCGTCAATTGTGAGTCCCAAGTATTTCATTTGCTCAGCCCTCTGAAGAGTTGTATGATTCATTTTGATCAGTGGATGTATGTCGGCTTTATTTATATGTTTAAAAAGGATGTATTTTGTTTTTGTATAGTTGATTGATAGTATGCTTTGTAGTAGCCAGCGCCAGTATTTGTCAAGATCGGTGTTCACGTTACGTTCAATGTCAAGTTCGGTTTTTCCAGAGTAGATGAGTACTGTGTCATCTGCGTACATTACAACTTTTGCAGAAAGCTCAGGACTATTTATGGAGTTGGTGTATAACAAGAAAAGCGTTGGTCCCAGGATGGATCCTTGCGGAATCCCAATGCTAATTTTAGCAGGTTTGCTTTTTATTTCCCCATTGTAAGTTGATTGATGTCTGTTTGTCAAATAGCAACACAGGAGATCTCTTGCTTTTCCCACAATTCCATATTCCCCTAGTCTAGTCATCATAGTTTTATGAATTACGTTGTCAACGGCTTTTTTGAGATCCACGAAAACAGCAGCAACATATAGACTTTTATCTTAAAGCATATTAATGAAGCTAATCGCATCCACGATGGCATCTTTTGTACCTTTACCTTTCTGAAACCCATATTGGTTTCTATTCAGGGTATCATTCTGCAGTAGGAACTTTTTGATACGGGAGTCCAAAAATTCTATTACTTTACTTAATGAGTTTAAAAGTGAGATAGGTCTAAAATTGTTTGCATCTGTTTCATCACCCCTTTTCAAAATTGGTTTTATTGTCGAGACTTAAGTGCTCCGGGAATTTTCCTTTCGTGAAGCTTTTGTTTATTAGATACACAAGGGTATCAGCTATATTTTCTTTGATTGCTTTGATGTCGTCGATGCCAATACCATCAGCACCTGGAGCAGTATGGTTTTTCAAAGAGTCAATTGTTTTGATTACCTCCTGCTTATCTGTTTTCCTCAGGTTAGTATTTATTACGTCGTTAGAAAAAGTGTAAATCAGAAAGAGAAGCTCAGAGTGTACCAAATATTTTTTGGTCCTCGGCCAGCTGTCTGGTATTGATGTGCTTTACCAAATTTAATAATGAAAACATTTATCCTACAGTCAGTCTACCAAAAGTCTAGAAATTTAGTATTAATACAGTGGTGGACAAAAGTTTTCACACATAGAGCTTTGTTGAACAAAACAAGGATTAAAACAAACCCAAAAGAACATATTTCATTCATTATTCTACGAAAGCAAATATTCATCCTTATCAAATATCACAAAAATAGACCTTACAATAGAATACCCTAATCTGGGAAAGACGAAAACATTTTTAATTGCACGTTTTTGCCCGGACAAAAGTTTTCACACACTAAGTTGTAAAGTTGTAACACTGGCAAGACTGATATTGGTAATGTAACGGGAAAGTCCCGTAAAGTATTTGACAGACGGTGATTCTTTACAAATGTTTACAAATATTTGCACTTTGGTCTCTTTAATTTTATGCTATCCTAGTCGTCATAGTCGTGCTGCAGCAGAACGAGCATTTTCTAGGCTTAATCGGCTTTCTTCAAAAAGACTGAAGTCTAAATTAGTTAGTGGCTTATCCACACTCAGTGGTATACAACACAAATGTTTTCCCATTTGATAAAACTAGCTTTTGATGGATATACAGATAAATATGTTTGGTTTGCTATTACCACAATGTTCATCCACACTCAAAGCATTTTATTGTGTGATAGCATTTATTTTTTCCTTTTGTGTGTTATTAAATTTTCATGAAATTTTTTTTTTGTATCATTATCAATTAAAGAAACCTGTTAAGTTTATACCAAATGTATATTTACAATGAAGTATGTAGTATTTTTATTAGTTTTTAAATAATAATAATGAATAAATATTTACATGAAAATTTGCCTTTTTTGGAATTGAAAAATCTACTATTATCATTTTAAGAAAAGTAGTAGATTTTGCTACTTTTCTACTAAACCTAGCTGCAACACTGGCTGTGAAATGTATTCGCGTGTTTTTGAAGTCATTAAAGTTGTGATTATGTATCGCAGGCAGAAGGGAACTACGCAAGAAGAGCGTAACATAATTTTAAATTTACTCAAACAAAATAAATCGTATGGAGAAATTGGAAATATAATGGGTAGAAGCAGATATACAATTTGCAGTAGTGTAAAACATTTCAAAAACGAGGTAGAATTTGAAAGTTCTCCCCAAAATTGACGACCACGAAAATTTACTATAAGGGAGGAAGCACAGGTTAGTTGAAAATAATTCATTGCGGCTTATGAATCACATTATTGGTTTACATTTACACAATACAGGTTGTGAGAATAATTAAGAAAACTTCCATGATAACATCATCAGAGATTGCAGCCCAAATTAAAGTTGACTTTAAAAAAATGTTCATCCAAAAACCGTACGTAGAGTCCTTCATCGAAATGGATATAATGCACGGGTACCTAAACGGAAACCTCTAATTAGTAAAATTATTAAAAAAAGAGGTTGGAATTCAAGAAAGACTTTACTGACAAGCCTGAAGACTTCTGGAATAATATATTATTCTCCGACGAGAGCAAATATAATGTATTTCGGTGCGATGGTAAAACCCTGGGATGGAGAAAACCCAACACAGAATTAAATGCAAAGAACATTGCTACCACAGTAAAGCATGGTGGTGGAGAAGTTATGGTTTGGGGATGTATGGCTGCTTCAGGTGTTGGCGAGATTGTATTCGTAGAACAAACTATGGACCAAAAGCTCTATATAAATATTCTAAAGGAAAATTTGAAAAAGAGTGCCATAATGTTGGGCTTAGATGATCAATTTTATTTCCAACAAAACAATGACCCAAAACATACGGCTCATAATGTTAAAATGCGGATTGCATATAAACGTGCTCATACTTTACCGACTTCCCCGCAATCAACAGATCCCAATCCGATTGAGTATGTGTGGGAAGAACTAGAACGACGCTTGCGAAAGTATACTATTTCCAACAACACACGTTTAAAGGAAGTTCTTCAATTAGAATGGCAAAAAATAACGGCAGATTATACAAAAAAGCTGGTTCAGTCGATGCCTAGGAGATTAAAAGAGGTGATAAGACAGAAGGGACTTTCGACGAAATATTAATTTGAAAACCATGCCTATAAATAACAAAATACAACGAACTGTGTGAAAACTTTTGTCCGGGTAAAAATGAGTAATTTAAAATGTGTGGTTGCTTTCCAGAATATGATCATCATCATCATCATCAATGGCGCACCAGCCCAAATCGAGCCTTGGCTTCCCGAAGACACTGCCTCCAACTGTCTCGGTCCAGCGACCGCGTCCTCCAATTAGCGAATCCCAGCAAGGATTCGCTGTCGTCAACTGCATCCTCCCATCGTTTGCGTGGTTTTCCTGGTGGGCGGCTTCCTGTTGCTCGGCCTTTCATGGAGCGTTTGGGAATTCGCCCGTCATCCATACGCTCCACATGGCCAGCCCACTGAAGTCGTAGCAGTTTCGTCAGAATCGATACCGGTGGCTCGTCATAAAGAGCGTACAACTCATGGTTGTACCGGATTCGCCAGTCCGGTCCGTCCTTCACGGGCCCCAGAATACGTCTCAAAATGCGGCGTTCGAAGACGTCAATCCTTTTTTCTGAGGCTTGAGTCAAAGTCCATGTTTCACATCCGTAAATCAATACAGGACGGATGATCGTTTTATAGACGCGCAGCTTATTTTTTCGGTGCACTTTGTTACTTTTAATCACCGAGAGGACTGAAAAATATATTTTATTGGCTAGACCAATTCGCCGTTCAATTTCGTCCTTTTCATTCCCGTCTTTGGCGAGGTTGACACCAAGATAAATAAAGAGAATATGATATTATTTTATATATTATTTTATTGTGATATTTGATAGCTTAGGGATGAATATTTATTTTACAAAAATGACTAATTAAATATGTTCGTTTGGTTTTGTTTCAATACTTGTTTTATTCAACAAAACTTTTGTCCACCACTGTATACTAAAACTCGGTATCCGTTCTTTTAAGCATAGACCATGGCGGATCTGTTTTCAGTTGGACGTTGAGAGGGGGCACGCTGATTTTTGCAGGAAAGGTTGGGGAATAACTCGTATACCAATACTTTATTTATGCTTCCTCTCAAAAAAGTCGGGAACATTAAAAAAAAATCGAAATGTTTAAAAATTTGAAAAAAATGGTGTTTTTTCTGCTTGTCTCACTCCTAACTTTAAAACGGTTCATTTTAAGTCAAAGTTCTGTGACAATAAAAGTTTCGTAATAAAATTTTCTATAAGGTAAGAATCGTTAAAAATCCTCAAACATTTAATCCTTGTCGCAAATTGCAATAAATATAAAAAAAGAGGAGGAAAAAGGCCTTTTTTTATTTAATTTTTTTTTGCCACTCAAAATGCACTTAGGACCTTTATATTCTGCTTGAATAATCTTTACAACATCATAAAACAGCAAAGAAATTTTCATCAAAATCGATTCAGTAGATTGCCCATAATAATTGTGCAATTTAAATTTATTTTTAAAAAATCAAAAATTTTGAAAGGTTGCAAGTCAGAAACTTAAACTTTTAAAAGTTTGAATTTTTTTCACATATAAAAGAGCCCTTAACCTATCGGATGCACTTTACAAAAATAAAATCGGATAATTATGGCGGCCTCAGCAATTTTTGCTAAACCTCTAAAATTGTGCTGGGCGGCTGCGGATTTTGTTGATGGGAGCATGGCTCCTACGAGCATTCAATTATTTTTTGAACGATTTACTCATCATACCATTCCATAAACTATTTTTCTGTAGTAATTTTCTTTTTGTAAATAAATACACTCAAATTTATTGAATTCTACAATCTTCTCCCTTGTCTGTATGAAGCCTTCTTCGCTCCTTTTAATCAAAACAGACTCTACGTAAGCTTCACAAAGCGATTATTTATTTCAAGTGTCCTGAATAGCAACAAGAACAACATGTGCATAATTCCCCACTGACAATAATGCACTTCTATTTAGCCGCAACAAACAATTCATGTGGATTGAAAGAATGCACACACTGTAACTGTTTGCGTTGCCCAGCATATTTGATTGAAAGAATCTCGACATGTGTGTTTGGTTTGGAAAACAATCCATAAAATGTGCGCGCCAGGTGTGCATATTCTCTACGGGGCTCGATTTCCGGTTAAATGATTTCTCGGAATTGATTGGGAACAATAAATAAAGGTGGAATTGGAATTCTATAAAGTGTTTCCTTATTCGATAGAATTGATCCATTCCACGAAGATATTATTTAAAATATATAGAATGTGCGAAAAAAAATTCTTAAATAAATGCGACATGCATATTAATAGAGTTGTTGGCCAATAAAAACTTCTGGACAGTTTGATAACAGCAGCAATTTTTTTTACGAAGGGAAGGGGATTGGCAATCAATATCTAGTTGGCTCACTCTGCACACAGTCTTACTCGAATTTTCATGCGCGTGATAAAATTACAAAAACAAAATATTTTTTTTTCTCCGAAAACTGTCATGAAATAAATTAAAAAATTAGGAGACAAAACAATTTTGAGTCAAAAAAATATTTTCTGGATTACATTTCAATAATTTTTCTGGTTCGAAAAAGATAGAAATAATATTTTTATAAGTGCAGGAATTTCTTTCTCGGATCAAAATGTTAATTTTTTCTGAAATTTTACGAATTTTTGCTGACTAGATTTATGGAACCCGTATTATTTAAATTTAGTAATTTTCTGGGGGAAAATCTCATTCAACAAACTAACGTTTGGTAAGTCTGCAAAATAATCGAAATAACAGAGCATTTCGCTAGTCTCGCGATTTTTTCGTGAGAATGCACTACAAAAAAATTAAATGTTTCACCCAATTGTTTTATGAGCGGATCTTTTTTTCTGCACAAAAAAAATTCCTAGGCAAAAAAAAATTATTTGAACGATGCCAAAAATAGTGTTCAGAATTTTATTGCAGACTAGTATGGAACATAATTTTATTTATGAGATAAGATTTGTTTGAACAAATTCGACACAGAAAATTTTAGCAAACGTAGTGCCTATTTTATGACTAAGGGAGCGTTCATAAATTACGTAAGGCTATTTTTTTTAATTTTAGACACTCCTCCCCCTTCCTCCTTCTTAAGGATCCGTAGGATTTTTTAAAACAACCACATCTCTTTATCTTCTGTAATAAAATACAAATGTAATTTTATCGTTTTTAACTTTCCAGTGTATGGGAAGTTCTTGTAATCGCCTCGAAAATCGAAATTGAAATTTTCAACATTTCTTTACGTTTTGAGGTCTATAGAGTATATATAAAGAGTTTTTAAAAAGAGGTGTGTGTGTGTGTGTACGTACGTACGTACGTGAGTTCGTGAAAAGTTTTTTCTACGAGCATAACTCACGTAAACAAAGTCGTATCGACTTTGTTGAGATGTCAATCGAAGCGTTTTTGCAATCTTAAAAGCTGATTAGTTTTTGGGTTTGTTGTTTTGTCCCTTTGAAGGTCATTTCTGTCATGCGCTATATTTCGCGAACCAAACATAGAGTTTGCAACATTACGGTGTCAATCGACGCGTATTAATATTTTTGCGATTCTTTCAAGTTTTTAAAAAAATCGTTAAAACCGTTTTTTAATTTATTAAAAAAAGTGCAAAAATTAGGGTTTTTTTCCCATAAACAACAAATTTTGAACCTGATTTGCGAAACATAGTAATCAATGTTTATACAATTTATATACTTCAAACAGATTTTGTAAAAAAACCAGCAACATTTTTTTCCCAGGATTACGTAAAAAATTAAATTAAAATAAAAAATCATTTAAAGTTATCATGATTTCCAAGGTCATTTTTATCATTCACTATACCTGACGAACTAAATATGATATTTGCATCATTAAGGTGTCAATCGACGTGCATTAACATTTTTGTGATGGTTTCATTTTATAAAAAGATATTTTCAGCCGTTTTTTTAATTCAATAAAAGAAAATGCGAAAAATTAGGGGTTTTTTATAAAAAAAATTTTTTTTGGCCTGATTTGCATAGCACACTAATAAATGTTCATAAAATTTATACATTCTTATCAGTTTTTGAAGAGAAACAAGCAAAACTTTTTTTCATTGATTATGCAAAAAACTAAATAAAAAATAAAAAAATCATTCAAAGCTACCATGTAAAAAGGGTTCATACGAATGATATTACTCAATATCTTTTATTCTAAAGACGTTGTTGTAAAGTCAATCAAAGTCAGTGGCGTACCCAAGGGGGGGGGGGTACGGGTTTACCCCCCCCCCGCTTTCATCAAATAAAAAATTGTAGTTTTGGTTTGTTTTAAATCAAAGTTTATATGTTCAAAAATATGTGTACAAAATTGCAAGTCAAAATTTCGAAAATTGACTAAGTTACAATGATTGTAGTGAGAGCATTTAGGCCGATCAGCTGCTCAGTATCGCATCGAGAAAGTTAATAAAAAAATTAAAAAAGTCAACAAGACCCCTGGAGATGAAGATGAAGAACCGTCATATGGTCCACATCTCGATAGTTTAATATAGGTATGAAAATTTTAAAAAAAAATTTATAAATGATTTCATTACGCGAGAAATGGAATAAAATCTTTAAACGTATTTTTCTCGTAACTACTTTTTTTGAACTGGTCGCATCAATAAGTCGAACAATTATAAACCGATGTCTAATTTTTTGTTTTTGTTTTGTTCGTCTTAGTAGTGGTTAAGGTTAAGCGTAGCCGATTTGAAAATTATTGTTTTTTACTATTTTTCAAACTATTTGAAAACCAAAAAAAAACAGTCGAAAAAATTAAAATATTGTCAATCGGTCACCATTTTGTGAAAAATTGAAATAAAAAATAACGGCTACGTACAACGATAACTACATTCATACAGATTTCAAAATTTTGTTTTTGTTTTTTTAGAGTCCCGGTTTTTAAAAAATCGATGCGACCATGGAAAGGGATTTTTTTTCAGGCGCTACGGCATCGTTTATATTGTTAAAACTGTTTAATATTTTTTAATACAAATTTGTGGAAAAATTACTTGATGTGTACTTAATAAAATAGAAAAAAACCCGATCCAAAAATTCCTCTACTTACTCGGTCAAAAAAAAATTTAAAAATCACTAATTTTTCGGCCGTCACAGTGGCTATTTCTCTTAAACCGATTATTGACTGCATATTCAATGTTTTTCAAGATCAACTGAAAATAAGAAATGATTGTTAGTCTCATTGATGTAAAATCGTAAAAAAATACAAACTCAGTGGTTATGCCGAAGTCATGGCAGTTTTGAACAAAACTATTCAAAATGGCCACCACACGAGAAAATCTCATCAATGGGCATAACAACAAAAACTGGATTTATTTTTGCTAGCGCCTTTTTGTCTTTTTAACAAATAACGTAGAAAAGGCTTTGTAACCCCCTCCGATTGATCCGCGTTAATACTCAATCAAACCAATCAACCCCATCTCCCCATCACAACCCTTACGTAATCAATGGACGCTACCGTAGATGATTTGATTGATATTAACTCATTTCAATTACTGTTATGAGTACCTCTCATTATTATTATTTAAAGTAGTGTTATTTTCATAAATATTTTTGTTTTTAATATTTTTAATATTTATGTAAATATTACTGGGAAGTTGACCGTGTGGACCCCAAGGGTCGCAACTCGCGGTTTGTTTTTTCTATTATTAATACGTTTTTTATTCGACCGTCCCTACGGTTCTTGGTATTGAAAACTCCAGACAGACTTATCTAACAAAACTTAGAGTGTATATGTATGCTTTGTGTATATTTGTGATATCAGTATATAGAAATCTGAATTTAATATTATATTAGGTAAGACGAGTGTACACCCTTTCCCTCTCCCACACAAAAAACTGTAAGAAACTAAGAAACACCCCCCCTCCTCCCTCCTTCGTCTAACGTCATTTATAGACGGTCCCTAAATGATAATATTTCCGAATCAAGAAATTTAATATTCTTATTTCGAACCGCGGTGCACATTTTTACAACAATCATTGTGTAATTACATTCAAAATGAATTGAAGCAAATAATTTGTAATCCGAACTAGACCACAAAAAAATATTTGGAATCAAAAATAAATTAATTAGCGATCGTTATTATTTTTCAACAAGCGAAAGCTAGCTTTTCAGAAACTGGGTCAGTTTGTGTCCTTGTCTCTCCAGTTACTTTTCCCAAAAACTTTTTTTTTGAGTGACACGGATATTTTTTGTGAAGTGTCTAGAGAAATTTATGGGTCAAATTTTTATTGAAGAGCCTGAACAATTTATAGGCCAAAAAAATCATTGACTGGACAAGTATTATGCAAAAAAATTAATGAAAGCTTTTTCTAAATCAACGTTTTGGCGCCCATAAATATTTTTTTCCGACTGCAGTATATATTTGGCTCGAACATGAATCAGAATATCGTAGCAACATCATGAAGATTCTCTGCTAAACAGCATAAGAAGTATATCGTTTCCATATTTCCCTCTTACCATCACCATATGTGCATTCCATCTACTTCGTAACAATTCCGTCCAATTACCAAGTGCTAACTGCATCAAGTACTCGCCCGGCGATATCAAATTAAACCCGTCCTCCATAAAAACACTTTCTATACAATTAACCACCACTTTATTTAATCAAGTACATCATATTGAAAGCGTGATGTGTGTTGTGAAGAGCCTGAAAATAAACAAAACCTCGAAACTTCCTTAATAAATAATATCCGAGCAGATATTCTTGATTTGCCAGTGGTGACGCACTAACTCTTGCAATTTCTTCGTTGTCTTACATTTGCATTGCTTCAGCTTCGACACGCATTTGCAATTAGTCGATGACCTCTTTGAAATTTTGCCATCTGTTAAAAATAGATAGAGAATGAAAGAAATGGAAATGAGAAAGGCTTCAATTGTGGATTTCCTGCAAAAAATTAAATAGAATAGTGGCATCAATTGGGAGTAAGAATAGTATCTTTGAACTTTAGATACAGTATGCAAAGAATCTTTTCCAATGCCGACGTTTAAATTAGTGTCCATTTTGAAAAAAATTATTTATTATTCTGGATTCATTTTCTTAACAATTAAAATCTATTGAAACAATTAATTTTCAGAAGTGTTGTCATGTTTGCAAGGCATAAATAATTCAGATTAAAAAATTCCTCTCAAGGTATTGAGGTCACTTGACTTTAGTACAAGAAGACTGGAGGACATCGATTTATGTTTGGAAACCATGAACATGATTATTTTTTAGTGTAAAGTGTTAAATGCACTGCAAAAAAAATTTAGTCTTAGTTTCAGAGAGATTTTTTCAAAGAACACTTATGGCGGTTCATGATCATATATTTTTAAATTAAATGGCTCGCGTAGTATGTCACTTTTCACCAAGCAATCAGTGATTCTCCAAAATTAATGCAACAAAAGCAATGGATATATTACACCTTAATGAGCACTGAATCAATTCACCTTAGCTAGTTGTTGTGCAATCATTTATTTAATTTATCGAAAGTTTTTAACAGCCTACCCTTTGCCACCTCCATGACATTTTTTTCACTTGTTTTTTGTGTCTTTTGAAAAATATTTCGTAACATTTTACAGCAGTATCTCGTTCTTGATTGGCACAAACAAGAAAGTAATACAATATTTCACCTTTAGCTATAGTTACTAGCTTCGAATGCAACTTTATTATTCGTTAATTGATATTAGCAAACAATTTCCTCTTATTACGATTCAAATGTGCTCACGTAACGATTTGCTTGTAAGAAATAGACGCACTAAGTATTTCAAGTTTTATTCACTTTGCACTTTATTGTGTTCTTGATTATCTAAAGCCCAACGGCAAATATGTGGTTAATGTGGTTTGAAGAATTATATTATGCACTGTTTGCGATAGAAACAGATTAAATTTCGGCTAGAATGAACTCGATGTGTTGGAACGTGAATCTACGAAAGATATAGTTACACTTATCCATATCAAAAGCGGATATCCTGAAGTAAAAATGATTTATTATTGAATTCAGTATTATCATTTTTTCGGTGTATTCGCTGAGCATTTGATGATTTTTGTATATACTGTATTTTTTTTAATCTCAACAACTGTTCTGTATTTAAGAAAAAACTGTGCAAACTTAGAAAAGATTTTTTCTTATATAAAAATATATTATATAAGAAATACTAATCCTTTTCTATATCAAATTTGTGCCGTCTAAAAAATCAGATATTTATTTTTTAATTTGAAGAAGTTTTTCTTGCAAATAGTCGTGAAGTGGAATTAGAATTCCTCACCCAATTAAGTTTCAATAAATAAACCGTTTTCCATATGGGAAGCCTCAATATTTTTTCAGTGAAAAATTGTTTCTTGTTTCGAAAAACTTTGATTAGTTATTGGAAAGTCGTGTATTCGCTTTATACCAAAAACAGTATATATTTTCTCATATACGTATTTCGGTTGCTATTTGCAACCTTCTTCAGTGTTTTGTACACGACTCAATAATTTACTTTCAATAATTCAAACACTACCAAAATACACTCAGGAAAACAAAACACCCAAATTTAATTAGTTAACATACCCAGCTTTTGACTTGTGCTAATGTAATTTTTACGGGGATTATTGAAGGCATCTTCTGCAGGAGGCCGAAACTCGGTTTGGGCTGTCGCGCCATTGTTCATGGTAAATGTAATTTTTCAACTTTCGATTTCAAAACTTTATCTATGTTGCTTTGGATTGATAATAGTTTTTTCCTCAACAAAAAGTGTTTCTTGGACAATTTTTTTAAATTTTATCACTAAAAAGTATATCTATTGTTTGTTCATTTTTTTCTTGGAAGAATTTATTGTCTGTTAAATTTTTTTAATTATTGCCCAAATTTATTTGTCGTTGATTTTCTTAAGGTTTACTTTTTTTCTGGTCAAATGTTGGTTCAGCCAATATTTGTTTTAGGAAAGAATATTTCCCGATTAAAAGGTTTATATTCAAAATTCACATATTTCTGTTGGTAATTTTAATATTATTAACTTCCCAGTATATGGGAAGTTCTTGTAATCGCCTCGAAAATCGAAATTGAAATTTTCAACATTTCTTTACGTTTTGAGGTCTATAGAGTATATTTAAGGTGTTTTTAGAAAGGGAGATGTATGTGTGTGGGTGTACGTACGTACGTACGTACGTTCGTGGACACTTTTTTCTACGACCATAACTCACGTAAACAAAGTCGTATCAACTTCGTTGAGGTGTCAATCGAAGCGTCTTTGCAATCTTAAGAGCTGATTAGTTTTTGGGAAACTTCGGTCGGGGGGTTTGCTGTTTTGCCCTTTTGAAGGTCATTTCTGTCATGCGTTATACCTCGCGAACCAAACGTACGATTTTTTTTTAACAAGGTTGACACCTGACGCGTATTAACATTGATGTGATTCTATCAAATTTTTAAAAAAATTCTTGGAGCCGTTTTTTAATTTTTTTAAAAACAAGTGCAAAAAATTAGGTTTTTCTTTCAAAAACTCAAAATTTTTAACCTGATTTTTAAACCTAAGTAATCAATGTTTATATAATTTACATACTCCAAATAGTTCTTGTGAAAATACCAGCAAAAGTTTTTTTCATGATTACGAAAAAAAATTAAATAAAAAATAAAAAATCATTAAACGTTCAAGGTCATTTACGTCATTCATTATATCTCGAGAACTAAATATAATATTTCCATCATTAAGGTGTCAATCGACGCGTATTATCATTTTTATGATGTTTTTATATTTTAAAAAATCGTTAAAGCGTTTTTTTTTATTTATAAAAAAAATTGGAAAATTTTTTTTTTTTCATAAATAAATTCACATCGTAATAATAAATGTTTGTAGAATTCATAAAATTTTATCAATTTTCGTAGAGAAACCAGCAAAAGCTTTTCTCATGATTACAAAAAAAGTTAAATTAAAAATAAAAAATCATTCAAAATTACCATGTAAAAAGGGTTCATACGAATTTGTATACCTTAAATCTCTTTTTAATATCTTTTTTAGATATTACTGGGAAATTGACCGTGTGGACCTCATGGGTCGCACCTCACGACTTGTTTAATTTTTGTTTTGTTTTTTATTCTTCATGAAATAGCTTAAGTTACCTTCTTGCTTTTTTCTGCGAAATAGAATATTTCATTTTCCTTGTAAACTACAGTCGTCAAAATTAGTACTTTCAAAAAAAATTGACTAGAATTTATCTTGCCACATACGAGGGCGGTCCGATAAGTACTTAGCCTAACCACTCGATGACGCCACTATCGCAAGAAAAATTTATTATTGTATAGTACATTCCCGTAGACGACTGCTGTCGAAATTTCAGTCAAATCGGTCTCGTAGTTTTGTTTTGACCTCGTGTGGAAGCGGGCGGGTCTGCGGATTTTAGAAAAATGGAAAAAGAGCAATATCGGTCGGTGATTCAATTCTTGTGTTTGGAAGGGAAATCGCGCAGCGAAATCAAAGAGCGCTTAAATTAGTTTGACGAGTTTCAACGTGGTCGCACGCCCAGGTGCCCCGAAAACGGCTACCACGGAGGATAACATGACCAAAATCCACGATCTCATATTGGCAGACCTCCGATTAAAGGTGCGCGAGATAGCTGAGACAGAAGGCATCTCAAAAACCGGGTGGGTCATATCCAAGGTATATAAACTAGACATGGTAACATCTTCCCGATTCCCAAATGCGTTCACTACTGCGCATGTACGTCACTGATGCCAGAAATCGCCGAAAAGTGCCCAGTAGGAATAGCATCAACACTTTTTGGAAAACATGTTCCGCCCAGTAGGAAAGGGAAAATGGCAAGTGATGTTGGAAATAAGTTTTATTGTTGCTGCTATTGCACCCACGCACCGAACAAGTCACCATCGTCACTTCACTTGTCTTTCGTTTACACGTTTCGCACGCAATGCACCGACTATCCGCCGCCGGTTTCCGCCATTTATACATTTTGAATTGTGGCGCCTCGTTTTCTTTCGGCTTGCCAGATGTGCACCCTATATTTTGTTCATTTGGCAGCCCAAATTTTTGGGCCAAAATGACGCACGTAATGCCAGCTGTGCGAGCGAAATAGAAGAAAAGCTGCGCATGGGTTTACCATGTCTAGTTTATATACCTTGGGTCATATCCACCACCAAATTTTGGGCATGAGAAAGCTGTCGGTGCGATGGGTGCCCCGTTTCTCACTCCGGACAACAAGCGCAACCGTGAGACCACTTCAGAGCAGTGTTTGACGCTGTTTAAGCGCAATCTGAAGGAGTGTCTGCGTCGTTTCGTGACCGTCGGCAAAACATGGATCCACTGGTACACACCAAAGACCAAGGAACAGTCGAAACAGTGGACTTCACCCGACGGCCGTTCTTCGAAGAAGGCGAAGACTATCCTATCGGCTGGAAAGGTGATGGCCACCGTTTTTTGGGATTCACAAGGTGTGATCTACATCGACTACCTGGCGAAGGACAAAACGGTCACAGGGCTGTACTATGTCGAATTATTAGTCCGATTCGACGTCGAATTGTAGAAAAACGGCCCCATTTTTTCGAAGAAATAAGTACTCTTCCGCCATGACAACGCATCAAGTGTATCGAACTAAAAGGAGACTATATTGAAAAATAAATCGTCACTTTTTCAAAATTTTCGTTTTTCTTTTGTAGGCTTAGTACTGTTCAGATCACCCTCTTATATTTTCTTCGGAATATTTAGAATGTTGATGAAAACAATTGATCGTCACCCCATTAAATGTTCTACTTTAAAATTTTCAACTTTAGAAAGTTCTAAGCGGCGAAAATTTTACTTTCAAAACGTTCCACACTGTAAACTTGATCGCAAACATTCTCAAAAATATTTTTGGCATTTGTCTAAAAACGTCAAAACAAGTATAGAAAATTGGAAGTTTTTATTATAATTTTCAGTAGCAATTTGTATATTTTGAATTTTTTAAAATATTGTTTTCTTCAAATAAAATTTGTTTTTTAAAATTTTTTGTCATTTGAAATATAAAAAAATAAGTAATTGTTAGCAATATATAGAAAAAATACATCCTATTGCAACAAACATTTTTCGTTACATTTTCAAAATGTTTTTCGTATTTTCACCTTAAAATATTTTTGAATCAGAAAGCTTACGTTTGATAATTGAGAAAAAAAATTCATGTAAAATTTTTGAAAATTGTTATGCGGCCTGACTGTAGATTTTTTAGAAACTATAAATTTTTAATTTTCCATATAATTTTTATGATTTTATTCATCAGAACAGTAAAAATTACAAAGTTTTTTTAATGCTCTTATCCAAGCTTATACGCCTAGGACATTATGCAGGTCAAGATTTTGCCAAATTAATTGTACCTTCCAAATTTTTATGTTATAATTTTCAATAATTTTCATGAATAATTTCCTTTAGTAATTTAATATTATTTGTTGAAAAATTCTTTCAAAAATATGTATATTCTTCAAAGTCAAATAAAAATCCTTACATTCTCAGATAAATAGTAACCATACTTATATTATTATCATTTCACAGGATAGGTTAGCAATCAATTTTAAAAAATTTCGTTTCTGTTTTAAGAATGAAATCATATTAATATATTCATAAAATTGATTTACACATATATAAATGACTCAAATTTAAGTCAAAATTAGGTACATCAAATAACAACTATTTACTAACATTTTTCTATCTATTCCATCTATGATAGCAAACATATCCTAAAAATCTAGTAAAAAAATCTCGACAAATTTTGACCCCGACGTGATTTGAACACGCAACCTTCTGATCTGGAGTCAGACGCGCTACCGTTGCGCCACGGAGTCTTTTGTTAATAATAAAAGCATTATAATTTTAAGAAATTCAACATTATTAATGCTCATTCAAACCTTGTTCACTTGTTCATTCACCATTGCATTAATTGTTAATTAAGTAGATTTTGTTAGTTCACTTCACCTCCCAAGATAATTAGACCGGTTTTATAACAATTTCAGGTCGTTACGCTGAATTCAAGTACCTAATTAGTGCTTCGAAATACAAAGGAGGCCAATAAAACTCATTTAATTGATTTATCGATTGAAAATAATTTGGAGCAGATTGATTGCCTTCGGCTTACAACTTTCACTATTCCACTTTTAGCTTAAATCGATACGTTAGCCTAGAAATAGATTGTACCCAATAGTGGTCGAATTTCTGTAAAATATTTGGAGTGGATGTTGTCTACGTTTTAGCTTAAACATATTATTGACGAAAAAATTTATTAATCTCGATGATTTCCTTGTAGGAACGTATCGTGTTCGAAAAATGCAAATCATGGTCTACCAGACAAAATTGTAAAGGCCAGGTTCACAAGCATAAGAATAAAAATTCGCGTTCACATTAAGCCAATCGAAATATCTTCTATAAAAAAAATTACGTTAGCTTCCGAAGCTAGTATATTTGAGGGAAACTGTCTGTCTACTCTGAATATTTTTTTTGGCTGCTAAAAATATTGACTTCACAATTTTCTAGACACCTATGCGTGTATTCTTCATCAGAAAATTATCACATTTAATTTATGAGAAGACTGGGTTGAATGCCTCCCATAATTTACACTATAAAGATCATTTTTCTTACATATTAAGAATTGTGTGTATCATTGATGACCTAAATTCCATAAACTTTTTTCAACACATAAAACAGTCAAGAGTTGATACGAACATGTTAATTTGTTATTCAACGGCGTCATTTACTTTTCACACCATCTTCAAATCGATGAGTCAATTTTTAAATATTTCATTTATTTAATTTTTGATTTTTTTCCTAAAATAAGATAATGTTTTGGGTTTTATCTTAATGGACGCGGCCGTTGAAACGACGATAAATGTAGGAGTAGAATTCAATCAAAAAATAATTCAAATACTTCAAAATTGAAACCAAATGACGACGAAGATGGGACGGACCATAGTAGGCAAGATAATAATTTTCAAACCGCATCCAGGATAAAATAAGTTTTATTTCAATATCCAAGGTATATAGACGACAAGGTAGTCTCTTCCGAAGCTGTGATAACGTATTGTTCGTGAAAACTTATGACATTTTGCCCAGTTTGAATTTCAGCAACACTTTGCGGCAAACAAGATGTGATTTTCCTGCTGGGTGGAGTGACACGTATTGGAAGGAAAAGACAGATGATGTGCATATGTTGAATGAGAGTGTGTAAAAATTGATAATTAAATTATATTGATGGTGGACGCGGAGGAAAAATATAAAGAAACAACTGTAATGATTTTGAAGAACAACGTGTAATTTTCAGCTTAGTTAGCAAGTTTGTGAACCTTCCGTTAAGTGACTTTACATTGTCAAGCAACGATTGGTTAAGTATTCTTATTTTAAAATATAATTTACACCGTTTTGATTTTAAGATGTAAATCATTAGTATCAGCTAGACTAATCAACTAATAATTTTAATATGTAGCGTTTTCGTAACGACTGATTCAAATATGACAATCCGTTATATTTTGTCTTGCCATATGCGCCTTCTGTGATTTGCTCCTTTGGCAGCCCTAATTTCATTGAATCCATGACGTAGAGTGCGTGAAATGTGCGAGCGAAATAGGATGACGATTTAAAAGTGAGACTACCTCTATTTCTATTTATCATGTTCAATATCTACACTAGTTTTTTCTAGGGCGGTATACAAAAAAATTGAAATAATTAATTTTTTTATCAAATCACACCAGATCGAAAAGAAAAAATATGTTTTCAGTGAAAAATCGTCCTCGAATTGTTCATAAAAAAATTATTTGTTGATGAATTGTAAAAGTCTTGCGTAATAATCTTTCTGAAATGCAACAATCAAAATACCAAGTCAACCGAATGAAAATTGCTTGAGTTGTATTGCTCACCGATTCGAAAATCACGGTTTTCAGGAAAACGCGTTTAAAGTTTCCAAACGTATTTACTACATGAATTTTTTAAGAAAATATGAATTTGAATTCACTACTCCAGCCCCTCTATTTTTTCTACCCTAGGATCATAAAACATCCCTGCCAAGTAGAAATCTAGCTTCTCAACTTCTTTCCTGAGCAATGCAAGGGGTCTGCGAGCGTCTTTTCAACGATGAACTATAGGCGGCTATGACTCGACTTTCACCGGTTTGCATGTAAAAATGGGTTCAACATTTTTTTTGGATAATTCCCTTCGAATATCATTCTTTGGATTGTTGTTTTTTTATATAAAAGAAAAACTTCCTTTTAATTTTGTGTATCTTTATTTGGATTCGTAATCGATTTTCGACCGTAATCGTTCGGTCTTCCTCAGCTTCTGAGGAAAATCGAAAATCGATTACGAATTCAAATAAAGATACACAGAATTAAAAGGAAGCTTTTATATAAAAAACAACACGTGGTATTTTGTGAAGATGAAATCAATTACTAATATTCTTTGGATGTTTATATGTCCTTTCAGCGAGTAAACGAAAAATCGGGGAAATAATTTCTCCTGAATGATACAACCCCTTAACTTTAAATTAATTTTTATCAGATCACCGTGGTAGCTGACAAATTAGCAGGGTTTCTGCGACCTCAAATTGTGTTCCATTAGCAAAAGAACTCTACTCGAAAATCAATTATTTAAAGTGACTAATTTAACTTTTCTAATAAATCACGTATGAATATGTTACTGTTTGTTGTAATTTTTATTTTTCAACCGAGTCTATTGAGAAGCAGCTGAGAGCTAAAGTTAAAGGCTAAGCTAAAATCGATTTGCTTAACAAGTGGCATGTTTATTCCAGGCTTTATATGTGTACACTCTGTAAATTTATACAACACCTTTAAATCTTCTCGGTTTGCAGAATGGTTCTTGATTTTGTTGCAACGGAATCTGCAAATTCTAGAAAAAGCCACAATATAACTTAATTATTTAGTCAACAAATAGTAATTTTTTTCTACAATCAATGCTTAAAATCAGGCATAAGACTGATTTTCAATAAACGAGCTTTTGAATGTATTCAAATTAGTTAAAATTAAGAGTAACATTTGAATTATATGTTTTTTGATTGCCTTCCAATAATTCCAAACACTTGAAAATATAAAGTTTCGAACAAATTTATCAAACATTCATACTGTCGAGAGTCATCTAGGTAAATGCTTCCAAATTTGTATGAGTCGCAATCTAATATAAAGGGATAAAACACTTATAGGACTTCTTGAAAAAAGAAAGCGTTTTAGGGAAGAAATTTGTTTAAAAACCTCCAGTGAACAACTTTTGATAGCATCTTCTCATGTTTCGAAACCTTTCTTTTGATAGGCAACAGTAACATTCTTCAAAGTGATTAATCCCTCAAGCCAGCAGTGGCGAGGGGTGAAAAATTACTGTGGGTAAGCCGATGATTTTCTAGCATCAATTTTCACAGCTGATTCGCAAGCCGGGAACGCTACCGGCTTTTTGACTTGTTTCCATATCCTATTGGGGAAAACCAAGCTGCCATACCAACAAACGGGAGTTGAATGTCCACGGCACCTTAAATTATTGATGAATTAGAGACTCGGAAAGCTTTGCTGCAACTCTTACAGATGTTGATCGCTTTGCTGGCTATTATGGAACTATGAGGATGGTAGAATGAAGAGAATGGAGTATGATGGAATAAACACTGAGATCAAGTGGAACGATTGTGCATGTTTACAGTGATGCATGCAAGTAAATAAACACTTCATTCCCTTATAGAACTGAAGTGTTAGACATTTTTGGAACATATTTGGAAAGGGAAGCCGATGGGAATCGGCTTATATGAACGCCTCGCCACTGCAAGCCAGTCCAAGTATTTCGCTGCACTGTCAATATCAATATTGCAGTCCTAATCCTATCGAGATACGGTGATTTTATTGCAATCGAATCGGTAGGTTAGTAACTTTTTTTAAAAGTAAATTTGTAGTGTAAAAACAACCTTATTTAAATGTGCAATTAAGGAAGGCTTGAATATTGGAATTCTGTCCAATGTTTTTTGCTTGCAAGAAATTTTGACAGAACCCATATAATTGACATTTGCCTAAATCCAAACGTCACTAATTGCGTTTTGCGTCGGCGTGTTGTTCAAAAGTTCAAACATTAATACGGTAAAAATGAATGAAAACGAAAATGCACGAAGTATAATTTTGAAACTTCACGGAGAATCCAAAGAAAACAGTGTAGTCGATTGCGACAAAAGTAAAAGTATCGGCAATTGTAAAATTCAAAATGGAGGGTTCTTAAAGACAAACAGAAAAATGAACGGCTATTCCTAGTAAGTCCGGTGACAAGGAATTGGAGTGCACTGTGTTGCAGCAAATCATGCGAAACGGTAGGCATCGTAGGTAATATCGCGCAAGAGTGTAAAATATTGCAATCGAAAGTGCAAAAAATTAAAACAAGGAAAGGCGTCAAAACACACAAGAAACATTAAATGCCAAAAAGAAGTGCTAAACAATTGAGCAAATCTATTGAGAGGGCGAAAAAAAATTACAAAGAAAAACTGAAGAACAATTTCTGCCTGTTTTGAACGATGAAATGCACCTCAAATACGACTTCAATACGCTTACAGGAGAAGACTTTCCACATGAGCAAAGATCAATCCATTTCAAAAAGTTTGGTGCAAAAGCACTTGTTTCCCAGGCCATTTGCGAATACGGTAAAAAGAGCACCCGTCTCTTCACAACTGGTACGATCAGCTCGGAAATCTACATGAAAAAATGTGCTCAGAAACGTTTACTAAAAAACATTATGTACCTATAATATTTTGGCCTGACATAGATCCTGCCCATCGCGCGAAAAAAAACCTACAATGGTTACAAAAACCGTGTGAGTTTGTGCAAAAAGAGTTACATCAACCTAATGTCCCAGAGCTTCGACCGATCGAACGATATTGAGCAATAGTTAAAGGAAATTTAAAGTAGACCCAAAAAGCTGTTACGTGGAGGAGCTCCGTAAAGAATGGAATCAAACAACCAAAAACATAGGCGAATACCAAACTGAAGAATAGATCAGAAACTGGGAAAAGTGTAAAAAAATTCTTATTTTATAAACAAATGTAGAATCGAACATACAAATAATAAAAAATAAAACGGTTACATATATTATTGAAATTGAAAAGAAAATTTAAGTGTTCAAGCCTAATCATCAAATAAAAACGTTGTCTGTTTAAAATTATCCGTTTAAGAACTAAAAGATCATACAAACTCAAATATTTTTGCCAAAATAATTCCGCATGCAATTTTCGTCGTAGCCGTTATCCTAGTTATCAAGAAGATTGTTTTGTATATATATTTGCCATTTATTAAATATTACGTCTCTTTTTGAATAACAATTCAATAACAATAAATAATTTTAATGTTTTGACACCTTCAATCCAATCATAATATAATTTTTAAATTGCTTAAAATAGTGATCCATAAACCTTTTTAAAAAAATCCATTATTACATTTAAAATTGAAAAAAAGACATCACAAATTACAGTTTATAAAATTTGATTAAATTTTTTTAAAGGCAATTGTGTAGATTCTGACAAAAAACATGGAAAAATTTACGCTTTATTTGAATATATTTCATAATAATGAAATAGGTAGAACTTTTAAATAATGTTCCCTAATGAAACACTGTTTAAAAAAAATCAAAATTTGATATCAATGCGTACACATTTTTGGTTAATTTCAACAAAAATTAACCACTGTAAATTTATTCGAAACGTATTATTGGTATTGTTGCTGCTTTCATTTTTTAAATGCACAAAAATTGTGTAAATGTGATCGTTATAAAAGTAAGTCTTAAACTAATATTTGAAAATGATAAAATTTTATAATTTTGAATTAATTAAAATTAAACCAATTCCTTGTATTTTTCGTGTCTAATATAGACAAACCCTAAAATCCGAATGGTTTTTTCATGTATTAGATTTCATAAAATTACATGCCCATATAACATGCTACCATATGAAAGCTAATGTTAACAGTTTCGACTCTATTCTAAAAAAAATTAATTTAATTTTTTCAGATCAGTCTTAAAATTAGATATTTTTAATCTAATATCTCTGCTGTATTTTGCAAAATGCATTTTAACAGGAAAAAATGCTAGAAATATGAATTTGCAACTTTTGTCCTGTGATGTTTTAAAGTTGCTGTTCTCATGTCTTGTAAGTTATTTCCTTTTGCAACCGAAAAATGCAATTTTTCTCCATCATACTCTCTCAAAAGTTTTGCGCATCCCTCAGACTCAATTTTAATTGGTTTCACATTTCTTCGCTGAAATTTTTTCGTCCCCTTTTTGTTCGTGATGTGAATGGTGATGGTGGTGGTGATGATGATGATGTTGGTCTTGTTGCTCAGTTTCTTCGCATTCTTGCTGTTGGTCCTCTTGTAGCTGCTGCGCTTCCTCCTCCTCCTCTTCCTCGCAAATACTCTCCTTATGCTGACGAATTTCACGTTTTCGCATATAATTGACGAGCGGTCGTTTTTTGTTCTCCCGACAAAATGGGCATGATTGCTTACCCTTCTTTTGTTGGGCCTTCACCATTTGACATTTTTCTGTAATGGAAAAAATAAATAAAATTATTTGAGAAGGAAGTTCAGCTTGTTGTATAGTACAATTATTTTTGAATTAATAAAGTTGAGCTACGACGCTATATTCCAACCTCAACGTATATATAATTCATAATTTATTTGTGTACTTTGAATCCGATATGCCGCTGAATGAGTCAACTGATACGTGATATTCATTGATTAAGATATCGAGTTTCCTATCATTCATATGTGGAAAGGGAGCAATATTTCCGTTCGAAGTTATGATTCAAAAAGTATACTGAATCGTTTGCAAATAAATACCTAATCAAAGTGTGTGCACACAAAGTCAATATACTTCCATTTAAAGACGATGCAACATACTAACATTCAAATCCTCTCACTATATAAGTCTAGTGCAAATATATATCAAAGTAACTAAATTCAAAGATAGCAACCTTGTCACGTTTCCCTATGAAATTTAAACCGATTTAATTATTCAAGAAAAATCGTTATAACAAAATTTCCACCGATAAGATAAAATGCCCTAATAAAAGTCTCATGTTTCCTGGATTAGAAACAGTTCAATTTAACGTTGATGGACTATGAAAATCCAACTAAGTGTATTTTAAAATAAATATTTCTAGAAAATGCGCCACAATTTATTGAAGATAATATTATACAAACATATACCTTTTGTTTGCGCTTGATATTCTTATCTAATCAACTTTGTCTGCAATTTAAAATGATTATATCTTTATTTTCATATATTTTTACATGGCATGCGATAATGTCCTTGTTTCATTCGCCTAGATTAGATTCAGATAAGTTTTAATGTAGCAACAGCACAATTCATATTTTCCAGCAGTTTCTTATATACATACATTCGATGGGGAGAGAAGTCATAGCTATGAATATTATATGTTCAAAATAGAGGAAAATTTTGAATCAAATGCTGCTCAAGTTTTAGCCTCTTTAATTTTTATGTCCTCTTCAATATATCTGACATTTTCTACAAAACATATTTGAATTGTAAATTTATCGATTCTAACTTGAAGTTAAATTTAAATATGACCTTTAATTTATACATGGAACTGAACTTAATGCACTACAATTTGCCTTGAATGGTTTTTTTATTTCTTTTGAATATTCATGAGCGTGTAGATTTCAATTATTTTCATCAACAACTGTTTAAGTTCACATTATATCAAAGATGCTTGAATATCGTATTGGTGAAAATCGTACAAATCCATATACATATTAAAAATTAAGCCTCGATTTTATCAATTTAAAAATAGCAAATTGAATTAAAATTTAGCTTGATTCATAAGCTTTTACGAAGATAATTTGCTATCAACAAAGTCATTAAGGTTAAATTTATAAAACAATAAATATTACAAAAAAAGTAGGCCAAATGTCCGTAACAACTTAATTATCAGATTAGTTATACTTTTCATTAATAAAAGCTTGAATTCAGACAATTATTAAAAACTATAATAGCACATGAAAATCATATCCATACAACAATGCTCACATATTGTTAAGATATGAATAATTAACGTATTATTCACGTAATTTCGTATTGCATTTTATATAGTACAGTCTTTTTCGCTGATGCAATGAAACAGTGATTAAATTATTTTCGAATTGTAATAATAATAATAATAAAATAAATAAAAATTGAAGATAAGAATTTATTCGTTCTCGTTTCCAACCGTAAAATTGTTAATTGCTTATTTATTCGTTATTGTTTGTAAGAAGTGATATGAAAGTTTCAGAATAGTAAGTCTTGAAAATAATTGTTTAAATAAAAAGGTTCATAATTCTGTTAAAAAGTCCATCCTGGTGATAGTGGCATTTTATTTGGCCCAATAGTTTCTCATATTTTTGAATACATACATATATTATTCTTAGAAGCATTGATTGTATGTTTTGAAATAGTTCCAGAAATAAATTGCATCATAGGTTGACTAATGAAATTTATAAAAAAATATGAATTTTTTTCATTAATTTTAGATTAAGCAAAAAAATCGATTATTTTCTCAAAAAATCGCGTTTTAAACATTAATAATCAAATTATTTCTCAAAAATTACAAAAACAACGAGTAGATAATACTCTTTTGTAGATGTTGTATAAATTTGAGCCAGATCGGTTCAATATTTTTTGAGATATTTTGTACGGAAGTTGAAAAAGTACTACTTTTTTAGTCAGCGATTCCAGGCCCTATTTCCTTAGAATTTCAGATTTTTAAAAATATGGTAGGGATACACAATTAGAGAACCGCCCAAAGCGGCGGTGAGAAGGTAGGCAGGGACGCGCGGCCGTATTCTTAGAGTAGTTGAAACATTTTAATGTAAGAGAAAAAAAATCGATGTTTTTGAGCAGTTACATGTATTTCCCCCCTAAATACCTTCTTCTAGTGCTCGTTTTGGTGGTCTCTTCTCATGCATTTGTCCAAAAATGCATTAAAAAACTTACTTTTAAGGGGAATAAACGATACAGCATTTTCTGTCTGAATGCCCAGCACGTTTCAGAAAAAAACACAAATTCTAGGCTCTCCTTCCAGGAAAGCCTCCCGGAAACATCTAGTATTTATGATAGTAGTCTACCCTGCTTAATAAGCGAATCAAAATGGTTCTCAGTGTCCAAGACCTGGAATTTTCGGTGCCGTTTTTATATCTTCCTTCTTTATCCTCTGGATAAATAGCTGCCACTATCACCTACTTTCTTACCTATAAAATTGCATGCAAATTGAATCATATTCAATCAAAAATTTCGATATTTGTCATCGATTTCTTTAAATTTTACTTGTATTTACTTAAAAAAATTAAGAATAAGCATTGTCTTTATCTCGCTTCTGCGCATTTATCTTCAAAATTTTCAAAAAAAATATTTGAGAAATTTTAAATTAGATGAGTGTACAATTTTTTTTAGAACCCTAAGAGGCTTGAATCACTCCTTATTGACATCTTATTATATATTTTTCCGCAATTCTATGTTATTGGACTTATCCACCAATCATCAATTCTCACAACGCCCATATAAAAATTTGAATCCAGCCTAATTAACTTTGCATTCACTGGCCCCGGTAAAATCTTCGGCTTATCTCTTTGAATCATCTTTAATAAATAAAATTAATTATTCAAGTATACCAGGGATCAGGTGATGAAATCGTCATCTGTGAGTAATATCAAAAACAATCATCTTATATTCAGGAACTGAGGTAATCACACAATGATTCATTTTACTTCTTATAGAACAATATAAAAACTGCTTTACACACATCCATTATTGTATTTTACCATTTCTGTGATTAATGTCTGTATATAATGAATTTTTGTAGTCTTAGTCTGCTTTTTTCTTTACACAATTTATGTGACCTTCTTTTAATTCGTTTTATTGAATAATGACTGAATTTACGATTGACCTCAATGTGCACTCGTTTTTATGGATTGAAAATCCTCGCTTGTCTGGCTTTAAATAATCATGCTATGGTGGAGTGATCATATTTAAAATGAGCTGTTTTTAGATACAAATATTATATAGTTTTAAAAAAACATCAAATACGAATCTAATCGATTTAACAGTCCAAAACTCATTTGGGACAAATTTAACGAAGTATTTTCTGACACAATAGAATAAAATTTTCATCATTTTTTCTTTGTTACTAACGACATTTGCATCATTCAAAAGATAAATCCAGCATTTATAGAAGTCCAAAATGCGCCTCCAAATTGCGAAGGTCAGCCACTCGTTCATTACTCGCAAGATTTAATGGCAAAACTGCGCATATTACGAAAACTCATTACCCTGGCATGCTGTACCGAAAACAAGCTGTCCAAGGCCCAATTGCCGACTATACGTAATATACTAAGATTTCCGCATCGCTGCAACAACTTCCATCACTTTTTTGCGTGCTCACCTTTCAATATTGACTCTAGTCATTTGCACTATGCAAATTAATACGTATGACTGACGATATATTGCAGACGAAAATATTTGTGATTAGTTTTTGATGCGAAAACGTCTCAAATTTACATAGATTTATCAATTTCATGACTAACATCTGGCAACACCAAAAAACTCCTACACACATCCCGAAATTAGAGTTTGCGTAGTAAAACTGTAGCAATTTGTGCCTCAACAAAAAACAGCGACGACGAGCCCTCGCATTTTGCTGGCACCAGCATGTTGGTAAACAAAACGTATCACGTATCACTACACCCCCTTGTCTATCCCACGATGACTACATTGCCAAATGGAGTCACCCGACGGTATTTCTTATTGTTGTTGTTTTTGGCACATGACGCAACCATTTTGGCGGGGAAATACTATCCGTCCTACACGAAGCCACTCATTCAGTCGCGCCCGTCGTCATAGTGTTTGCAGACTTTTGTCTAGCAATGTATATGCGTACGTGCAAGGACACTCGTAGTTCGGATACCAAGGTCCATGGGATATAGAAAGATTGTTTGAAGTGAACCCAAACAACCTGCGGTTGCATATGGTTGCATTGTACCGAGAATCGAGTCTGAAATTAGTCTAATTGCTCATTAAAATTCCAGGAGAACCTGTTTTTCGCGGATGGATCTTGTTTTTGCATCTGTTTCGCGTCGAATGATATCTTTATATTATTTTTAGATATGTGAATCTGGGCGGGATTGAGAATCAGAGCATGCACAGTGTATGGCAAAAACATTGAGAATTGCTTCAAAAATTGATGTTCAGATAATATTTACTGTTTAACCAGCCAATTTTAATGATTGAGTCCAATCTAGCGTGTGGTAAAGGATGAACAACATAGAAACATCATAAAATTTTACCTACTATGAGCACCAAAAGTGAGTGCACACCTTTGAAATTTGTTTTTGGGCTTCAATTTAAAAAAATTAGGATATTGAAAAATATTTTCAATGAAATATTTTTAAACCTTAATTTGTCAAGAACATTATACAAAAAAATCAGTTCCCAATATGAACTCGCAAAAAATGAGGTCTAAGTGCGACCTTTGAGGCCCACACGACTAACTTCACAGTTGGGTTAATAAATAGCTATAATTTGCTTTTATTAATTATTACTATTATTAATAATTACTATTATTAAACATCATTATTCTAAATTAATATAATTACTTTTATTATTTTTATCAATTATTTATCTAACCATAAAAGCTTTGGTAGAGGAAGACGTCTCCACCATCTGGTCATCCTCTACCAAAGATTCGGCAATCTCGTCCTCCTCGTCCTCGTCATCCTTCTTGTCCTCCTCTTCGTCCTCGTCCTCCTCTTCGTCAACAACTATTATTGAGGGTATTTAATTATTATTTACAATATTCATTCGTTATTAAGAATGTTTGATCGTTACTGAATAATTATAATTGACTTTATATTTACAATATCAAATTACGACAAATAATATTTTATTGTTATTAACGATATTAAATTATTTATAACTATATCCAATTATTAAGGGCATAAGCGTATTTAATTATAGGTTTGGAATTCTATACATTTATTTTGATTTTTTTACATAACATTTTTTACAACTTTGATCAAAATTTTGCTTAAACGCACAATACTACTACTACTACTATGAAGGTTTTTGGAATCTGCAGGAATTAACAGTACGTATCAACAGTTTAAAAATAAGCAGCTTTTAGTCGTTTTTCAGTTTTTTCATACTAAATAAAAACCGGCTAAACCGATTTTGCAGTTTTAAGTTACAAACTAACGCGTAAAATAAAACCAGTCCCACGTCGATGCAATCTTTGGTTCTCGAGATAATCGAAACGAAAAATTATTCCGATTGCACATACGTACATACACACACACAGACATCTCTCTAAAAACGATGGATTTGGATTCTAGAGACCTTAAAACGTGGAGATGTGTAAAAATTTGGAATTCGCAAAATCGACCCCATTACAATAACTTCCCATGGGGAACTGGAAAGTTAAAAATTTACAGAGCAGCAAAAACAATAACTCATAGAAATATGAATCAAAAGTAAGTGGACAGGTTTTCAAACATTTGGGAATTATAGCCGTAAACAAAATAACGGAACAGTTGAATGCAACTTCAATGTTTTTCTCAGGAAATAGCGATCACCAAAATTCTTAGTAAAGTAATTTGTCTGGAAATTAGTTTGGTTTAAAACGTGCTAGAAACAGTTGGCCCAAAATGAGAAAAGAAACTGAGCCAGAAACAAGAAAAATTATAGTGAATTTGCATTGCGAAGGAAAAAGCTTACGGGAAATTGGAAAAATTGTGAAAAGACCACACAGCACAGTGAAAAAAATTATTGACAAATATAAAAAATGCAAAACATTAGAAAATTTGAAAAGATCCGGACTACCAAGAAAATCAAATAAACATTATATAAGAAATATAGTGAAAGAAGTTAGGTGTAATCCACGCTCAAGTGCAGTTAAAATAGCAGAACATTACTCCGCGACAAACAATCAATCTGTTTCAGCTACCACAGTTCGAAGAATATTATATGAACACGGGTTGCATGGCAGGGCGCAACGAAAGAAGCCGTTCATTTCTAAGGTGAACTAAAGAAAACGCTCAACATATGCAAAAAAGTACAAAACGTATGCTTTCAACTTTTGGAAAAACGTTTTAATCTCCGAAGAGAGCAAGTTCGAAACATTTGGTGGCCATAAAAATATAAAAAAAAATGGAGAACCAAAAATACAGAGTTCCACGAAAAAAATGTTTCCGGCACGGTCAAGCATGGGAGAGGATCTGTTATGGTTTGGGGGTGTATGGCAGCAACGGAAGTTGGAAATCTTGCATTTATTGATGGGACAATGAATAGGCAAGGTTACTTCAAAATTTTACAAGAAAATATGGAGAAAAGTGTTTCTAAATTGGAACTGCCTAGGACGTGGATCTTCCAGCAAGATAACGATCCTAAGCACACATCCTATTTAGTCAAGGAGTGGTTGCTTTGTAGAACTCCTAAAGTATGAGATCATCCTCCCCAATCTCCAGACCTCAATCCCATTGAGCATTTATGGGATTATTTAGACAGGAAAATTCGGAAACGTCTGATTACAAGCAAGGAAAGCTTGAAAACTGCGCTTAAAGAAAAATAGGAAAATATACAGACAAACATTTTCAAAAAACTAGTCGAATCTATGCCTAGGAGATTGAAAGCTGTTTTGAAGGCAAAAGGGGGTCATGCCAAATACTAATTTTCCTTAAATTTATTAGTTGAATTGTTATTATATTGACTGTATGCTTTTGGTTCATATTTTATTGAATTTTTGTTTTTGATGTTTTGTAAGATTTTTGTTAGTAAATATTTGGAACTAGTTTTTTTTTGTACATTGTTCTTTACAAATAAAGGAGTAAATAATATTTAATTAAAAATATTTTTGAATCAGTGTTTTTTCAAAATTGAAGCCTGAAATCAAATTTGATAGGTGTGCACTCGCTTTTGACGCTCATAGTATAGTTTGGTCTGATCAAACTCAGCACGATTCACGTAAAACTTTACGCGCTTGTAGACCTGATTTATTTTTCAATGAGAATAAGAATAAGAATTGAAGGTCTAAAGTAAAATGTAAGTTGTTGGTATTGGAGAAAGACAAGAATGAAAAGCGAAACGTACATAACTTTTCAAAGATTATTTTAAACATTCAGTTCTTTATAAGATCGAAAAGTCATGTTAGTTGTTGAGAAACATAAAAACCATTAAAAGTTCGAATATTTCTTCCAGTCATTGTTAATCGCAATCGAGACGCAATTCAATTTTTAACATATGTATGTATGTAGGTGTATATACCAGTTGATTATCATCATCGCCAGGCACAGTTGGCAACGCAAGACGCAACGCACGCGAAAAGAAGTTAAACGAGAAAACGACCAACCACGTCTGCATCTTCGCGAGCTTGTTTACAACTTCTCTCCGATTCATGCACAATGTCCTCGTTTACATTTTTTGAAATATTTAATTAATTGTTTGCAGAGATTAAGACAGAAAAAGAGAGTAGGCTACAAACTCACGACTCAAGTAACGCAAATATATTTTTTTAAGCGAGATGTGATTAAAAAGAGAAACGAAACGACCTTGTCGCTGATAAAATAATCGAAAATGATTCTTACCTTGAACCTTGCTGTAGTAGTCCTTGATAGTAGGATTTTTGTTGCCTTCAAACGTTCCGTATGGGAACTTTTCATAGTCGCGGTACAAAGTGCTTCGCAACGAGCCATAAGTCATGGTCGTATCGCCAATGAATAGTCCACAAACATCCATTTTGGGAGTCCCAACTCAACACTACCACTTCTTACAAGTTAATTAGTTTCGCCAGGCGACCTGAATAGATAATCGCACTGAGGAATGCAACCACTTACAACGGTATTGATTTACAACCAAGTTCGAGTAAATTTTTTGTTACTGGATTGTTTCCAGTTTAATGACCACAATCTGTTCTTTCTTTAGGGTCGTTCACTATTTACGCTCGAGTTGAAGATGCAACGTTCATTGACACCACACTGGAAAGTTGTTATGAGTACCAGAGCTTCCAAATAGTCTGTTACTGATTTTTCTGCATACCAGTCTTCACTGTGTGATTTTTCGCCCAGCGAAAGTTTGGAATTGATCGAATTTCCCGACAAAAATAGATTCACTCGGTTTTCATAGTCAACTACAATGGATTGGCTCGCAGCAAAATAGTCTCACTCTAGTCTAATTTTCTCCAAAACTAACCCAATTTGCACTTTTCACTTCACGGCGACACTATCGGTGAAAATTGTCTTGGAAACATCGCACGTTCAAGACGTAGCTACTATCGCATCTTTTCCTACACAAGTTTTCATTGAAACTGAAACTTTTCACTTGGCGGCTCGGCCTAAAACTCCCTCCTTTTTGTAATCGCGCGCGTATTGCGTCGGGCAGCTTGACACGTTGTTTGGATACAAATACAACAATGGTGCCTTCTGCTTGAAGCCCCCTTCCTATTGGCTGCTCTACGCCCCTGGATTGCTTATTCGGATTTCTCACGTACGTGAGTTCACCTACACCCAACGCTGCGATACACAGCGCATGTGGTTTGCAGGGGTACCCAGTGCTCTCATGATACCCTAATCTTAACCGAGGGGCGATAAAAAGTATTTTTGTTTGTTATTTTGCTTGCTTGTTTGTTCTTATCAAGGTTTTGAAGAAATAATAAAGTTTGTATTGCGCTCTCCATGGAAAAGTATTTATAGGGGCACAAGCTGACGGATACGCAGTTCCTGGTTGAGTTTAGCGTAATTTTTTCGCAAGTTTTTCAGTTTAGTTGATTCCAGTCTGTCAGTTCTTTATGTTAATTTTTAATTCGGTTTTGGAAACAACTGCAAATTTTAAAATAATCCTTACTTTTATGACGGCACACTACACGCTACACGAATTTTTCTTCTTGCATTAACATTTAATTTATTTTCATAACATCATAAAATTTCTTAAAATATATTTATTTATTTCGAAAATTTCGAGAAAAATTTTTTCTAAATTTTTTGTAAAATAAATATTTTACATTATTATTTTTAGTAATAAAAAATAATTCACGAAACAATTACCAAGAAAATATTTCCAAAACATATTTCTGCTAGATTATACTATACGCAATTTCTATAAAATGTTTTCCACAAAAAATTCTGAAATTTCTGAAATTATTCCATCGAAGGTTTCTTGGAAAAATAAAAATCAAAAAACTATAGGAGCTAAATGTCTATAAAAACTTAAACAATTACTTTTTGGACAAAAAAATACGTAAATATAAACTTTTACAAAAATTTGTTTCGAAATAAGATGTTTTGTAATGTTTTTTAAGAGTAAAATTTTATTCGGAAAAAACAATTTTAGATGATCAACAATTGTTTGAAATTTGATAGTAGGCGTCGTACATCTTGCTTCAAAACAATCTAAGCTAATAGAAAGGCTAACTGTGGTGAAAAAGAATTTAACAGAAAACAATTTTTTTGGATCAAAATGTTGACATAAAAATCAAGAAACTTTTTTAAAGTAAATGCCCTCAAACAGATGAGATTCAAAATTATTGCAAACACATTTATTTTATCAAAAAAAAATTGACAAATAGACTAGAAACTATGTAAAATAGCTTGTTTGTCGATTTTCTAAAGCATATCTCGAAGCAAACTCGATTATAATATATATATAAAATTGATCTAAAAACCTCTTGATTTCTTTTTTTTTTTAAATTGAAAATATTAATCTATGTCAAGATTATTGAAAAAAGCCTAAACGGAAAATTTCATGAAAAATGATATCTAAATTAATCTACGGTGTCATCTAAGTGGACTATATTTTATGGCTAAGTGTCTATAAAATTTTAGAATACACAAGCGCGAATATAAAATTTAAGACAAGCCGCGAGGTGCGACCCTTGAGGACCACACGGTCAACTTCCCAGTAATATTTACATAAATATTAAAAATACTAAACAAAATAATAATTATGAAAATAATACTTCTTTAAATGATAATAATGTACCTCTCGTAACAGTAACTGGAATGACTTAATATTAATCGTATCATCTACGGGAGCGTCAATTGATTACGTAAGGTTTTTGGTCGATGGGGACAGATTGATTTGATTGAATATTCACCCGGGTCAATGGGGGGGGGGGGTTTCTACGTTATTTGTTATTTTCACATTGATGAAAGCTTTTTTTATAGCATATGATCTAGCAAAGTATTGACTACAAAACATTTTACCATTCAAAGCGTTCATTGTCACAAATGCAAATTTGATTAATTTTTTTTGATTTTCAAAATTTAAGCAGTTTTGATATAAAAATTAAAACACGGTGCTATGAAGACTATTAAAAATCTGCTTAAATTAGGCAAATATTAATAAACTGTGATTGGCTTAACAACAATGTCTTCAGAATAAGAGTAGTCGGGTAAAATCATTCATATGAACACTTTTTACATGGCGAATTTGAATGATTTTTTATTTTTAATTTAATTTTTTTAAACATCATGGAAAAGCGTTTTGCTGGTTTGTCTCCAAAAATTGGTAAGGATTTATAAATTTTATAAACATTTATTACCGTGTTATGCAAATCTGGTTAACAAATTTATTTTTTATGAAAAAATCCTAAATTTTTGCATTTTTTTTGTTAAATTAAAAAACGCCTCCAACGATTTTTTTAAATATAAAAACATTACAAAAATGTTAATACGCGTCGATTGACACCTTAATGATGGAAATATTATATTTGGTTGTCGAGCTATAATGAATGACGTAAATGACCTTGAACGTTTAATGATTTTTGATTTTTAATTTAATTTTTTTTTGTAATCATGAGAGAAAACTTTGTTGATTTTTGCACAAAAACTGTTTGGAGTATATAAATTTCATAAATATTGATTACTGTGTTTCGAAAATCAGGTTAAAAATTTACTGTTTATGAAAAAAAACCTAATTTTTTGCACTTTTTTCAAAAAAATTAAAAAACGCCTCCATGATTTTTTTTTAAAAACTTGATAGAATCACAAAAATGTTATTACGCGTCGATTGACACCTTAATGATGAAAATCGCATATTTGGTTCGGGAGATATAACGCATGACAGAAATGACCTTCAAACGGGCAAAACAGCAAACCCCCCCGACCGAAGTTTCCCAAAAACTAATCAGCTCTTAAGATTGCAAAGACGCTTCGATTGACACCTTAACAAAGTCGATAGGACTTTGTTTACGTGAGTTATGCTCGTAGAAAAAACTGTCCACGAACGCACATACGTACGTACGGACGTACGTACATACACACACACACATACATACTTCTTTCTAAAAACACTTAAAATATACTCGTAACACCTCAAAACGTAAAGAAATGTTGAAAATTTCAATTTCGATTTTCGAGGCGATTACAAGAACTTCCCATATACTGGGAAGTTAAAAATTAGTAGTTTTTTTAAAATCACATCTAAATGATTCCATGAAAATTATAGTGGATAACATTTTTGCCAATAAAATTTCTTCTCGTAAATTCTCACAATGAAGACATTGAGAAACTATGCGAAATAATTAGTACAACTGCCTAAAAGGGGCTTTAAAAAATTGTTGATAAAATTATTTCAAAAACTTTTTTGAAAAAACACCTTGACTTTTACCAAATTGAAAATATTCACGTTAGTACAAATCGTTCAAAGAATAAACAAGTAAAAAATACTATAGAACAGATTGCATATCAGTTATTCTATAAAAAATAATGGAGAGAAAAGCTTCGTCATAAAATTTTGACGATAAATAATCTAGAAAGTTGTTTAAAAATTTTGTACAGTAATTTTCCGAAAAAAAAGAACACTTTGAAGGGTTTTTGCAAACCTCTTTGCAAATTGTGATGTAGAAATTTTATAACAAAAACATTTCTTTAAAATATCTGTATGAAAATTTATAAAAAAAAATTAAACAAATTTGTTGATAATTTTGAAAAAATTATGCTGCTTAAATGTATGCAAATAATACTATCGAAAATAATTGACTCGATGAAATTCTGTTGTTAGAAAAAGGTACCGATTCAAATAAACTATTTTCTACCTGAAAATGTG
This sequence comes from Oxycera nigricornis, assembly GCA_963942545.1. Taxonomy (NCBI): domain Eukaryota; kingdom Metazoa; phylum Arthropoda; class Insecta; order Diptera; family Stratiomyidae; genus Oxycera; species Oxycera nigricornis. Next base: position 85,984,068 of record OZ012661.1, read on the forward strand.
AAAGAACATTTCATGAAGTTTTAATTTTTGGGAATTTTTATAGAAACCACTTCTGTAGTAAATAAAAAATTTCGATTTTTTCGATTTTTGTTCTAGATATTTTTCTAGAAATTTTGGCCAAAAATAATTCTGCCGAAACATTCAAAATAGAAAATTCTTTGATGAAAAATCTACTATCAGAAAATTAAAAGTAAGTAATTTTATTACTTAAATATTTCCATAAAAAAATCGACTAAAAAATATTAACGAATAAAACATGAAAAATATGACCAGAATAAAGCCTTCATGAAAGAAAACTTTGCGAAAAACATTGTTATCATTATTATTCTTTTAAATATGCAAGCTATCTACAAAATCATCATGATCATTGGCGCACCAGCTAAAATTGAGCATCGTAAAGACATTACTCTCGACTGATTTCATATAACAACTGGGCATTCCAAGTTGAAAAATTTGGTATGAAATTTGAAAAATTTCAACAATGATTAGTTTTCAGCGTAGAATAAATTCGCGCATCATTTACGTACTCTAGGCGAACTTTTAAAGACAAAATTTAGGAGTCGACCGCCTTGGATTCTAGATGTTTCCCCTTTCATGGTGCGCCTCGGAGATGGAAATTATTTATGTAAAATAACATTCATTCCGAACAAACTTTGAAATTAACTAAGCTTGGAAAATTTCTATACGAAAATCTTATATTAAAAGTTGCTACTATATACTTTCAAGAACAAGCCGCGAGGTGCGACCCTTGAGGTCCACACGGTCAACTTCCCAGTAATATCTACATAAACATCAACAACATTACAGCATTGAGAGTTATTCATAGCAGTAACAGGAATGAGTTAATATGAATCATATCGTCTACGGGAGGGTCCATTGATTACGTAAGGTTTTTGGTCGATGAGGACAGATTGAATATTCACGCGGATCAATCGGTGGGGGCCTTTTTGGTCTTAAGCAGTTTTTTTAATTAAAAGACTATAAAAACTATTAAAAATCCGCTCAAATTATGCAAATATTTTAAACTTTGATTGAATTTACAACAATTTTTTTAGAATAAAAGATATAAAGTAATATCATTCGTATGAACCCTCTTTACATGGTAACTTGGAATGATTTTTTTATTTTTTATTTAGTTTTTTTCATAATCATGGAAGAAAATTTTGCCGGTGTCTCTTCAAAAACTGATAAGAATATATAATATATAAATTTTATAAACTGGTATCATTGTGCTGTGCAAATCAGGTTAAAAAATATTTTTTATGAAAAAAACTATAGTTTTTCGCATTTTCTGCTATTAAATTAAAAAACGGCTGAAACGAATTTTTATAATGTTAAAAACTTCACAAAGATATTAATACACGTCAACTGACTCCCTAATGATGCAAATATTATATCTGGTTCGTGAGATATAGTGAATGATAAAAATGAAAATCATGATGACTTTTAATGATTTTTGATTTTTAATTTAAATTTTTACGTAATCACGAGGAAAAGTTTTGATGGTGTTTTTACAAAAATTGTTTGGAGTATATAAATTTTATAAACATTGATTTCTATATTTTGCAAATCAGGTTAAAAATTTATTGTTTATGAAAAAAACCCTAATTTTTTGCACTTTTTTCCTTAAATTAAAAAACGGTTCCAACGATTTTTTCAAAAATGCGACAAATTTACAAAAATATTGATACGCTTCCATTGACACCTAAACGATGAAAATTCTATGTTTGGTTCGCAAGATATAACGCATGACAGAAATCACCTTGAAGATCATGATGACTGTTAATGATTTGTTATTTTTTATTTGATTTTTTTGTAATCATGAGAAAAAATTTTGATGGCTTTTTTATAGAAACTGTTTGGAGTATATAAATTATATAAACATTGATTACTTGGACTTGAAAATAAGGTTAAAAATTTATTGTGTTTGAAAAAAACCACAATTTTTAGCACTTTTTTAAAAAATCAAAAAAAAAATCGATCAAATTTCTTTTAAAAACTTGATAGAATTACATAAATGTTAATACGCGTCGATTGACTTCTTGCTCAAGGAAATCGTACGTTGGGTTCGCGAGATATAACGCATGACAGAAATGACCTTCAAACGGGCAAAACAGCAAACCCGTTCCGACCGAAGTTTCCCAAAAACTAACCAACTCTTAAGATTGCAAAGACGCTTCGATTGACACCTTAACGAAGTCGATCGGACTTTGTTTACGTGAGTTATGCTCGTAGAAAAAAGTGTCCACGAACGCACATACGTACGTACGTATGTACACACACACACACACACATCTCCCTTTCTAAAAACACTTTATATATACTCTATAGACCTCAAAACGTAAAGAAAAGTTGAAAATTTCAATTTCGATTTTCGAGGCGATTACAAGAACTTCCCATATACTGGGAAGTTAAAAATTGAAGAAAATTCCTTAAATTTATTTTAAAAAAATCCAAAAAATATTTTTTTTAGAAATATCATTTCAAACAAGTGATACGAGTTGTATGTGAAAATATTTCCAAAACAATATCCAAAGAAAAAAGGAGAACAAATGTTTAAAAATAAATTCACTTCGAAATTGTTTCCAATCGTGCAGAGTTCTCGAAGTATAATACCTACCTATATTATTGGATATGAGTAATTCTGTTGATAATTTGCATGACATTTTCTTGTTTCGAAAATTGCAGCAAAAACATTTTTCTTTTTAAATTTCACTGAAGAAGACACTGTTTTCAAATGCTGATGGATTCCATAGGAGTAAATATGGTTTTTTCATCAAACATTTTGCAGCACATTTCTTCGACATGCATTCTTAAAGAGATTTTCAAGAAGACATTGGACTTGACTGTTTTCCTCTTATATTTTTGCTTTGTTCAGTTGATTTCTCTGTCCTAATTTTTGATCCTTATATCAATTATTTCAATAAAGTTCTTAAATTTTCATCTAAATTGTTTCTAGTCCCGCAAGACATATGTAATAGCTTTAAAATCATCCAAATGAAACTGTCCATCTTCATGTCCTTTGAAGCCAGTCAAATGGTACCTATGTATATTTAAAATTCGTAAATCATTTAAAAGATAAACATTCACATATAATCTTTTAGTCGCATCGCTTAGGCCTGTTGCTATTGTTTCGAAAAAAATTCCATTCACGGTCATTATTGAAGAGCTCAACAACATTTACATCTTGGCGAGGTCAAGCGTTCAAGAAACAATAAAGCGCGCCACATCTAGATAATTCAGATAAACAACCAAAAGCCTTTGCATCCTCTTCGAAAAAAACATTTTATCCCATTAATTACTTCCTAAATTTAGGTGTGAACCGGTAAACAAGAAGATACTTCAAACAAAAATACGCTGAAAAGATAATGCACACTAAATAAACATATTCAACACACATGACAATACTTAACAAACAGAATATCACACGTAACTTTTGATTGGTGCATGCACCATGAAATGCAACCAAAGTTGGTTTATGTGTTGTTTGTTGTTTGGATTAAAACGCATTAGGCATTATCTGAAACGTTAAAGAGTATGGAATAAATGTAATCTAATCTAAAAATTATGGCTTTTGGTTATTTTTAGACACGATTCGTTTTTTTATGAACGTGCTGGACGGCATAAATGGTTTTTACGTTGCTCAATTTATTTTTGAAGTGAATGGCGAGTTAAATAAATAGTGTACGAGTGTGTTTTCTTGCTTATTTTGCTCAATGTAATTGTGCGACACAAATGGTAAAAAAAATTAAAAAAAGTCACACTTCACAATAAAATCTAATTAATAAAGACATGGAATGGTACACTATTTTTAAAAACCATTTAAAATTTTTAAATTTATTATTATTTATTTATTTGTGCTTGTATTTTTGGTAATTTGTTATATTTTTGTTCTAAAAAACATAGTTTTTTTCAAATCTCTGCAAAAATTCAGCACATACTGTTCCGTCACCACTTAAAAAAGATACTCGCATATCATGCATGCACTTTCCTCTGACCGCTTGATGCATAATCTTGATGGCCTCGCATACGATCAGAATTACTCATGGCAATAATATTATGGTCACTGTTGGGAATTTGAAATGTTATTCATGCGTAAACGCAAAAGGTTATAGATGTTATCAATTTAAATAATAATATTAATGAAGTAAGACCATATCTGTTCTACGAATAGTGTAGCAACTAAATTTGCGTCGATGCTTTTCGAAATGTAGTAAGAATTAATCAACGCAGGGGTAAGATTTATTGTAATTTATCTGTTGAGAAAATCGTATGATTGTACATATATATTCAGCACTGTGAAGAAATTACTTGAACAGAGTCCAATATGGCTATAGCAGTAGAGTTTACTATTTGGGTTACTTGAATAATCCTTATCTGACGCTAAAATGATAGATTGAAACCACGCTTCCCATTAAATTAATGATGAACCAGCATAAACTCTAGAACCTAAGAACCTCCACTAATGTGCAATAATTGTGTTAGTGAGTTTGCTAACCAAAAAAACACACTAGAAGGCGAAGTTGTCAACTAGACTAGGAGGTTCTAACCTATGCTAAATAACTAATATAGAATAGCGACGTAGGCAGATATACGAAAAACAAATTGACAGTCGTTATACTTCGCGGATAGAAATAATTATACAAACCAGTTGAAGTACAACGAGCTTAATCCATCAATAAGCCTAACCGTGGTCGTGCTGTCTGGTGGCGGATGGTAAATGACAGCACCTGAAGAGGATGCCATCCGACACCCTGAAACCACGCTTCCCATTAAAATAGAGGTTTTTCTTGATTTGATTGAATTTAGACAAATTTTTCAAATCTTAAAGAAATACAAAAGGCTGATTCGTCCGTATTGTCTAATATATTTCGTTTGTTTTCTAAATAACCTTTTATTTATGATTATCACTTTCACACTTTGAAACATTTCATAATACAATCCAGTTTTCATTATTTTAAAAAAGGCACCATTGCAAATATTGCTCTCTTAAGGGGTTACATAGGTCTTGTATTTTCTAAAAATTGATGGAAGAGTATTCACACCAAATTTCAAGTAAATTCGGGCAATATTACCGGAGTTATAGAGATTTGAATACCGTGTGGTCGGTACGTGGCAAAAGCCTTACCTAGGGTATTATACGCTTGCAGTGCGGCTCTACCGCGTAAAATCAGCTCCTTTCTTTTTCATCAAACATCACAACATCAAAAGGATGCTCTGAACATCGCGTATGAAGATGACAAATTACTGTATGGACCTGGAATCGACGACTCGATGGTACTCGCTAAAAAATAACTTTAATTCATTAAGCCGCGGTAAAAAAACTTTAAACTTTTGAGAACGAATCGACCGATTTTGCTTAAATACTGTTCAAAAAAATTACCAACTTAGATAAATTTTCCGAGAAAACCACTTCTTTCGGAGCCTGAAAAAAACTTATCTGGTGTAGAAAATTTTTCTGATCAATAAATATTTAATCTACTTGTAACCAATCGTTTCCAACCCAGAAAAAATAGCTGATACTGAAACGATTAATTAGTCTGTAAGTAATACATTGTGTTCCAGAAGAGAATGTCTCAAAAAATACATTCAATACTACGAAATTCAATGTACTCATATTTATTTCTTAAGGTATACTTATATGTTAATTGTGTATTTATGTTAATATGACTTTCAGCCATTGTTATCTATAACTGGCTGGCATCTTCTTTGACAACTTTGGCTCAATATTTTAGCGTATTCCACATTCTGACCTCTCCCAATTTGTTTTAAACTTCGAAGAAGTGGTTGCGTAGTTGACATTTATAAATTTCTTTGAAAACTGTTTTCCTATCTTTCAAATAAAACATCTGAATTTATCTAACTCCTAATAAAATTGCTTGGTTTCAGATAAAGTGTATCTAATTCAAAATTTATGTTCCAGAAATTGACATTACTTTTCAAAAATTTGTGTTAAATAAACTCAATAAAATATGAACCAAAAAAAATTCTGATAGATGGACTTATTTTTCGGAGCAACAAGAATTGTAAATCAAATTGAAAATTTGTGATTTTTGAAAGGAAAAACTATTCTAAAAATTTATCAAACATAACAACTTTAATGTTGTCGAAAAAATTCAATCAACTTTTAACCCAAAACGATTAGGTTCCAAAGAACATTTTTGGACGCGTTTGATCTAAAGTCAAATAGTTTAAAAATAGTTTGAATTTTTCACATTTTTTTGTGTCAAGAAAAATGTGAAAAATTCAAAGAGAAAACTTTCCGCTCTTGAACATTAAAAAATAATCTGAGATGCTGTAAGATCCAAAAAATGCACTGGTTAATAAAAAAAATGTTTTGAATAATACTTATTGGGTCCGAATGACATTAAATCAGTTAAGATAAAACTACCTATATAAGCACGCTTAAAAAAATTTAAGTCCATAAATTTTGATGATTTTTTCCGAAGATGATTTCGTAATTAATTTTTTTAATTGCGAAATGAGCTTTCCAGAAGTTCATCTTGCAATAAAATATATATAGAATAAAGTAAAATAAAACAAATTGCTTTGATAAATATTAACTGTTAACTGTTTAATACTTTACCGATCCAGAAGAAAATATGCTTCAAACTAGTCAAGTTTCATTGATTTTATATCAGAGTTGATCCCATCCAGAAATAAATTAGTTAATGTCCAAAAAACTATATGATTATTAGAAGTCCAAAAGCTCGGAAAAAACGTATCGATCTCAAATAAAATTTATTAATTTATACTTATTTATTGATTATCAAACATGACCGAATATTGCCAAAAAATAAGTCATTCAGTCTGCATTGAATTTATTTATTCTTAATCTGAAGTACGTATAAAAAATTTATCCGGTTAGAAAATGTTTGACTGATATCAAAAATGCGCAAAGTACCAGCTAACATTTTTTGATTCTTTTTTAGAAAAATACAGTTTCAAGTCCGAAAAATTTCATTGCAAAAAAAAATATCCAGAAAAAATATATTTCCTATTTTCAAATTATTTACGACTTAAGGGGTCATATCAGTTATAGAAAGTTGTATGTACTCTTGATGAGCCATAATGGAATAAAATCTTTATAAAATTAAACACTTGATTTTTTTGACTCACAAATCTGACTCACTTCAGAATGGAAAAGGGGATCATTTTTGCTTTTGATGTTAAAAAATATTTATTTAAAATTAATTCTAGTCGAATGAATGAAGGATGCATCAGAGCTATATTTTAAATATTTGGAGAATTTATTATAGCTATACGTAATTTAACTTTCTCCACGATCGAACATGACCATCGTTTTGAACTGGATATATTTCTTTAATAATTTTCAATTTGCGTTTTTTGTTTATAAGACCAAAAATAAGTTGCTTAGAGTATCTAATTTTTTTTGGCTATCATTCGTATGAAGTTTCTTCTTCAAATTTTCTTTGGAAACTGGAATATCTAGAGCTCGTTTTATCATTGAATGAAAAGAAGCTAGCCTAATATTTAATGGATGGAACGAGTTATAAGGAATGAGTACATCTGAATAAGTATTTTTCCTGTAAATATTAAATTTTAATTTTGATTTTTGACGAGTAATGGTATTAATTTTATCTTAATCTTATCTTAGTAATGGTAATAATCTTATCATTACTCGTCAAAAATCAAAATTAGAATTTAATATTTACAGGAAAAATACTTATTCAGATGTATTCATTCCTTATAATTCATTGCGCGGCGTAAAATTGCAAGAAAACTAATCATCCAATTCACTTTAAACTTTGCACACTGTTTTTTTTTAAGTATTAAAATAGGAAAATAACCTACTATCATAGTTTAAAAAATGTTTTGGAGATTTGGGAATCATTTTTTTGTTTGCAAATAAAAAAATCGACGTGCACAAAATCGTCAATAAATATGTCTTTGCTGCAATATTAGGTTATTTCTCTCCTTTATAACAAAGTTTAAAAGAATTTGTGTTGCTATATGGTTGCAGATGGATATTTTGGCCAAGATATTACGAGGCGCAGTTTGAGTTTTACTCTTTGGACTGCAGGCGTGCTGGTGTATATGGCGGTCATTTTGTTTCAAAAACTACAATAAATATGTTAGCTTTAAACTTCAAAAAAGAAGTACACTAAATTTCAAATTGATATCAGTAGTAGTTTTTTTAATCGATTTTTTTTAAACTTGAGTTTTTAGCACTTTAACAATAGAGTGGCCCCTTAACAAAACAGCTCAATAGTTAAAAGAATTCTACAAATTGTGTCTGGCTTTTGGAAAAAGTTTCTGGCTTCTTAAAACTTATTTAAAAATTCTTACCTCATCCAGAAAAAATGGTATTTCAATAAAAAAATAAAGTAAAGAAAATTCACCTGACTTAATCATTTGAATCAATCAATCAAAAGCTTGCTTTCATAGGGGAAGATCTAGAAAATCTAGAAAAATTTCAAAGCTGATAGAGAAAAATTTTTGTTTTCGAAAAAATATTGCAGCTCAAAAATAGATTGCATTAAGTGGAAAGCTAAGGGTCTAATACAACCCAATAGCTTCCAATAAAAATTTCAAGACTATTACGGAGGCCTTGGATTCGTTTTGCTTACCATTGAACTCTTACTAAACTTTTTCGCGCATCGTAAAGCTTAAAAAAGCCCGATTATCGACGACCCTATATACAAAAAATATCTTAGAGTATATTTGGATTTTTTTCAAATTTCGCTAGACAATTACTCGTATTATTATTTTTAGGTTCGAAATAAAATTAGACTTTTGGACACATCCTGAAAAAATACACTCATCGAATCCTTGGGACAAGAATAATCGCCTTCGTAATGATATTTATTTATTGTATCTACTAAAATTAGGAACCTCCATAATCTCAGTTGGATATATCTATACATAATCGAATGTTGACAATTTGTAAATATTAAAATTCAACATGTTTTCTAAAGTACGTCATCATTGATAATGAACGACTCACATCCATAATTTTCTAAACCAAATCTGACCTTGCGTATTACATATTGATTTTTCATTGATAATTTGATACTGTCCAATGCCCCAAGGCTTAGTTCAGAACTAATTAATAGCAATTCTATTCTAAATAAAGTAGAAATAGGTTTATTAGCACTCGAATGATAATTTAGCATATTATAACTGCTAAATATTCATCGGCTCCATGCAAATTGAAATATGCACAATCCCGTGCTGTTTGTAAACAAAATCAAACATATTTACAATTAGTTGCGGCAAGGACTTAAAATTGATTAGAAGATTTATTTTTAGTATGATAAAATTCACTGATAATAAAGATAGTTTGTTGCGGTCAAGACGAAAAGCACGTCTACCTTCAATACATTCTGTAAAGTTCAGCTTATCACTAACCCATGTTAAATAATGCCAATAAATTAATACAAATTACAATAGGAGAAGGTTACTTAATTTTGATAATCTGTATTGTCTCGATTATCAATCAATCAATATTGACGTTGAGATTTTCCAAAGCAAATAGGCAATATGTGTGATTATTTACTTTTTGATAGACAAAATGTTTTATTCATGACGAGTGTTAAATATTGAAACGAATTTTGGTTGAATAAGTAAGTAAGGAAATGTGTAATACTTTCAATTAATAAAAAGTAAACCCCAACAAAATTTACAATTTTAGATGAATTTATATAAAGTAGTGCGGCCTGCGGTTCAAATTCGATCACTTGTGTCTGTAAAGTAACGACATACGAGGGTGGATTGAAAAGTTTCCGGAATGAGCATGAAAACGCAGTAATTGAAGAGGTTTTTATTTTTATTTCTCAACTTAGTCTCCTTTTAGGGCGATACACTTTTGCAAGCGGTGCCCAACTTTTTTAAGCCCTCAGAAAAATATGATTTCGGGAGCTCTGCAAAATAAGCATTCGTGGCGGCGATGACCTCTTCATTTGACGTGAAGTGCTTGCCCCCGAGCCAAGTCTTCAGATTTGGGAACAAAAAGAAGTCGCACAGGGCCAGGTTTGGAGAGTAGGGGGGATGCGGCACTACCTCGTAGCCCAATTCAACCAATTTGGCCGTGGCGATTCGGAATGAATGAGCCGGCGCGTTGTAGTGGTGGAAGAGCACTTTTTTCCGCTGCAAACGAGGCCGTTTCTTCTTCAATGTGGCGTCGAATCGATCCAATAAATCGCTGTAATATTGCCCCGTGATCGTTCTTCCCGTCTGCAAAAAGTCGATGTGGATCACACCTTGCGAATCCCAAAAAACGGTGGCCATGACCTTTCCAGCCGATGGGACAGTTTTTGCCTTCTTCGGAACAGATTCATTTGGAAAAGTCCACTGTTTCGACTGCTGCTTGGTTTCCGGTGTGTAGTGGTGAATCCATGTTTTGTCCACGGTTACGAATCGGCAAAAAAAATCCGTCGAATTATGCTTCAAACGGGCCAAACACTCTTTCGAAGTGGTCACACGATTTCGCTTATTGTCCACAGTCAGCAAACGCGGCACCCATCGCGCCGACAGCTTCCTTATGCCCAAATGTTTGTGCACGATATTTTGCACACGTTCATATGAAATGCCTGTGGTCTCTACTATTTCGCGCAACTTCACCCGACGATCGGCTAACACGATATCATGGACTTTGTCGACCATTTCCTCATTTGTGGATGTTTTTGAACGTTCACTGTGTGGTTCATCCTTAGTGCTCGTACGGCCAGGTTTGAACTCGCTCACCCAGAAACTGATAGTAGAAAATGAAGGTGTGGAGGTGCAACAAACTTCCTGCAAAATATCTCGTGTCTCCGTCGCCGTTTTCCCATCCATCCAGAAATGTTTGATGACTGTACGAAATTCGTGTTTATCCATTTTTGCAAAAGTGCCAGACTTCCTTCACAAAACTGCCTGGTAAACAAGAACCGTACGAAGTATCTGTCTGAAAATTTGACAGCTTTCCTAAAACAACGTCACCTTGACAACATCATAACAACTTGGCAATCCGCGCGCCATCTCTTGCCAATTCCGGAAACTTTTCAATCCACCCTCGTACAACTTGTTTTTCACATATTTAAGGGACATTTATTTGAATGGGAATTCTTGCATACCTTAACTCGATGTGAAGAAGAGTAAAGGGGAGAGAATTAATGACAAAAATTTAGTCAACGTACAAAATTCTACTATTAGACGACAGACAATTCAAAAACTCTGCTGGCCAATTATTCTTTTCATTATCACAAATTATGCTCAACCAATAGATTTTATTGTGATTAAAACATTGCCTTTTCTGCAATTTTGCCATATCATGTTTTATATTTTTCTGATCCTCTACTAAATGCTGTAGTATTTCAATAAGTTTTTGTACCAAATTGCTTTGCCGTTGCTAATTCGTTTTAAAAATTCAACAAACTCTAATTTGGTTTGTAATATTTTTCTGTTCAGGGAAGGCAGAAGGATCTATGTTCATACTGGCTGCTTGTAATCAAAATGCTTTCATTCAATGTGTATGCTTATTTTACCTGCTTTAACGACAACGTAAACACATAATTTTTTTGCACATACCATACCATTCCAATGATAAAATTGTTATTGAACCTCTCTTCTCTCATTATAACAAATACTAAAAAATAGTACAAGAATTTTGGATATTCACGTATTAAGAATTTTTTTACAGTAAATTTTATTATTAAATTACAATTTTTGCACAAATGCAAAATACATATTAAAGTGTAAAAAAATCTTTTTTGAATTTTTACAATCTAATATGGCCCACAACAAAGCCTGCTTTTTTTCCTGGCATTTTGAATTTTCGATTTCAAAGGTTCTTGAGTCGAGAAATTACATGATTTCTCGACTCAAGAACCTTTGAAATCGAAAATTCAAAATGCATATTTAAGTATAAGTAAGTCGCTATAGCCCGTACTAAAATAAAGAACTTTAAGTAAAAAATAACAAAATGGTGGACTTTTCGGGTTTTTAACCTATTTTTTTGAGGTTATATTGTTTAAAAAGGTGGTTTAATGACAACGAATATTCATGATTCTACTACAGGCTATAACCATATATGTGATGAATAACCCCTCAAAGTTTCAGCTTGATCGGTTAAATAGTTTTTGTAAAATCGTGTCAACACGGTCAAAAAACGTTGTTTTGAGAAAAACGCGTTTAAAATAATTTTTTGTGAGTGTGTCCCGTTGAACCTTTCTCAGAATATCCGCTGTAAATACATTTTTAGAGCGCGCAGACTTGAATATACTATTGTACTCTGTTTCTGAATGTATACAGAACGCAAAACCAGTGTTTTTTGGAAAATCTATTTTTCCAAAAAAATAGACTAGAGATGCCCCCCTTAATGCAAAGATTAAATTTCTTAACATATCAAAAATTGTCAATAGACAAACCTCGGCTAAAACTCTAGAACATATTTGTCATGTATAACATTATGTAATAAAAATTAAGTAATCCTTTGCCTGAGTTTTGAAATCAATGTCAAAAAATTTCAAATAAATTTTTGGTCGAAATTGACATAAAAAAGTATTTTGAACCAATAATTTCCAAAAAAACATCATGAAAAAATTTACCTCCACTGCGATGGCAAAGTTAACGCGCCAAAAGGTTCAGACGAACAAATCCTCGATAATATGTAAGGAACTATGAAAAACAATGACAAAAATAATAATAATGATGATGAGGCAGTAAAATAAGCGTAATGAGTCTGTGTTTTTTCTATGAATATTTACGGTAATCATACAAAAAACTATACTTTTTTGTTTGATAGATACTATTTAAAGCATCCGATCTTGTTTAGAATTGATTGATGCAAGAAACAATCAGGTTTTTAATAAAAACTAATTCAATTTTTTGCATTTTTTATTAAATCATAGAACGACAGTTCAATATTTCTATAAAAAATTACCAAATCTTACGCTTTGATCGATACCATAACCACAATATGAAAATAAGTCAAACTATTTAATACTATTTGTTTCAATCATTTTTTCAGTAAAAATATTAATGGTTTATTATTTTTATATGAACCCTTTTTTACAATTATCAAAAAACTATCAATTTTCAATTACTAAGAACTCTATGTAGCATTTAATCCTGTAAAGCAATGAACACCGGAACTGCATTTTTTTAAATGTTTTTTTAAAAATAAGCCTAATATGTTGTATTTTTTTATTTGATTAAAAAACGGCTGTATTAAATTTATCGAAAATTTGATGGGTTCATATGAATGTTAAAATGCTTCGATCGACACCTCTACGTCGTTATTATAACGTTCCGTTCGTGAGATATCATGCGTGACGGAATAATGTTGGATGTGTCAACAACAACAAAAACTACGCAAGAGATTCTTACCAAAATCTAATCAGCTCAGTTCCTTGCTAAGACGCTTCGATTGACACCTTAATCAAGCCCGCTCAATTTTGACTTCGTGTGATATCGTTCTAGAAATAAATAATGCCAACGTACGTACATACATACACACGTTTTTCTAGGAATGTTTTTAAATGACTCATAAGGCCTTAAAACGTAAATATATGTTGGAAATTTCGATTTAGATTTTCGGACCATTGACGATAAGTTTCCTACATACGAGGGAGAGTCAAATATAAACCGGACTTTTGTCTTTATGAGTCTCAGACTCTGCCGAGCGGTCTGGTTGGGCGGGGAGTCTTAAGTTGGTTTGTTAAGAGTGGGGTCAGCCACCTGCCGGGCTGCTCATTCTTCCAGTTGATCAGTAGCAATCATGAGTGAGGAAGTGGTTCCTATATCCATTGAGCAACGTATTATTATTAAATTTTTAACAAATGAAGACGTTTCATCATCGAATATTTTGGCTAGGTTGAATGTGCAGTTTGGTGACAATACGCTTTCACGGACACAAGTGTTTAATTGGGCTAGACAATTTAACCCTAGATACATAACGTTCAACAATACTCCTTACAGCATAACGTGAGGTCGATATGACTCACACTTGATTTCTATCCGATTGCGCTATTATTATTTATTTTTTTGGTTTCGTCTATGAGTTTATGTTTTAACACTTGTTTAAAAAATGAAATAAATTATTTTATAGGTTTGTCTTTGGTTTATTTATCTTGAAAACAGATAAAAGTTAAAATTCTTTGTAAAAATCACACATCACATACTTAGATCCATTTCTCTGATTAAAATCGACTTTTTTAGTAACTAACTTAAATTATATAAACTTAAACAAATGCAAAATATTAAAAATATCAAAATATTAACATAATAATCTCAAAATAAGAACTATATACAGTCTAAACAGGTCAGTACTTTATGCTCTCCACGAACAGGTTTTCTACATTTTTTGCACTCTGCTTGCGTCTTTCTTCTAAGTTTCCACGGACAGTAGGCGCAATATTTTCTTTTCTCTGCAGTTAGTTCATCTGCATCTTGTGGTGAGCTCGCTGGCAAAGTACTCGGTAAAATATTTTGTATGTTTTCGCGTAATCTGCGATTAAGATTAGGCATTTCAAACCTTTGCTCAATCCAAAGTTTTGCTAAGTCAGTACTCAATTGTTTCATGAATGCACGCCTATTTAAGGGTTTTTCTCATATTGTGACAATAAATGACGTGACTGTTGACAAATGCCATAGAATAACGTCATAGACCATCTATTTGTCATTCTACTGCATGTCATTTGCGAGCACATTTTATCAAACGAATCAACTCCTTGTTTAATTGTAGAATTCAATCATGTCTGCTTTTCCGGAGCTGGATTTAACGACACCGTCCTCATCACAGGATGACAGTTCATACACCATGGCAGATTTTGGTCTATATGACAGTAAAGTTAGCGGGCCATCGTAGCAAAAATTGGAGGTTCAGACACCTCTAGATCTTGCATTTTTAGTTCTTCCGGTATTTTCCTTTTATTCGAGCGCAGTGTACCGACTATGGTTATTTTATACAGCTCCTTCAGCAAAGAAATACACGAAACCAATAGAAAAATATTCTGGTGGTCAAGTTTACAATGTAACTTATCACATAACGTGGGGTCATTTTGACTCACGAGGGTATCATATCTCCGTGAATAAAGCGCTTACCTGCCACGCACGTGCACCATTCGAGATCTCTAGTCGCATACTGAATTGGCAAGGACGAATGAAGTAATGCATAAAGCCGTAGGAAAGGGGCAGGTAAAAGCGATTCGCGTGAGTCGTTTTGACTCACGTTATGTATCTAGGGTTAAAAATGGTCGAGAAAGTGTAGAAAATGAAACTCACGATCGACGCCCAAGATCAAGTGTAACTGATTACAATATTCGAGCGGTTCAACATCTAATCGAGGGTGAACGCCGATTCACTATTGATGAAATCGCTTCAGAAGTGGGTATAAGCCATGGTAGTGCTTATTCCGTCATTACAGATCGTCTTGGCTTCCGAAAAGTCTGCGCCAGGTGGGTCCCAAGGTTATTGACCGAAAAACAAAAAGCGGAAAGGCTGAAAATTTGTGAGCGACTTTTAAATCGATTTCACCATGAAGGCGATAGTTTTTTGAGACGAATTGTCACGTGTGATGAGACTTGGGTGCACCATTACACCCTCGAATCAAAAATGGCTAGCAAGGAATGGCGGCGGAAAGATGAAAATTGTCCAGTGAAAGCCAAAACGCGCCTCTCAGCCGGAAAAGTTCTCGCAACTGTATTTTTTGATTACGAAGGAGTTTTACTGATCGATTTCCTGCACGACCAACGTACAATAAATGCTGCCTACTACTGTCAGCTGCTAGAGTCAGCAAAAGCCGCCTACAGAAACAAAAGATGGAAAAATCCCATCAGAGAGGTCATTCTCCTCCATGACATGTAGAAAAATGATTAAAGTCTTATTTGAATATTATTACTGTTAATAAATGTATATAAAAAAAGTCCGGTTTATATTTGACTCACCCTCGTACTTAAATTTTCAAAATAGTCAAAATTGACCATAAAATCTAAATAAAATTAGTGTGTCTGCCAGTCTGTCTATGTTTTCAAAATTATAGACAATGGCAACGGCAGTTGACGACAAAATACTTTGAGTTTTTTGTCTTAATCTGATATCTATACTAAAATAAAACTGGAAAGAAACCGATGTCTGTTCATTGCAAAAATATATTTGAATGACTATGCGGAATCAATAGAAACAGAAAATAACATTTCTGAAATTTCTGCCTGTCTGATTGTACACGCACCACATAGAAACTACTGGATGAATTTTGATGAGTCTTATAGCATATACTGGATCAACATTTAAGTTACTTTGCATCCTGGAAAATGAAAGAGTTCCTAATAGAGTACAACAAAGGTGTCTTCATACGTACAACTGAACACAATGCTAGAAAAGTACCAGTGGCGACATCTATCGTCGAGCGGCATGCAGTAAAATTTTCTAAAGTTAAATAGCTGAGAATATGTAAGCGGACGAACAGTAGCGCGAATTCATTGCCTTTCTAAAAGTCAGCCTGAGTGAAAAAAGTCGATTAAATTAACAGCTTTTCATTTCATTACGTCTAAAAATATATTTATTTTTGAGTTTAAACCGTTATTTTAATAGTTTTATTACCAATGTTTATGTCTTCTAAAAAGTGATTAAATTTTTTCTTCCGAAGCTCAAAATTGAAATAATAATGATAACGAAACTATGCATAAACTAAAGTTCACGCGAATGAAGTCTTCTTCATAAACTAAAGTCCATGCGAATAAAGTCTTCTGTACAGCTTGTTGAAATTTAATTTTAAACTATAATCAAAACATGGAAATTCCTTTCATAAAAATTGTTATTGATGAATTTCCAGATGTCTATCAACTTTTATATCAACCATTTGTATTCATGAAAAAATTTACGCTTTATTCAAGCAAACAATGTCTAGACTTTCGTACGAAAATGATCACGTGCTTAACATTTATCAATAGCGTGAACGAAAATTATGAAGATATCGTATATCTTATATAAGACGATAAATTCGTGTCAAAATGTAAAATTTTCTATCTTCATTTTCGTATTTTTTTGATAAGATTTGACAATTTTTTGTTGACACTATTTATTTGCTGTTTAAAAATCTTATTTTACTACAAAAATGTTTCGTTTCATCCAGAATAAAATCTTTTGTTTGCAAAACACTACAGTAGTTTTGGCAATAAATTTGATCTTTGAGTTACGTATTTTGATTTTTTTTAAATACACTTCAATTCAATTTTATTAAAAATATGCGGCCAAAATTGTTAATAGAGTATACAAGTCATACAAGGATTTTAATTTCGTTTTGGAAGATTGCATTTTATGCATGAAAATTGTTTAAAATATGAGAAAAAAATTATAAATTCGTCATGTGTCATTTTATTTGAATTTGAAAAATTCATAACCTGTGAGCGTCAAAAAAGTAAACACCTTTTTGAATTATATAGGAATCTTTTATGCAAAAAACTAATATTACAGAATGCTTTACTAACGGATTACAAATTGAATCTAATGAAAATTGTTGACAAGTAAAATATTTAGTTTGGACTTTAGAAGAAGCTGATTTTTCGCGTCAAAAAATAGTAAACTTCTAATGGAAAAAAAGAAGAATTCATAAACTAAAGTTAAACAGTTTTCAGTACTTGGTTCGTTTTCTTTTGGACTTAATGACTTCCTCCAGTTTCCTGGACAAAGTGTCAACAGGTTTTTTGTTGCATCAGGAGTGATTTTGGGCCTCTTCAGGTCCACCTTGTTTGAAAAGATTCTTACGCTAATTTTTTTTGTCGAGATGTTCCCAAAGGTCCTGGAACGGGTTGAGATCTAGGGACTGTGGCGGAAGATCAAGGGTCTTAGTAGCCCAAAAAGAGCCATTCCTTCACAATTTCGGACGTATGTTTTCGGATCGTTATCTTGTAGCAAGATCCAGTTTTTCGTCAAGCTTAATTTATCTACACTAGGTGCAACGTTGTCCTTCAGGATATACAACTAATTCATCTTGATCTTAGTTAACTCAATGAAAACGAGATTGCTGACACCAATTGCCACGGTACAGCCCCAGACCTTAATTGACGCTCCACTGTGCTTAATAATGTTTGTAATAATGTAGTACTCTATATTTTTGGAGGTTTTTTGTCACCAAATATTTCAAATTTGCTCTCATCAGTGTATAATATGTTTTCCCAAAAGGTTGAAGCCTCATTTTTGTACATTTTGGCGAATTGTAAGCACTTTTTGGTTTACTTTTGATATGTATGGCTTCTTGCGTAGTGTTCTGCCATGCAAACCACTTTTGTGGAGTGTTCTGATAGACCAGGGCGGATCTGTAAAAAATGACTACATTTGGCCGTTGAGAGAGAGCACACTAATTTTTGCGGGAAAAGTTGGGTAATAACTCGTATAACAATAATTGACTCTTTCTCAAAAAAGTCGAGAACATTTAAAAAAATCCAATTTTTGGTAATAAACTCTAAAATTTTGCTGGGCGGCTGCGGATTCTGTTGATGGAAGCATGGCTCCTACGACTGAATGCGCAGCCGCTCAGCACAGTTTTAGAGTTTATTACCAAGTTTAGAAAAAATTGCTGAGACCGATAAAATAATCCGATTTAATTTTTTAAAGTGCATAAGTTAAGTGATGTGCTCTTTTATATGTGAAAAAATTTCAAACTTTTATAAGCTTAAGTTTCTGACTTGCAAGCTTTCAAATTTTTTTTTTTTTTTAATAAATTTAAATTGCACAATTATTATGGTCAATCTACTTAATCGATTTTGATGAAAGTTTGCTTGCTATTTTATGATATTGTAACAATTTTTTAGGCGAAATATGAATGTCCTAAGTGCATTTGAGGTGGTGAAAAAAATTAAATAAAAAAAGGCCCTTGTTTTTTATATTTATTGCAATTTGCGTCAAGGGTTAAATATTTTAAGATTTTTAACTAATTCTACCTTATAGAAAATTTTATTACGCAACTTTAATTGACACACAACTTTCACCTAAAATGAACCGTTTTAAAGTTAGAAGTCAGAAAAGTAAGAAAAAACAATTTTTTTAATTTTTTTTAAACATTTCGATTTTTTTTAAATGTTCCCGACTTTTTTGAGAAGGAGAATAGGCCAATTATTGTTATACGAGTTATTACCCAACTTTTTTAGCACAAATCAGTGTGTTTCAACGGCCAACTGAAAACAGATCCACCCTGGTCTATGATGGTTATAGCGCTAACTAGTTTTCCCGATGTGTCATTGATTTTTTCCGAAATCTTTACTTCACTTGATATTGGATTTGCTTTGACTTCTCTTACTATAGCACGAGTTTCTGCATCAGTAAGCCGCTTTGAAGGTCCACCTACCGACTTATTCTTCATATCGTGATGCTTAGCGTATTTATCAAGATTGTTGTATTGTTCAGTGATTCCTTCCAACAGTTTTGCCAATCTCGCGCAAGGATTTGCCTTTTTTAGGAAAAATCCCATACGATTTTCCGAGTCTCTATAGAAGTTGGATCAAAATTAATGTTTGCGATAATTAATACGATTCAAATTCTCGAAAAAATTAAAAACCTTTTTTCGTTACAACACAAAAACACCTGCTTTTGTCAAAACCAAAACTTTTCCTCGAATAACATTCGTGAAACTTAGTGCTGCCACTGTTTACTTTATTTCGACGTTTAAAAAAAGAGATTATTTAACTTTGAAGGAATTTTCGCTTTGTTGCATGTTATTTTAATACAAATTGTTTTAATTCGAAAAGTTTTTAATTTTTGAATAAAACTTAATAGATCATTTATAATAAATTTGTAAATTTTTGAATTAGAAACGTACGAGTATTTACTTTTTTTGACGCTCACAGTATGTGCTTCCGAAAAGATGCTAATTTATTAAAAGTAATAGTAAAGAGTAGTTTAAAAAAATTCTGCAGTTTTTGATCTTTATGTTCGTTATGAATCCTTGAAAAGCAAATAATATGAATTTAACCAGAACATGTTTTATGTGACATGGGACTTCAAAATTATAATTTTACAAATACGGTCTCAAAAACAATCAATGCATGTCCTACATTTAGAGCTCACATATGACATCAATATGTCATTAATTAAAATGATGACCTTCATGTCAACCTCACTTTGAGGCTTCAATAATGAAAAAAGAATTAGTAGCTTTCAATTGAATCATCATCATCCTCCTTAAATTGAATTTCAGAAGGTCAGAACATTATTGTCACGCTATCAAATAAGACACAAGACTATAAACGAACTCTAAACGTTTGATTGGTAACTAATTACTCAATTTGCTAATGGAATTTTACCAGTTTTAACTCATTTTATTTTCACAAAAAGTTACAGAGTGGATTCAACCACAAAAGTGTATCTTTTATCCAGTTTGATTGAAAAATAAAGAATATTGTTATCATGATTCATGTTTGGAAAGCTTCACCTAAAAACAGGAAAAAACGATGAGCAGATATTGTGGTTAATAATATGTTTGATATCAAGCATGCAATTTTTTATATTATTCATAAAAAATTTCCACGTAGTCAATTATTGTTTCAATCCAATCCAATGTCTCACACCTTAAGTCATTCTCCAATAACTAGAAATCAAGTCAAGCTTGGAAAAAAACATGACAAACCTTTTGTAAAAGTGAATGAATGTATGCACATGTTTACAATAGTCTTTCTATTGCTATTAATAACCCCTTTTATTTAAATACTAGTGTAAATTAAGCCAACACTATCAATAATACACATAAAATTTTATATTATTGTAGAATTCATTGAAGGTTGCTGTTTAGTGTATATTTATTGTTTAACTAGAACCGAACAAGTAAAATTTAAAATATTTCTAAGATTGATTATCTATTTTGTATGAGTTTTTATTGTTTACTTAGTTTATTTACTCGCCTTTTATCGGCAACAATTACTAAAGGCTGCGTCAATTTTAACGTGTGTTGCACGTGCTTAAAAGAAGTCACAATTGTTTTATTCACAAGAAAATTAGGGCGTGACTCAAGTTTTATCGTTATCAGCGATAACATTTAGTACGTCGTATATTTTTTTCTTCATTGTGAATTTTTCAATAGTCTAGATAATAAAGTAGAGGTTTGCGTCATGTTAATAAAAGATTAAAAAAAGCAATCTATACAAGCTTATTTTGCTTCAATTTCTGTGATTAAAATGTAAGAAAAAATCTGATATATTCATCAAGTACTCTGCACCATAAAAATAAGGTACATTGTGCGTCGTTGATAATTGGAAACTTAATATAGTCTTTTTTGAATTGTATCTAGCTCACGTAAATTATTCGAAAAAAATATCAATGGTTTCTTTGTCTTTCATCCCACTAAATGATGCTCTAATAAAAATACTTATTTTTATTACAAAAAAAATGTACCTGCATTTTTACCATTAAAAAATCATCAGTGATTTTAGACTGCTTAAGGGGAACACCACTGTAGGATTTTCAAGAAATCAATTTTTTTGTTGCTCTAAAGTATACCTTATCATCATAGAAATCATGTAGTGTGTTTCATATAGTGGAAAAATCTGTAAGTGTTCGAAATTTTAACTAGCGCGACACCTCGCATTGTTCTTTCGGAGCGCAATCCGCGCGTATCCCCGCGCGCCGTTGGTATTGAAATTTAGAACAATTTTAAATATAAATCTTTCAAAACTGTACACGTGCTCTGTTAGTTGCACGTTAGCAGAAAACGCTGAAGTACGTATTTTGCAGACTAGAGATTTATCAAATTTATTAATCATTATTCTATAACTTAAACTTTAAACGCGTTTATCTCGGAACAACGTTTTTCAAACTGGTCGGTCTCTTTTCTCAAATATTTTTGTTCGATTTACTTGAAATGTTTAAAATATGTTCAAAACTAGTGTGTGCATGGAAGAACGTAGGATTTTTTTATATGTTGCATATTTCAAATGATATTAACAATTTTCGAGCGTTTTTTTCCGTTTTTTTTACATTTTGTTTTCAAAATGACGCCATTTTGTCAAAAATCAATTTTTTAAAAAAATCCTACGTACGAGTACTTCTCTGGCTGTTATTATGCTTTATCGGCAATTATTTGTTTGATAACCATCGCCTTAACATTTCAGGAGAAAACGGTCCGGCCCCGAAGCCATGAAAAAATAAGGCGTTTCTGGAGAAATGATAGAGAGCCGCAATTTAATTTTTTAAAGTGCTGAAAAAATTCAAAGAGGATGTCAAATACTTGTACAATATAGATCTTTTTACTAAACTTCGATATGTTTTTTGGTTTTTGAGAAACAAATTCCCAAAAAATGACTTCTTTTTTACCTCTACAGTGGTGTTCCCCCTTAAACTGTTAATTCTGCCATGGTTGCTTGATTTTTTTCTGGAATTTTATCTTAAATATACTGAAATACTTAATTAGATTTTGTTAATTTTCAATTGATCTAAGCTTAATAAATCAATGTAAAGCATGAAAAAAATCAATGTAAAGTTTAAAATTAAAACTTAGTGAAAATAAATTCCATAAGATTTCGGGTAGTAATGACCAAGACTACGGTAACCTTGGTTTTTACATACTTGGTCTTGCGTCTGTAAAATTATACTTAGTGTTATCTGTTAAGTCTTGGTCTTGTTTGCAAGGCTCTTGAAGGCTTGCATTATTAAACTAAAATATTTTGTATAACGTATTACTCAAAGTTTGGTTGCAATTTTCGCGTAGATTCGGTATTTGGAAAACGAGTGATGTTGACCATTTTTAAAGACAGAAAATATTATAAAAATTCTCTTCAGTCTTTTGTGTTAAGTCTTGCAAAGTCTTTTTCTTGCAAGCTAAGTCTTGGTCTCGGTTTTGCAAGTCGAGTCTTGTTCTTGCTATCGCAGATATGTCTCGGTCTTGGTTTTTCTACAAGACCAATAACAATTCTGCCCATCACTATTTTTAGGGTCATTGTTTTTTCCGATTTATAGACATAACTAGTTTTTTAATTATTTACTTTATGCTTAGACAATAATCCCATCAATCAAACCGAGAACATATGTAACTTTCAGAAATGTCATTATAAAAATTTCAAAAACTGGCGCTTCAATGGTAAGGCTATAAATGAAAAAAAAAACGAAACCACGCTTCCCCATTTAATTACTATGGTACCAGCCAGGAACCAAAAAAACCTCCATTAATGTGCAAAATAGAGTTGGTAATTTGCTAACCAAAGCACACTGATGGGCGTTGGTGTCGACTAGACACGGAGGTTCAAATCCCATAAATAAAAAAAAATCTGATGAAATCAAACCAGCGGCCAGTTCACATATCTTGAGATGATTCGTGAACCATGGTTTCAATCCAATAAAGTAATAGTTTCACGTGCTGTATGGCATGTTGCGCCATCCTGTTGAAACTATTTGTCTCTCTAACGATTGGTATTGTTGGAAATCAAAAAATTACGAATCATTAGTCGGTAGCGATCGCTATTAACGGTAACATTGGTTTCATCTTCAGGTTTGGAAAAGAAAGGACCAACTATGCCGTCAGCATGCAAACCGCACCATATAGTGACATTTTCGGGATGTAATGGGATTGGTGATTATCCTCACATTGAAAACGAAAATTTTACTTATTTACAAACCCATTAAGTCAGAAATGAGCCTCATCGATGAAAATGATTTGACGGTAAAAATGCGGTCCAACTTCCAACTCATTCTTAGCTTATTCACCAAAAGGACGACGCAAACGATGGTCCAATGGCTTCAATTGCACTACACTGCACTAGTTTGATCTTATAGGGTTTTAGTCCAAGTCCAAGATGTTTCCCCAACATTTTCCATGTAGTGGACGGACATACGCGAAGTTGTCCGAATCGATAAATTTGGATCCTCAGCAACACTACTCTCTACAGCAGCGATAGCTGCCTCGGTACGCACTGTACGAGCTCGTGTTAGATGAACATTTTCCAATAGAGTATACGTGGAGATAAATCTTTCCATCGTATTGCGTATGAGCTGCCCAGATGGACGATTATAAGCATCTAAAATTGGACGAAGTGCTCTATAAGTTTAACGCACAGCACGTGAATTTCAGAAATAAAATCTCACTATTTCGAGACTTTGTTGCAGTGTAAATAATCAATTGATCTTTGTTAATCAAATGGAAATAAAAGAAAAACAATTTAATTTATAGTAAAATCTATAAAATAAGCACACAAAAGACATGCATTAGCCAGTTCAAAAACAAATATAGAGCGTAAGTGAAATTCAATCCAACCTTCCCATGTACATTACTTTTCCCGCCAAACACATTCCAAAATAAATTCGCAAAGCACCCATAAAAACAAATCGAAGGCCATCAAACAATTGAAGGTTATTTATAGTGTTTTCGACAAATATAACTCAAATTAATATCAGTTTTATTAAATCCGCGCACAATTGATTGCGTCTTGTGTGTGATAACCCGCCTTCGCCTTGAATACGAGGTCACGAGCACATCGCAATCATCCAATTTCGTAATTGAGCCTCCTTGTGAGTTATACGGACTCTGAAAGCGACTTTGATCTATCTTTTGTCGGAATATTTATCTGCAACCTTGTTTCTCTTTTACATAAGTGAATCTGAGGCTGTAATTTAAACCCCTTGGTTTGATATTCCGCTTCAATTTAAATCGTTCTAAGAGTCTTTGAATCTAACGCAGGAATAGTTAGACCTGATGCAGAAATTTACTACAGAGAATTGTGACTCCCTCCACAAGTTAATTGAAATGGATTTGCATAAGGTCACCAGAATATGTTTGCACGTACATATTATCTAGGTGTGCAGATTGTTGTTGATTTTTCTAGTTCTGAAATAAAAAAAAACTTTGATGATAAGATTCATTTCATTCGTTTTTTATCTAGCTCAGGAAAAATATTTTCTTTTTTTCGTTCCATGGCATTCACGATTCAACAGTCATTAGTATCGCAATTTAGGCGGTGCCCCCTGTTATCAAAAGCTACTTTATATACTCGATTTGTTTTTTTAGTAATCGTGGAATGTTGGTTATTGGATCGTTTAATAGAACATCTAAAAGAAAACATGTTGCGTAACGGAAATTTCCCAAAGACAAACAGATTAGTCAAAATTTGGGATGGGTTCTCTTGCTGGCTTACTTGTATGCAATAATAGTTTGATTGCACACTCTAGGAATGATGGTCTAGAATTGATAAGAAATCTTCAGATAGTGGTCGCATTCTTTAGTTTCAATTGTCTATTGTGGTACCGAATGAGTACAGAAATGGTAGTTATTGAGGTCTGAATTTTGGTATATATGTACACTAGCGTTGATAGCTATTCGTCCACCTTAAATGGTTTGTTTCAAAAAAATGTTAGTGGAAAGAGTAAAGAAATAATATTACCCATAGCTTCATTTCAAAGCATATAGTGAAAAGCGTATTTAGAAAGAAAAACCAAAAATACAACAATGAAATATTAATTAATTTTATTTGTTAAAATTGAACGGTCGCCCTTCTTTATTTTAAAATTTTCTTTAATAGTTCATTACATTTACCCATTGTTATTTTATTTATTAAGGGATCATTTTAGTGGGAAAGCGTAAAAAAGAGCGATTTTTTTAGATCCTCATTATAGATATAAATATAGAATAAATTTATACTATATATATATATATATATATATATATATATATATATTGCATATAATATATGTATGTATATATAAAATGGCGGCATCGGCATAAATATCTTAAATTTCTCTACATCATTTTTTATGTCACTGGCACTGGCGTAAACCTTTAAAATAGTTATTTTTGCAAAACAAAACAAAAAATGGCGACGTTTCAAACATAAGCGTTCCAAAAACACTTTTTCGGTAGTTTATCTATTGTAAAATATAAAAATTAAATAGAAAAAAAACTTTAACAATAAATTCACATGTAATAAACATGTGGTAAAAATTTCAAGAAAATCGATTGTATAGTTATTGAGAAAAATTGCGCATCGTGTCTGAAAAAGTGATTTTTATCGTAGAATCATCAAAGCAAGACTAACGTTCGAATAACTGTCAAAAAATATTTTAGGGTCAAATATTTCTTTTGAAATACAAAATATATATCTATATAGATATTCTAGTATGTAAATAAGGACAAAGTTCACTCACCTATTTTTACACCACAAGTCAAATCAACAATATCATGTTCCTGGCTCGTCCCACCATTGCATAGCTCATGACGAGCCGAAGATACCCAGGAAATGCGGGAGTGTGCGTGTTTGAAATAACATGTGTATACATCGTGGACGGGCTAATCATATGCAGCCCGTTCAGTGCTTCTGTTACTTTTGAGCAGGCATGTGCAACATTTTTTTACGACGGGCCGAAGGGGGTGAAGGTGATGACCGTTAATGCAAAAGTATTCTCATCAGTGTAGTGCATGGTATTAGTATTTAGTGTGCCATCGTAGTGTTTGGTATTTTTTAAGGTTTTGTAGTGCTTAATGTTTGTTTCAGAAAAGGGTTCTTCAGGTTATGGTATTTATGATTTTGATTAAATAAACAATTAACAAGATTTTCCTTGCATGTGTTAAAACTTGCTAAAAGTTTGAATTTCAATTTTAGTAAAAAAAAATCGGTATTTTCAAAATATGAATTCGGTAGAAAGTTTAATTAATATTACGCTATTCGAACGAAATGTTTCAAAATATGTCTTCCATTGTTCAGATTTACAGTTTTTTTATAGAGATAATAACCTTTGTTCGTCTTTCCAAGAAACAAGTAAGTTAATAGAAATAGTTTTAACAACGCCGGTTACTACTGCAGAGTCGGAAAGATGCTTCAATATCCTAAAAAATATTAAAAGTTACAAATCGGGCACCATGGACCAAAGTCGTCTCAATTCGCTTGCAGTACTCTCTGTTTGTAATAAATTCATCACAGAAATACCCAAAATGAGTGAAAGGGTGATTGACTTGTTTGCTCAACAAAAAAATCGACGTGCTGAATATTTATACAAATAAACCGTCTAGATAAAAGAAATTGATTTTGTTATTGATGTTGATTGAAGAACTATATACAATGTAAAACTATTTTTGCTGAATTTATTTATTGATGGTTTTTGCTTTTGTTATTGTTGTTTTTGTTGAATACATTTATTACTAGTTTTTCGATTGTTGTTGTTTTTGTTGCATTTATTTTAGTAGAGAAATTATTTATTTTGAAAAGTGCGACAGGCCTAAAAGTTGTTTCGTTGCAAGAATTCAAATGTTTTTAAACAATTTTTTTTATTCAGAGTGCACTGAACTTTTATTCAACCTTTAAATGTTATTCAAAACACGATAATAGGAATATATCTTTGATTGCCAGCGAATCTACTTCTGGGGAAACCGATCACTTAAAATCGCTTAACGCTCCACATGTGGTACCTCTTGGTTAGAGTGGAAACTCACATAAGAACTTATATTGGTGATAGAAAAATTCGTAGCAGTAGCCCCACCATACTTAACTCCCACGCATATCCGCATATACGTACATACACACTCACAGACATCTTTCTAAAAACGATGGATTTGGATTCTAGAGATCTTAAAACGTGGAGATATGTCAAAATTTGGGATTCACGAATTCGATCCCATTACAATAACTTCCCACTAGGAAGTTAAAAATTGGCTTCATTCAAAGTGAGAATAAAATTCCACTTGAGTATATTTGGCCACGCCCACCGCTGCGGATGACGTAATGATAGATCATACCAGAGTAGTTTATATATCTGTCTCTTCTGTTGAAAGTTTAACCTAAATAATGAAGCATTTTATTTGCTAAACTTTAAGCAAATTCAAATCTAATCGACATTAAAGTAATGATTCATTACCTTAAAAAACAATTCCTGGAAACCTACATAAATTTTACCTTAAATTATTTTTTTATTATCAACAATTGTGTCAATACATATTACGCTTTATTATCTATTTTGTTTTGTTTTATTCCCAAAAAAAATTCAATGCACAATGAAATATAAAAGCACATACTGCATTCTGTTTTATTGATAAGATTAAAATGTGTTCAACTGCAATCTAGATCCAATAAAATATAAGGTCAATTTGCTGAAGTAATCAAGATGTTGTTTTCGATTTAGTATTATATAGAAAATTTTATCGAGTTAAAGGAAATTACGTTTAAACATTTATTACTGTAGATAGCTTAATTAAAAGTGCGAAATTTTTCAAATCAATTAAAATCGCAGTTGATTTATGATTGATTTATAAATTTAAATTTTTATAGACAATTTCAATCATTGATAAAAGGGGAAACCAACTTTCTAAAGAAATTATTTGTGCGGTTTGTTTTTAAGAAATATGTCACTATTAAATAATTGCATTCAGTTTATATGATTA
The DNA here is from genome assembly GCA_963942545.1 of Oxycera nigricornis. Lineage (NCBI taxonomy): Eukaryota > Metazoa > Arthropoda > Insecta > Diptera > Stratiomyidae > Oxycera > Oxycera nigricornis. The sequence continues at coordinate 86,012,353 of OZ012661.1, forward strand.
AAATGTACTCTAATTCTTAGAGTCAAAAATAATCTAATTATCTTTTAGAAGCTTCTTAATCCTAAACCCACCGAAAATCTAGTGTCTACTTTCTTATCTACTGTTTCCTCTTGCGATTTGAACTGCAAATAGAATTGATATTTATTTCACTTCAAGTAAATATTAAACAAGTCACTATCGTACAAACGTGACCCCTTTAGGGAAATCCGGAGATCTCGTGATCGATAGTAATCTCTAGCCAACTCGTGATAATTGCACTTGATTTCTTAAAAAATGGATCACAATGCAGGAAACACTTTTGATATTGGAATGTACGAAAATGGCTGCAATTATTCTCTGCGGAAATTTTTTAAAACTACTTGGAAAAAGCATGTACAAGGCACAAATTTGATGATTTTTAGCAATTAAAGAACATAAAAATTGATGAATTTATAAAACTGTCATCGGTTTGATTTACTTTTTACATTTTCTAGAAGGATTTATTGTGGAATTTTTGTAGAAACTTTCTTTACTCCCATATAATAACACCTTAAAATCTTTCCAGGAAAGTCTTGGTGGCAACTCTCGCACCGTCATGTTGGCCACAATATCCCCAGCCAGTATTCATATTGACGAAACTCTTTCCACTCTACGCTATGCTTGTCAAGCTCGTACCATCATCAATCGAGTCAAAGTCAATGAAGATCCTCACGATCGTATCATCCGAGAGCTTCGTGCTGAAGTGGAACGTTTGCAAGGACTACGTCAAGACTACGAGCGTCAAAAACGCCATTCAGCCAACGGAGGTGGACAAACTCGAAAAATCATCATCGAGACATCAGTCGATGAAAGTGAAGTAGACGCTCTACGTATGGAGTTAGCCGCCATGGAAAAAGAACTCGGTAAAGCTGAAAAGTCCTGGATGGAACGCCTTCAGGAGGCAGAGAATCAACGAAAGTCAGAAATGCGTATGCTGAGACGAAAAGGTCTTGCAATGGAATTGTCGGCGGAACAGAAGCAAGTGTGTCTCGTGAATTTGACCGCCGATCCCATATTGTCCGGGACATTGTTTTACATTATACCTCAAGGAAAGGTCAGAATAGGTAGAACGAGACCGTCAGCTTTTTCACAACCAGACATTGTGCTAGATGGTCCTTTGGTGGCTTTCAATCATTGGTGAGTTATTGAATTGAAGAGACAAAATACATTGCATACATTTTTGTGTCCTCCACAATGTTTCTAACTTTACTATTCTTTTCTTCACAGTTGCATCGAAAACAATGACGGCAATCTGCATATATCATCAGAAAATCCAGACTTTGAGACGTTCGTCAATGGAGACTTGCTAGTTGAATCTAAGCAACTGTTTCATGGTGATCGTCTAGTGATCGGTGGATCTCATTATTTTCGTATATCAAATCCTTATTGCTCGAAGAGAAGAGCAAGTGTGGTAAATAATTTCATTCAGTTAATTGTGCCTAGATCGACTCGTACTTCACTATCGGTTGATAAATCATTTCAAAGCCTCCAAAGTAAGCCGAAATCATCAGCAATCACATAAATTGATGATTCGAAAGCTTTCAAAAAATGATTTTGCCACCAAAATCTGAATCGATGTGAATCCTACTTTTAACGCCCTAATGTAAACTTTATGTAGCCTAAAATAAAGGTTTCAAAATTTGCCAACGCCACCGAAGCATAGTTCTTATTTAAGAACTGCGAGACTCACATATACCTAGAGCCAAAAATCGAGACATGTTCTGCTCAAATATTTTTAATTTGAATTTTCAGACAACACTCTCAATAACTGCTTATTCTCAATTATAATCTTGCAATTTTGTCTAGAACTGATGATCATTTCATACTTCACAGGTGGTCGATTTCGATCTAGCCCACAAAGAGATCCTTCAAAAACAAGAGGAACAACTACGACTTGAACTCGAAGAGGAAAAACAAGCGGCACTTGGTCAAATTGAATTGGAACGTCAAGAGAACGAACGAAACTATCAAGAACAAGTGGAACTTCTCGAATTAGAAAAATTCAAGTACAAATGCTCGAAAGAACTGTTGGAGACCGAGAAAAAAGCGCTTGCCAATAATGTGTATGATCCAGAACCGTTTCGGTATACACCATACAAATCGACTCTATTAGATGACATCAAACGAATTATGCAGCATCCGACAGAGGAGAGCTTACATAAAACTCAATTGAAGGTGAGTGTGGGCTTAGACGCAGTTATTTCCAAGCTAATTTAGAAAAGAATTGACTTAACAAGCATAATTGGCATTTAGAATGGATGTAGACTGTAGGTAATAATTTTATAATTGTTTCTTAATTGTTTTCCTAATCGGTCAATCATTTGCCGGTAGCATAAGCGCTTATGGATTTCCAGCCGCACATGAATTCTCTTAGTATTTATTGTAACAGTATTTTCCTAGTATTATATAAATTATACTGTGGCTTATCTTCTCTACTTAGGTGAAGGAAGCAACGCAACGATGTCGGGATCTTGGTCTTCAGCTGGAATTCAAACAGTCTCAAGTGCTGGATGAATTTGGAATCTTCCGAGCGGTTGTAGTGATAACGGACAAAGAGAACCAAAGAAAAGCTGAATGGCCCACAGCACGACTAGATGTTTGGTTGGATATAATACGCGAAAACGATGTGCCTCCAGAAAATATTTTCAAATGCGTTGACATCCAATGGCTACCGCTGTCGGAATCCTTAAACGAAACACTAAACGACTCGTTGAACTCTAGCCGAATATCCCTCAATTTAACAGCTGTCCGTGATGTCGTCTTAAAACACAAGCCTATAACGAATAGTTTACAAAAAATCTGTAACATATTCACTAAATCCACGGAAAGTGATAAAACCCCGAAAGCGGACAGTGGCAAAATGAATAAAGTCCTTAATTCAAATCCTCACAACTCGCTGACCAACTCCAAAAAGGCTTTGTCTTTTAACGAAAACGACTCACCCTGCATGCTTTCAAAAATCTCTCCAAGTACAAAACGCACGAAATTCAATTCAGCTGCCAATGTTTATCTGAAAGATATACAAAAATACACGTTGAAACTGAAGAAATTATGCGATCGATATAATGCAAGTGAAAATTCAGACGATCTTCAACCGCCGTTAGAACGAATACAAAAATCCATTGATCAAATGGAGGATATAATCTACGATCTCAGGACGATGTTTGCACAAACATGTGATTCGCCAACAAAAACACCAAAATCGGTACGATTTCTTTTAGATTAGAACTAATTTTAATATATTATAGATAAGTGAAGCTGAGCAAGTGGTATTTTTTAAATATGTTATTTTGTACATTGTTATTTTAATCATTCCGAAAATAAAGTTTACATTGAGATGCCAACGATTTTAAAAACATTCCATGAAATGAGCTATTCATTGTCAAAGTTTAGAAAAATGCAAAATAAAATCACTATGAATATTTTTAATATTTAAAAATTAGTTGAAACCTTTTGCCATTTCGCAGAAATATACCAAACACAATACCAGAGCATCGTAATTTTTTTTCATCACCTTCCATAATTAAAAAGTTAGTTTTACACAATGTTGGTTATTTTTAAAAATATATTGGAAAATTCACTTTTTAATTTTTCATGGGGCCCTCCCTTTTTCCCGCAAACTTTTTATGGAATTCGCTAAAACTTTCTCTTTATTTTTTTAATTTCTATTACGATTCTCGCAGCGTAAACGGTGAAAGTTCAAAAAATGCCAATCCAATATTTTATCCCCTTTTTAAAAAAGTTTAAAAATTTTTGCAAATACAGTAGAGTCTCATTAATCCGGATATGGTCTAATCCGGATCCTTCTGTAATCCGGATTGACTGAAAATATTGAAAATTTCCATTATGTCCTTTGTAATCCGGAACGAATGCAGTTCCGCTAATCCGGATTGCTTGTTACATTGTGCAATAATCAATAATGCAGTGAAATTATGCCTCCTACTTTTATGTACGCTTTATTTCATATTTGCCACAATATTGAACTATGGACATAACACATTTTCGCCACGTATTCTTCTTTTATACCGGGGATTCCCGAATTATATGATTCGCTCATACACCTTACATTGGCTTTTTCTGCGTGCGCTTTATTTCACTTTTGAAAAATGGAGAATTCCCGAATAAGAATGAAAGGTTTTTAGTCAGTTTTTCATTGAAATGGCATCAAAAAGGTCTCATAAAACGTTAACTATCTCGGAAAAAGAAAAGATTTTAATTCAACTGAACAATGGAGCTAGTGGAAAGGTGCTAGCAGAAAAATATGGTTTCGGTATATCTACAATTTCGGATATAAAGAAAAATAAAGAGAAAATGAAAAGGTATGTTTTAGTTTTTAAATGTGCATCGGTTATATTTGAATGCTACTTTTTTAGCAACATCGCGAATTGCGTCGTAACTCCTAAGCGAAGGAAAGTTTTGCGGAAACCAGACTATCCAGAAATGGAGCGAAAATTGTATAAATGGACATGCAACCGTAACAACGAATATTTTACGAGAAAAGGCTACTCAAATTCACTTTAAATGTTATAATAATAAAACATTTACTGCAAGTAAAGGATGGGTCAATAGATTTAAAAAAAGACGTGGTTTTCGTCACCTCAAAGTGGTCGGAGAGAAACTGTCTAACGACTCATCTAGTTTGGCACCCTTTCTACGAAAATTCTCCCAAAAAATTAATGAACTGAATATATTGCCCACCCAAATATATAATGCGGATGAATCTGCATTATTCTGAAAACTACTTCCGGATCGAACGTTAGTGTCTACTACGGAAAGAGTTGCTCCAAGGAGAAAAACCTCGAAAGAGAGAGTAACTTTTCTTGCTTGTACAAACGGTAATGGCACACATAAGCTTAAAATGATGGTCTTTGGAAAGGCAAAAAATCCTAGAGCATTTAAAAACTGCACCGACCTTCCAGTTGAATACTACTCAACGAAAAATACATGCATGACTTCAACTCTTTTCGTAAAATGATTTCACGAGTCGTTTGTCAAACAAGTAAGGCAATTTCAAGCAGAGAACAACCTTAATGACAAAGCAATTTTATTAGTAGAGAATGCTCCATGCCACGCATCGGAAACGCAGCTGAAAAGTGATGATAGTAAAATTATAACATTGTTTCTTCCACCTAATTGCACCGCGCTTATCCAACCAATGGATCAAAATACAATACGTTCAACCAAATTGCATTATCGAAAAAGCCTCTTGGTACACGTTCTGTCTTTGAAAGAAAATGGCATCTCGAAAGTCGTTAAAAATCTCACCATTAAAGACGCTGTGTTCTTGCTTGCGAATTCTTGGGATAAGTTGTCGCCTGATGCAATAGCAAAATGTTGGAAAACTATTTTTTGCTATTCAGTTGATAGCAATTCGTTTAATAGTGAAAACAATTCCGATGCTGAAGAAAATCCTGATGACATCATCTCGTTATCAGTTCTCAAGGAGAAATGGTTGTCAGAGAAGGAAGATGCACAGAAACTAACCGAAATCGAAGTTTTACTACAAAAAGTTAATAAAAATAACCAACCGTCAAAATCGGAAATTTGTGAATGGCTCGTTGGAGATGGAGATAATTTACCCCTTGACAGTGACGACAGTTCCTTCGTCGAAGAAGTTGAAGAAGATGAGCCAAAAGTTAAACATGAAGACGACATTAAAAATTTCAGAACCTGCATACAATGGGCGGAGGAAAATGCAATTGAATTGGAGAGTTTGACGATTCTTAGAACGCTACGGCAGCGCGCAATGGAGGCTAAGCAAGGGTGCATTCGTCAAACAAAAGTTACCGATTTTTATAAATAAATTTTTAGTTGATTGATATTCCATTACTTTATACTTAGCTCTAGCGTTTATGTTGAATGGATTACCTGGTTTTTCTTGGAGATACTTTTACAATATGTTAAAATAAATAAGTAAGCTTTTGTCAATGTTTTTATTTAATAATTTTGATATGCTTTTGGTGATCCGGACTAGCGTTTTTCGGAGAACACATTTCGCGTGTTTCCTTGCAAATTTTAAAAATGTTTGAACGTCTTTGCTATGGTGGATTCTCCCAAAACAATAATGAAAGTCTCAATGCTAAAATTTGGAAACTTGCTCCTAAGTATACGACGGAAAGTCGCGAAATTGTAGAAATTGCAATCAGTTTAACGATAGAGTTCTCAGCTATTTACAAATGCTAGAATTGTTTGGAATCAGCATTGGGATTGAAGCCCATTAGTATTGTGGAAAAGAAGATGTTAACCGTTTGAAATACGTCAGGATACAATCGATTCAATCCACAAAAGAGGTTAGAATTAACAAGAGATTGCAGTAAATCATAAAAAACACGAAGATACAAGAAGGAGATGGTGTACAGTACGAAGCCGGAATAGAAGACTAGCCGTAAATACCTAGTAGAAACTTCAAATGCATTTTTCTCGAAACTATTTTTTTAGACAGTATCAGCACGATAATTCACTCAATTTTCAATATTTTTCAACTTCTGTTTGTTTTCTAAATTTTGATAATTATTTCTTCTATAGTCTGTTGGACGATTTTTTAAATTTTAAATTCCGATTCGAGGATTAATTTTTTCCTGGAGCTTGAAATAACTCGAGTGAGTAGTGTGAAAGGACCACAGCAGAAAGGATCTCACACTCTAGCCTAGCCCTATATTCAACGAGAGAGAATTATATTGACACCAAGTATCCTGAGCGTCCAAATGTATTTGGAGAGCAGAACAATACTTCTGAGAGCGGATGACTCTGAAGTCATCGACAAATATTAGATGCGGGGACCCAATAACATAGGGAAGGTCTTTAATTTAATGGTTAAAAAGGGGGAATTGAGTATTGCGCCTTGAGGAATCGCAGGGGCAGGATAGAAAGGAGATAAGAGTGCAACACAGACTTTAACATGGCAAGAACGGATGCAGATGTATGTTATAAACCATGAAAGCACAAAATCCACAGTTCAGTGTATTAGCTTTTCATAAAGTACAAAATTATTGACAGTATCAAAGGTTTTCCTAAAATCGTCAGCTTTAAAGCGATTCTCGAGAGCCGTCGCGACTACGTGAGGAAATTCAATTTTGTACTAGCAGAACGGTTTTAACGGAAACTGGGCTACACAGTCTACAACCAAGAACTTGGTAAATCTTTTTGTAGACGATACGTTCAAGGAGTCTGGGAAAACAAGAAAGTAACGAAACATGACGATAATTTGTAACATTAGATGAAGCACCAGTCTTAAACACTGAAAAAAAATTTAGTTTGTGTCATACAATTAAGGAAGTGTCCAAAAGATAAGCTAGCATTGCAAATAATAGAAAGAGAAAAGCATAATCAGGAAGATAAGAATATAATGAGAACGTCTGGAAGTTCGTCTTAACCAGGACCCATACTGGAATCTAGCGAAGAATCAATTGAGATTTAGATTTCAGTGGGTGTAGTAGAAACAAAACCAAAAGTAGGAAGAGTTAGTGTGAATGTCCGGCGCTGTCCAGGAAGCGCATGCAAACCTTGGGCACACCCTTCCTAGACAACCTCACGGAAGCAGCCGATTTGGACATTGGCTGCATAGCCGGCTTTATTCGAGAATCTGGATGGTTCTCGTCAACCCGCAGGTTCTAGTGCCGCCCATATATTCTGTGGTATCACAATGGGCCTCTCGTGGCCTAAGTGAGCTACCTTTGGATAAAAGGGGGCTGCCACTACAACCAACCAACCAACCAGGAAGAGTTAAATGGAGAGTTTTGGGGAGACAAGGAAAAGTAGGTTGGAGAAAAGTAATTTGCGAAAATATCGCAGATCTTTTCAGGAGTGCAACTGTGATTTTGGTTCAAAGAAATAAAATAAGGAATGTTCGAAGAGGACTTAAGGGAGCGAACAGAAGACCAAACGGCTTGGTCTGTTTGGAAAAGATACTTATATCCCGAAATTACATTTTACAAAGCCAAAAATATGGATTAAGCTTGAATTTTTCTCTCTGTTAAAATATCCGTAACAAGTGCCTCTAGGACTACTCGCCCATGTCTATTTCGCTATTACGCTATGTAAAGTATTGAAAAAAACTTTTCTTTAATATATATATGTGAAAATGTCATTCGAGAAACTATCGATATTTTAGATTGCGTTAATATAACGTGATTTATTTTATTCTTACGTACAAAACATTTCATTTTACTTTTTACATACATTTTTCATTTTAATTTCTCTCCACCATTTTCAAATATTTCTTGTCGCACGTCACTTAAGTTTTGCTTCGTTTCCTGAAATTATATGAAAGACATTTCGACAATATTTATTACCGTTTTCAAATAGAACACAACACAATTTACATACCAACATATTTGATTTCATCAAACGCTTTTCGTGCTTTCTTCAATTCTTCATTCATTGTAAGCAAATCTTTGACACGAGCATATTTTCGTGAGTCTTTTCTCACTAAAAATATGATATCTTCTACTTGAACGCGACCTGTTCGTCCTATTTCCATTGCTCTGAAATTGAAGATATGTTATTATATTTATGATTGTTTACTGAATTGTTCAATGGAAAGCGGGTGGTACATATTTGATAAAAATTTCAAGTAAAGGCAGTGAAAATAGAAGTTTTTTAATTTCTATTGAATATTCGAGTCAACATGGAACTCTACCAGCTTAAATCAAGCCTGTTTTCATCTGTTATTTGAGCTTGGAGCAGATTACTGTGCTAGTTTTAAAATTAACTAGTTAGTCTTTGTAGAACAGACCGTTTGTGTAGGTTAATAAATAAATAGAAGGACCAAATCAAATTCGCTTGAATTGATAACCCCGACACAACGCAAAGAAAATGTCACAAAAGAATAAATTTATGGATGTAGAAAGCGAAGCAGCACAGGACGACGCCGATTATGGATAGGTCAACAGCATTGTCAATTTCAAAGTGCCACCGTTTTCGCGTGCTTGTCGGACGCTGTGGTTTGGAAGAAGCAAGGCACAATTCAGGACGTACAAAATAACCAAAGACGCTTTGTAGTTTGACAAAGTGATATGAGAAATGCAAGGCGCAGACATCGTAGAAACCCCACCCGAAACAGGCAAGTACCAAGTGCTGAAAAAAAGAACAACAATACGGCAAACGGTTCTGTGTTACAGCAACTTCAAAATAATCGCTGATTGCCAATGGCATATTTCCAACGAAAACTTACAGTGAGCAAAAAAAATACAGTGCATATGAACGTGAATTATTTCTCATCTATGCAAGTATTCGGCATCTCATCATTTCTTGGAAGGCATTCAGTTCACGATCAAAACAGATCAGAAGCCACAAGTATATGCATTCTCTCAGCAATTAGACAAAGCTTCACTTCGACAGCTCAGGCAAATTAGTTTTATGTCGCGATTCTTGACTGAATTTCTACCGTTCGTGGAGAAACAAACAAAGTGGTTGATTCCCTATCTGGAATTGACGCTATTAGCATCCCAACAAGCATAGACACAGAAGAGTCCATTGTTGAACAAACGAAGGACAGCGAGTTGCAAAAACTTTTAACAGAAAATTCATCGTCTCTACAATTAAAACCTGTCGAGGGATAGCTGGAAAAACCTGTTGTACCAACCTCTCTTCGCAAAAGAGTATTCGACGTATTCCCCAATTTACGTCATCCAAGTGCCACGTTACGAGCTTTACAGAAAAAAAATGTGTGGCCGGGTATGAGAAAAACTGTTCATCTCTGGGCGCGTACATGCATGAGGTGCCAAAAATCGAAAGTTTGGCTGCACACTAAAAACAAACACGAATCTTACACGATGCCGAGCAATTGCTTCCAGCACATATGTACACATTGATATCGTTGGACCTCTCACACCTTCTCGGCAATTTCGGTATTGCCTGACAATAATAGAGAGGTTCATTAGATGGGCTAAATCCTGGTCGATTACCAATCCACAGACCGATTGTGTAGGTTGATAAATGGATAGAAGGATCAAATTACATTCGCTAAAAGCTCATGCTTCAGGATTAGCAAGCAGCAAGAAATTATTGCCAAGAAGGCAATCGCTGATATTCGGAATTAAAGCGTCTCACTAGTCCACTTGGTATATACACTGCCGGCCAAAAGTTTAAAACCACCTTAATTAAATAGAAAAATAAAATAAAACTTCAATCAAATACTAAATGTTTAGCTAATTTGTTTAATCATCTAATAAAACACTGATTGACAAACAATATATTTTAAAAGCATAGAGAAATATTAACAGTCCATGCTAAAAAAAGGCCATAGTTAGCTAAACTGATTTTTCATCAAGAAATCCTCCTTTACATTTTATGACTTTTTTCACAAGTCTCGGCATACGGGCAATCAATTTGTTGATGGTGTCTTGTGATATATTGTTCCTCCTTTTGCATAAAGCATTCTACATACCTTCTTGCGATGATGGGCCACGATTACGGACGTTCCTATCAAGCTCTTCCCACAAAAGTTCAATCGGATTGAGATCCGGGCTCTGAGGACGCCAAACCATGGTTTTTAACATCCCTTGTGCATGTTTCTCTTCTAAATATTGAGGTATGCTTTGGATCATTATCTTGTTGGGAAATGAATCCATCTCCAATTAATCGCAACCCGGAAGAAACGGCATTTTGTTCTAAAAAAAAATTTTGTACTGTTCCTTTTTCAAAACTCCTTCAATTTTGATCAAATCGCCAGTACCTTGGCTAGAGAAGCAACCCTAGACCATAATTGAGCCACCACCATGCTTGATTTTTGGGACTACACAGTCTAGCATCATCTTTTCTCCGGCACTGCGTCGAACGTAAATTCTTCGTTTTGAACCGAATAGTTCAAACTTGGATTCATCGGTCCAAAGAACTTTTTTAAAATCTTCTTCAGTCCAATCTCGATGATAAGAGCCCACTGCATCTGTTTTTTCATGTTTTGTGGCTGTGTTTTTGAATGGCGACGCGGCCATACAACTACGCATCTCTTAGTCGCCGTTTTACTGTAGTCAATGGTAAAGGTTTAACTCGGGTTTTGTTTACTTCAAAACGGATTTCAGGTGCTGTTAAGCGTCTATTTCACTTGCTGGTAACAACAACGAAATTATCTTGACTAGACGTGGTAGCTCTCGGCCTTCCCGAGCGTGGACGATCTTGAAAACTGCGTGTCTCCCTGTATCGAGTTATTGTGCCATGAACACAAGTCTTCGATAACTTCACTTGTGAAACAATCTCACGTTCGGATTTGCCTTCATTATGTAAAACAACGATGACAGAACGCACTTCAATGTTAATTTCGCGTCCTTTTCCCATTTTAACACATCTTGACTGTAGAAACCACAAGTTTAGATTCAGATTCAGATTAGAACAATCCCAAGTAAACTCAGGTAATAATAAGTCGGAAACACGTGTTTTCAGAAGCTAAATAATCCTAATTATAGACCAATGCGGAACAAAAGCAAAGTAATTAGTAATGAGCACATCATAAAAATATTATTACGACTCCACCACCTGGCTCCAGCGCAGCGTTTGTCGGTATTTGAAAACAATAGATGTTTATTGTCCAATAACTTGAAAGTAAACAAAAGAATGACTTCTTTAAATATTCGATATTAACAATAGAATATGCAGATGTGCATTTCTTTTATTTATCTTATGAGATTTTCTTGCAATTGATAGATAATTACAGTAGAACCCGCTTAATACGATTTCTCGCATAATACGCCATTTTACGCCAATCCCTGCAACTTGAGATATGTTTTCATACATTTCTTAATGCTTAATACGATTCGTCATCCCGTTTAATACGCCTAACGCCACACGTATATTACAGTGAATTGACGTTTTAAATTACAATCGATGGATCAGGGCATCATAAAGGTCCCTAAATAAAGTTACATGACAAAACTAATACATCACTATCTAGAAATGGAAGACCGTGATAGCAAACGACTCTTGACTGTGCATGGTGCAATTCTAAACATTGCAGCGGCATGGGAAGCAATTAAGCCTGAAACCATTCAAAATCGTTTCAAGAAAGCAGTTTTCAGAAATAACGGAGTTGACGTCGTGTTGGAGGAAGAAGAAGAACCCGTGATACTGCAGGGTTTTCCTGGATATTCTTCCATTGATGACAATGTGGCACCGTACAATTCAATCAATTGAAGATCTTATTCAGAATGTGAATAACACACAAAAAGTGGCCCTAAGTGATAACGATGAATACGAAGATGAATCACCTCCGATTTCGTCAAACGCCCAGGCATTATCAGCTGTTAATGATTTAAGACGCTATGTAGCTTCTTTGAATCAAAGCGAAGACGCACTGCAAAAGTTAAATTATGTTGAAAATCTTGCAATTGCTAATGCATCAAAATCTTTCTGTCAAGCCAAAATAAGTGATTACTTTAAATAACGTAATTATAATTACACTATGTATTTAACGCAATTTATAAATGTATGATTTAGTACCTACATATACGAAATTGGACCATAATACATAATACAGTACGTTTTATTTTTGCTATACCGCATAATACGCTTTCTCGCTTAAGACGCGTTTTTGGTTGGGTCCCTGTGAAATCGTCTTAGACGGGTTTTACTGTATGTTGTTTAAGTGCGGTGTTAAACTTTTGGCCGTCAGTGTAAGTTAACAAACAATCCCATGCTAACCCGCAACCGGATGCTGAAGTTATCAAACAATTCCGCGATAGCCCGAATTCAGGCATTTTCATCCAAAGCGTGTGGTCGCTAAACGGACAACAAAATTCCACGAACATGGGAAATGCAACTGCAGCACAAAATTCCCTTAAATAGCCGAAACGATTTGTAGCGCTTCACTATTTTTATTTTTGGTTCTGAACGCGACGGGGAACCTCTGCTCCGCGCGTACTAAATAAATATTTTTGTTAAAATCACGGATAAAAATTTAACTTATACTACGGAACTAGAGGGACATATGGCTGGCGAATCATAATTTCACTTCCCTAAAATCGGCTTACCTATGAGTCGTTTCTGTGATATACTCAATAACAAGATCCTCAAGAAGATCAACACTTTCCGTGTACGGATTTTTATCGTCTCCAAAGCCATACATCATGCATCGAAGTTCTTTACTGAACAGCCTTTTTCGTCCTGCCGACGTTTGTATGTGTACGTCGCCCAATTCGTCCTCATCGAACTGAAAGAAAAACAAATTATATCGATAGTAGTAACTAGGGATGCCAAGATAAGCCTTTTTGCGATACCGATACTCTTATAAAAATATCGGCGATACCGATACCGCATCGCTTATTTAATTCAAAAATATAGGTAAAATAAATAAAACACAAGTCAGGTTATTTTTTTAAAATTAATATAAAAATATAGACAAGTTGAGATTAGTTAATAGTTTTAATAATTGAAATTAACATTGATAAAAATTTTGTTTACAAAACAAAGTAGTCTTAAGTTTTGCGGAGAAAAGTGATTTGCCAAGTCTGTTTGAATAAGACCTTCTGGAAACTAAACTACTTCTGCGCCAATTTTTTCAAGTTTGGGTACGTCGTCGTAGTTTGAACGTCATTGCGTCAGAAAACGAACGGATCTGCATCTCTCGATATATTAGGAGACCTTAGGTATTTCTGACTTCTTCTTTGAAAAAATTACAGCTGGGAGTAGACAGGGCCTTATATTCATCGGACTCTCTAATAATATTCGCACAAACGCCCTAGAGCCCACTTTTCGTAGGCATCTCATAATTTACAGTTAAAGTACTAGATGTAGGTGTGACCGTGTCTGACATAGTTTCGGAATGCAGTGCTACATTAAGATCAAGTAACTGAACTAGACGCTTTTTTGCAGTAGTAAAAGTAGACTGTAATGGAAATATTCGTTCTTTGTAACGAGGATCAAGCGTTGTGGCTAAGCAAAATGTTTCTTCACTTTCTAAACCATCAAATTTTTCATTAAGAGCCAATACCAAGTCAGCCGCTTTTTTTAACGTTTGCGATGAATTCTCCCTTTCTGTCGACGGACTTCTTATGTTTTCCAATAGTTTTCGAAGACTGTTAATTAAGTAAAATATCGTTGAATTGGCTCACTTAGGTCACGATAGACCCATTGTGATACCACAAAAAGATAAGGTACGGCACTAGAACCTGCGGGATGACGAGAACCATTTAGATTCTCGTATGCAGCTAATATTTAAACTGGCTACTTCCGTGAGGCTGTCCAGGAAAGGAAAGGAAATTTCGGACGTTGCGATCTAGAAATCTTCGAAAGCTGCCGATCAGGTCCTGCTTTTCGGTATGCTACATTTTTATCGGTTGAAAGCATTACCATTTCTCTATCATGCTTCGTCTGTTGTTTATATAAATCCTTGGTACTCTCCAGGCGATGAGAGAATGAAAGCGAGCAACAAAATCATAAGAATAAGTTGCTGGCTAAAATTTATTTCCCAAGGAATGTTCAGGAATTATAATCCAATCCGGTAATTCAATTGCTTTGAGTTTAGTGGAGTTGATGTAACTACTTCTAGTTTTGTTCATCCAGGACGATTTTTTTCAGAGGCATTTTAGATACGATTTGATTGCTTAAAACTTTTATTTCATTTGTAAATGCTTTGCGGAAGTTAGCTGCTTGTTTTTATGGTCTTATTTCAGGCTTTCTGTCTTAGTAAATGAGATTATTATATATTTTGCATCTCCTTGCTTGTGATGTAAATTTAAATGCATGCATTTGGATTTGTCCATGGAAATCAATTCTTCTAAATTTCAGTTTTTTCCGCGAAAAAATCAAAAGCCCCTGAAAGCCAGCCAAAATACGTAGGTATCCCTTGGCAAGCAAATGACCGGAAAAATGGCGCAAAATGTTCGCAATGCCCTACAGGCAGATAATATCCAGTTCTTTCCGCGAAAAAATCAAAAGCCCCTGAAAGCCAGCCAAAATACGTAGGTATCCCTTGGCAAGCAAATGACCGGAAAAATGGCGCAAAATGTTCGCAATGCCCTACAGGCAGATAATATCCAGTTTTTTCCGCGAAAAAATCAAAAGCCCCTGAAAGCCAACCAGAATACGTAAGTATCCCTCGGCAAGCAAATGACCGGAAAAATGGCGCAAAATGTTCGCAATGCCCTACAGGCAGATAATATCCAGCTATTTTGTACATCTTGATCGTTATATTTCGTACTAATTTATTTTAAGGACATTGTAGACTTCTGGAATTACAGGATTTCGAACAAATGTGCAAATAGACGTATGGGTGACGATATCTCATTCCGAGTATAGCTTCCTACTGTCCTGGAGGCAATCAGGAATGATAGAACATAGAACTATATGAACTATGAATTTCACCCTTGAATTTAATCCTTACTATATGACCCGTGAATTGAAGTCTTGTGTGAATTACAAAGAAAAGAATGTAAAGGTTTTTGAAGAAAAATTAGAATCCATGATTAGGACCTCTTTGTCGAAATACTTTGAACAATTATAATAACGTAAACAAAACTTTAATCGGCACCTTGCCCGCCAAAAATAAGACGATCCAGATTACTCTACCTAAGTCTTACCTCAGCTCCTTCGTAGTTCTCGTCTGTTGGTGGAGCTGGTGTAGTCATTATTCTGCTTTGCTAACAATCTTGCACGGAATATATTTTGGCTGAGTTTGACCAAGCTAGTTGTCATTCGACCTCCGGTCAATATTATTTTACGGTTGTCAATTTCAAACTGAGATATTGTTCAGTGAACAATCGTTTGGGTAACATGCTTGACAAGGGAACTGCATTATCATCACTAGCAGTTTTAATTGATAGTTTGCTAAAGCCTAGTACACAGTTCGATTCAGAACAGAAAATTCTGCATGTCTCCACATTTAGTAAATAATTTGCTGCTGGAAATTTGACAATGGAGACTAGTGGAACAAGTGGAGATTAAGAAAGTCAAGGTCATTTACACTTTTGAATCTTCAAATTGCCGGCTGCTGTTGATGATGGCGACAACTTCAATGACAGTTTCAATGACAGCTATTGCCAAACGTCAACTTTCTGCATCAAAAGAAATGTCGAAACAATTAAAATTCAAGTCTGAAAAGTGTGGAGAGTACTTGGTGTTGCGGTGCTGCCATCTACCGAGTTCATTGATTCTGCGCAGAAAACTGTGTACTGCTTCTGCAGAATTGAGTCTGAAATTCTGTGCGGAATTTCTGCAACTGCAGAATTTTCATACAAATTTCTGCGTCGAACCGAACTGTGTACTAAGCTTAAAGCCTAGTACACAGTTCGGTTCTGAGCACAAATTTGTATGAAAATTCTGCAGTTGCAGAAATTCCGCACAGAATTTCAAACTCAATTCTGCAGAAGCAGTACACAGTTTTCTGTACAGAATCGACGAACTCGGTAGACGGCAGCACCGTAGCACCAAGTACTCTCCACACTTTTCTGACTTGAATTTTAATTGTTTCGACATTTTTTTGATGCAGAAAGTTGACGTTTGGCAATAGCTGTCATTAAAACGGCCGGCATTTGCGAAAAGATAAGTGTTCCGTGAATAATCTCCACTAGTATCCATTGTCAAATTTCCAGCAGCAAATTTTTTACCAAATGTGGAGACATGCAGAATTTTCTGTTCTGAATCGAACTGTGTACTAGGCTTAATTGTTAAATAAATAACGAAAATAAAGCGTATGCCCTAACTCAACATCAGCCAAGTATACGTAAATCCAAGATTCATTTACAACCTGAAACCAGATATTATACAATTTAGCAAGTCTTATTTAAAATCTTTATAAAATTAAACAATTTAAACCTGAAGATGATCTAAGGATCGAAACGTGTCGTATTAATAAAAATTTGTGAGTCTAAAAAATCAAGTGTTTAATTTTATAAAGATTTTATTCCATTATGGCTCATCAAGGGTACATACAACTTTCAATAGCTGATATTTAAGTCTTATAGCGTAACGGATGTGGTAAGTCTTAAAACATTCTGGGTGAAGATGAATCTACAATTTTACTACAAAAATAGTTTTCTTTTGACATTTTCTGCACCTGTGGCGAGTATTCGAGAAATGTCACATAATAATCTGTCTCACATTGTCTTATCTGGAATATGACGAAGAAGTTGATTGTCTTTCAAGGCTTATTGTTAGATTTGGAGGATTTTCTTCCTCTGTCCTATAAAATTTCATTATTTGAAACACCAAACAAATTCTATCAAAGGTATGGAGTCTTTGTTGAGGAGTCGATGAATTTTCCAAGCATTTACCAGACAAATTCCTAAAGAATTGGTGAATATTCACTACCACCATTTTTTCCTCTTCACTAAAATTCGATACTTGGCCACACCGTTTTCGTGAAGGTCAAGTCCTCCTATATACTAGCCTTCTTTATGGATTTTTTTCCAGCAAGTTTTTTAGACGAATGGCTTTAGTTTTCAGCAGGGCATCATCTTTTTTTGCATACCTTTTCGTAAAATTATACTACTGACACCCTACAGCTGATAATGAGCTCGCAGCTCACTATCAGCTAAATCTGGTTTAATGAAGTAAAAAATTACTGTTGCAAATGTCATCCATAGAAAGTGAATTAGGTGCCATTTTACTTGTCAGCTCGACATGTGGCAACGAATTTCGAACAATTTGAAGACAATTAACATAGGGATGCTTTTAAAAGGCTGTATAAATGTGTACCCAGTGTTTGCAGCACGGACGTAAATCAATTTGCAGTTAAGTTAAGACAGTCCAATTGTCAGTCACAATTAGCGGCACGTAGTGTGTCACTTTCTCATTAGAGTCAAGCACACAATGAGCTGCGAGATCATTATCAGATCGTGTATCGGTAGTATAACTGAAAATGCTGATCGGAACATTCACAAAATTAGACATATATTTTACTTTTCTCACAATCGAAGAGTCTATTCTGGATTTTGAGAATTTTTCCTCGCTGTCATGAATACTTGATTCAAACACAATGAGGAAGGAGTTAGTTCCCTGTTCAATGATCCAAACGTTTGATTCATCTGACAATGGCAAAGCTCAGCAGGAGCATGGGGGGAAAAATCGTAAACCTAAGGGTCCTATACGATCCCTTGTCCTAAAATGGGTTAAATTGAGGCCTGTGTAGAAGCGCGAAGATTTATTAGTTCTTATGATGACTACGTCACAGTTTTGAACCGCATACCAAGCGAGATAAACAGTTGAAGGACAGTCTGTATCAGTCGTGTTTAGCAAGAGCTCGTAATATTGCTTATCCTCATCCTCCGCCAAAAACACTGAAGTCATAAAGAACAAGGAGGTAGACAGGAGCGGTTGTTCACACGTAAAGCCATATTTATGTGAAAACGAAATTCAAATTTAAACTGGCCAAATGATTGTCAAATTCCATGAAGATGGCATCTACGTCATTAATCAGATCAACAAAGAGTACGTATCAAAAATATTTAGATTTTGGGGCAAGTACGAAAACGAAAAATACCAATTCTTGTGCTCCTGCTCCTAGTGATGTAGCTTGGATGCTTTTACGGCTTCTTATTTCCTTTGTTAGGTATATTTCCACATTGTTTCCTTCATAATCATGAATATTAACGTAATAAAATTAAATTTGGTTTGCCATTCCGATTTGAAATTAATCGTATAATTTAACCACTACCATACAAATTTTGGCACAAATTCTGTGGTTCTTCCACTTCTTTTATTTATTATCTGTTTGATATAAGACTAAAATTTGATGATTTAAGAACCACGAAACGACACAGAAAACAAGGCCGCCTTTTTACATACACACAGCAATAGCTTAGCTTCTCACTTTGTACTTGTGATCGCATCTATGAGTATCACTTATTGCTATAAAACTTACCAGTCTACACATTTGTTTAATACGTCCGCATTTCAAGTGTACTTACTGGAGAATTTGCTTTTTTATTACAATCCTATGTCGACATCGAAACAAGAAGAAAATCCAGACTTTCAATTGAATTGAAAATGTAAAAATGACACTTTTCTATTAAAAAATTTAAATCACAATTATTCAAGGCAATAAATATGTACAATTTAAATAGATTTTTTTTTCACTCGACCACCACAACAGACTCGTCGACATCAACAGTAATAATATCGCTATCGGCACTCATAAATCCATCTTCACTGTCGTTTCCATTTTGTTGGTAGGTTTGTTGAAACGATGAATACCTCACGTCCTGCATGCTGTCCGCCAGTAAATCTTCAATGCGTTGCGACACCAAACTTGCTTGTTTATTTACAACAACAATATTTTGTTGGATGTTAGTGAAGCTGCATTCACCAGACCATGGTAGTCTTTCGCAGAGATCACTAAAAAAATATAAGAGATTTTTAAATGGGTTTAGTGCTAGGACCGCAAACAAGAGAGAAGTTGTAACTGACGCAAGCAGATGGGTAACAAATACTCACTCCTTCATTACGTAGAGATCTTCGTACGCTACCTCCTGTTGTTCGATTTTATTATTCAGACAATTCGTCAAATAGTATACCCCGCAGTGTTTCATGTCCACAAACGAAGCATTCGCGAAATCCAATTGTATGCCGTCCTCCACTTGCAGACCATACCGACAATTATACAGTGTGGTGTCCTCCACGTGCAATTTTCCGTCATCTTGCACAACTACTCCTTGCGCCAGATCTTTCACAAGGCAGTTTTTCAACGTCAACTCCCCGTCGCCACCCACCGCCACTCCTTGCTTCGTGCTCGACTTGCCATCGCCGAAAATCAGACAGTTCTCCAGGACTACGTGACCACTCTTCACCATGACCCCGCATCGAGCGATGCGACAGTCTAAAATCAGATTTTTAACCGTGAAGCTGCCATCGAAGATCATCAGTATGCTGTCCGTATCTTTGGTTGTTACCACCACATCCGATTGGTCAGGAGTGTAGTTGAAATAGTCCTTTTGGTTGTACCGAGCGTCGCACGTGAGACCGCAAATGAGGCCATCATCGTTGAAATACTCAAGGAACTTCATTAAATGCACGCCCGGCGGCAGAAAGATTTGATCTGATGAGTTGCAGAAGTCGAGGACGTCCTGAAAAGGAAAGTAACAGTCAAATAGGAGCTAGCAACGCGTCATTCCGACTAACCATCAACGACTTGCACATCTGCACCAGCTTTCCCGGGTCGATTATCTCTTTCGCCTTCTCCAAGTACTGCAGCTGCTGTTCTAGCTTGTAAGGACTTGTTACAATGTACACCTTCGACTTCTCGCCCTCCATCGTGCGGCGCAGTTCCTTCTTGTCCACTTTCAATGCATGTTTCAAGTACTTGTGATTGTCGAACATGATATTCTCGTAGATGTTCCGCATCACAGGATTCTCGACCATTTCCAGTTGACTTTTGATCATAGTCAAACGGAAGTGCAGGCGCATTAGGTCCGTGATTTGCGACTCATCCAATTGCTGATCGTCGTCGGCGATGGCTTCCTCGTTGTCACTCAGATCCATCTCGAGATATTCACGCTTGCTTTGGATGTACTTGGCTTCCAGGATTAGAGTTCGAATGTGGGCGGCCACGCATCGTTTTATGTCCTTACGCTTCAGGTCGAAGTAGAATCGAACGCGCGACTGCAGATGTTTCTCGATCCAGTTCTCGTCGTCGTCGCAATCATTGTCCCACGGCATCCAAATGTGGTTGTAGAAGAATCTGAACAGGATTTAACGATATTTAGTTTAATTCACGCGAAGAAACTGGGCGTGCCAACAACCAACCGCACCTCAACTTATCAATACAATCGGCTGTTCGTTCCGCGTCCACTTCCTCCTTTTCTTGATGTTTCGTGGGCCAGAGATCGATCAGGTCAACTATATGGCTTTTGGGCACTTTGATCACCTCATCTACAGCCAGAACCTTGAAGATCGCTTTGAGGTCTGAAAATAGGACGTCTTCGATGACCCCGAAAACCGTTGTAGGATGTTTGATATCCAGTTCTTCGCAAATTAGTCGCGGGATTGTCCATAGCGCCGTCCATCCTTCAATCAAAACAACATAACTTTCGTTCAGCATATTCAATTATATAGCGTGGCGTCCATTCTATTAAAATTCGATTGAAAATGTGTATTTGAAAACTCACCGTAAGGTTCAATGTAACATTCGGCATAGTATGCCCATTGTGAGGCCACTTGAGAGGCTGCCACTTGTGAACTAGTGCATTTCAGCACTTCTGAAGCTTCTTCAAGCCTGGTTAGGAGGCATTTGTTGTATTCAAAGACTTCCATAATGGGTATTTAAGATATTTTTACGGTCAAAAACGTTTCGGACGCGAACAATTCCTACACAACTGTCAAATTGAATTCAAACAAGTAGCATACAGTCGGTAGTGGCAAAAGTGAACATTGTAACAAAATGACATTTTCCGTTGAAATCAAGGTAATGCAGTTTCCCTATTTAAATTAAAATAGTTCAAATTATTCATTTTTGTAAACAGTTAATCATAAACATTGTTTAACCCTTTATATCACTGTGTGACATTACTGTAACATTCCAAATAATTCCTTACAAATTCCAAATCTTACATTTTATTCCATTTTAAGTCACTGTAACACGGGGGTAACTCACAACTCTATGGATTATTCATGCAGTTCTTGTGAACTGTATGGCGTTACGTGTATCAAAATTTGTGCGAAATTCACTTTACGCCACTTTGCGCCATTTGTTCGTTGATAAAATTCGAAAAAAATACAAAAATGACACAAAATTAACATCAGTGTTATAAATCTATTGGCATTATGCTACAATAAACTTAACAATTGTTTTAAAGCGATTCATACATCTTAGAGGAACAGTTTAAGGGGTTATATACAGTTGTACCGCGCAAAAAAATGAAATTTTCTCGATTTTTTTTGACATCATAAAAAATATTTATTCAAAATCTTTTATCAACGTCGAATAGTGCATGTTTCTAAGAACATGTTGAAATTTTTTCATCAAAAAGTATCAAATAATAAAAAAGTTATAGGCGACTTCCAGGAACGTCTTTTTTTCGACGCGACTTGCGGGGGACATCATATCTTGATATCTGTTCATCGGAAATCAAAAATTCAAAAAAAATCTGTTAGTATATTCTATCATCTAGTAGCTGAACGAAGGATTTGTAAAAAAATTTATATAAAAAAAATGGCGACGGTTGTACCAAACAATGTACATTTTCAACGTATAACATTTCCGATGTTTTGCTCTAAAAAAAGTTTTCGAAAAAATTGAAAATCCTTCGTTCACCGCCTAGATATTATTATAATGAATAAGTGGTATAAGTTGGGTGTTGATCGGATTAATAGTTTTTCATTAATCGTGTCCACCGCAAATGTCATTTCGAAAAAAAACAAGATTCTGAGATAATCGCGTTTAAAGTTTCCAGTTTGTTTCTTTCATATTTCTAATAAATATATTTCAACCCACATCGAGTCGTCTATTCCAGGGCCATAGAGTAGTCCATCTGCATCATTTGCAGCCTCCAAATCATGGATTTGTTGCTGTCGACGAGCCATCCTTCCTTCTTTAGTGGCTGCTTACGCGCGTTGCTCAGCAATTGTAATACGGAATTCGTCCTGCTTGGTGACATAAGCGTGAGAAATTCGACCACATGGAACTCCGAGTGCATCCAAGATCTTCAGAAAAGATATGTGGCCTTCGTTAAATATGCAAGCAGATGCATCTGCTGCAATTTCAACGGGTACTGAGCCGCCTGGAAGATGTTTTGGCGAAATTTTCCAAATCAGTTGATTATAACGTTCGTTATTATTTTGTGTAAATCTACCGATGCATCTTTCAAGGAGTTCTTTATTCGTCAGATCTTTGTAAATTGGCTTAATAGCTTTTAGAACATCTACAGGAAGAGCAGTGTATGTATTCCAAACATTTTCAACAATACAATAGAGCGACGAAAGTCGACGAACCGCTTCTCTCGAGCCGACAGCTGCACGGCTTAACGCCCGCTGTACAGGTATTGCGCTATAAATAGCTATAACTTTGGTTCTAATACTCCAATCGTTATGAAATTTTGTGAGGCTATTTTCGAGAGTACATACTTAAAGAATATGCAATAAAAAAATGTATTTTTTCATCCATCACAACTGTATATAACCCCTTAAAACAGTGTGACACATTTGTCACACACCCTTTTTGTACATTTTTCTCATTTCTTAGTAAAAAAAAATTCAAAACTGAAAAATATGCGGATTTTTATTTATTAAAACCTACTACAAAACAAACTATTTGATAAAATATATGCAGTTGAGTTATAAAGGGCTAAGACATGGATAAAGCAGAACCTATACAAAAATATCCGAGCTGAATTTCCAATTTCAAATGAGTTTTTTCATCAATAGATTGAAAAACATCTGTATATGAGCCTTGATGCACAGAAAAATAGATTAGGGAGAAAAATCTATGAAGGATGAAAATATTTTGCTATGTTTGGTGAGACCACTTCGATCTACATTTATGTAAGGAAATTCAAAGTGGTTTCTGGAAAATGCAACTCCTAGTGCAAGTGCCAACAGGTACAGGTTTGGCTGCTGTAGGTTTGGGTTAAAAGCGAAATAACTAAAAATAACTTAACATTTTTGATCGTTCTTCCAGTAATGGCTTTTCAAATAGTTGACAAGGAGAACAAATATAAGGACGTTTTATTTTATTCGTGGAATGAAACAGAGGTAGGGAGGGGCGGACTAAAAATATTTTTCTTCTTAATAGTTTAATTTTATTATACTACTGACACATTACAGCTCATTTTGAGCTCAATCTGGCTCATATTGACCTAACGGTAATGAAGCTAAACTATATCATTAGAAGTTTAATGAAGAAAACGATTTTGTGATGTCTATGTTCTACCCAACACGCCAATTGTAAAGTACTCAATAAACCGAATCTTTTCTACTAAAATAATCTCTTAGCATTAGTCCAGAAAACTTCCATGAATGTTAAATCTGCAAATTAGACCAGAAAACTTCCGTGAGTGTTAAATCTGCAAATTTTAAGCCTAACTTCCTGTGTTATAAGGGGTGTTACGTTTTCTGACCGCAAAAATTAAGAAAAAGTAGGAGTGAAGGTAGTTTAATGAGTCAAAAAATATTTATATATGTAGGTATGTACATCTTGAATGTTTTGTGATGTTGGTTAATGGTAAGAAATAATTGGTAATCCTTTTCTATTGCACCGAATAATTAATTTCTTTTAAAATTTCCGCGTATGGATTTGAGGCTTCAAACTTCGATTAACAACTTGGTCCTTCATTGTTAAAATTCATCTGAGCTGTTTTGAAGAAATTTTTTTCCGGTGTAGAAAAATGTTCATAGGTAAGCAAAAACAAATAAAAAAATCACAACTTGCAACAAGTGTTACCAGCGTCTTCTAAGTCCTCTTCTTCGCATTCAACTTCTTCAGATTCCTTATTTTCCGCTTTATTTTGCTGTAAGATTTCATCCTTCGATAACTCTTTATCATGAGAATTTAACAAGTCGTTAATTTCATCTTGACCCATGTCGTTAAATCCTTCACCTCCGATCTGATGCGCTATCGGAACGATTTCCTCCGCTTCATCTTCTACTGGTGGAACGTTGTTATGCTGTTTAACCACTTGTGGTAGACTTCATTTCCTTCCAAGGCGCACCGATATCAGCATTGCAGTTAGCAGCCTTAAATTTTTTCCAACAATAAGTTACAGTTTCGTCAGAGTCCCAGTCTCTGAATTTAAAATACGTTTAAAACTGTGTTTGATGTAGTATACTGTAGCACCTTAGAAAATTTAATTTTATTTGTTGTCGCCAGATGGCCTAGACTGCTATATAGAGTAGAGAGATCGGGATAGAACAAGGTATATAAACTAGACTGTCTAGTTTATATACCTTGGAATATATGTAGAAAGTCATTGTGAAATAGGTAGTCGGATGGTAAAGACGCCATATTAAAACAAAGAAATTTTAAAGAAGAGAAGACTTAATTTATATATTACAATACCTTAAATGCCGCAATCACTCCAGCGTCACTTTGAAAGTATGATTTTGCGAGGTAAGATATGCTTTCACTTGACTTATTTAGCACGAATGAAACCATTGAGTGACCCATGCCTTATTATTAGCTCTCCAAAAAACTGATAGCTGATCTTCATTTTCTTTTCCTTTCAGCGCTTTAGGATTTTGGGATCGGTAAATGAACTTAGGCTTCACCTTAAAATCTCCTGAAGCATTTGTGCATAACAACAAAGAAACACGATATTTGGCTGCCTTGAATCCTGGAGCTGTAATTTCTGACTTTAATAGAAACATTCGATTCGGCATCTTCCAAAATATCCCCGTTTCATCTGCATATCTGCTGCCACAATTTACTCTTTCAAAAGCCATCTATGGGCAGAGCAAGTGAACTAGGTACAATTTCTTCGCGGCACTGAAGTAAATCAATCTGCTGTTGTTTTTCATCGTTTAAAAGTTTCAATGACAGTTCAACTGTCAGTCACAATAAACTACAAGTAGAGTGTCACTATCTCATTAGAACCTAGCTCAAAGTGAGTGTCGGTAGTTTAATTTATCTCTGATAGAGCAAGAAAATAGTGTAGAAAAAATGTAAATTGAAATAGGAACAGTTTATAGTGACATATGTGGGTGCATACATTGAAACAAGGGTCAATAAAAGATACCCGCTGTGACAGACCAATTGAGGTTAGCCAGAAAAACTCGATATTGCAGATATGGAAAATTGTCGACTTACACTATGAGAAATTGTTGAACCACTATATTGCATATAAATAAAATCAATTCCATTAAATAACAATCAATATTTTCTTTTGAGTTGATTTTTAAAAAATATACTTGAAGTAGCAAATATTTTCGACTAGTATAGCATTTTACAGAAATGTACATGGGGATAGTAAATAGTGAAGAATATTACATATGCACGCATATATTACACCTTAACAGCGAAAAGAATCTTAAAAATTCATATACATATATATTTATTATGTCTCTAGTTTGCATTTAAACGCATTTATTTATTTGTTTTGTTTTTGTCAACTATAACAATTTCATATTTTGGTACGCGCGTTTATCATCATATTTGTTCTACTAAAGTCGTTTAATTTTTTGATCCTTTCTACGCAAATGCCAAGCATTCGCAATTATTTATGTACAGTTTAGGGGTAAATAGACACTCCACAGATTTTATTGTCTGTTTTACCTTAAAAATAAACGGACAAACAAAACAAAAACGCAACTTGGGAAAAAGCAATGTAGCTTTTTGTTTAAAAAGCACGTCAGCAACATGTAAGTATATAGTTGGGGTTGGGGTTTCTCGGTCTGGTCTGGTTTATACAATGACGCGATCCATCATTGAGAATTCTTTCCGCTCGATGTTTTCCTATGTTATGGGTAGTGGATATCATAGGTTCCTGCAATCAAGATATCCTTGCTTCCGCAAATTGAACTTGTTCCGCCCAGCGCAGACACGTTTAGTACTTTTTACTAAACATTGTTCGTGAACATTAATTGGATGGGTTATACCTCACAGAGCAACTGTCGACGGAATATCCTCCACGGCAATGTTCCACAGCTTGATGTCTCCTTGAATGTAAATCACGTCCACTAGCTCGGGTTTGAGTCGATGCTGGTATTCAGCTATTAGTCTATGGTTCAGGAACACCTCATACGACGAGTTGGTGCAACAGATGGACAACGTGAAATGTTTGCCCGGCATAAAATCAGTCTGCTGCTCAGTCCGCTCCTCGGCACCCCATTTCCCATCCAGCCAGGAGTTTCTGCAAATCACATGCTTGCCGCCAATATTAGCGAATCGCGGGTTCAGATGGAATGCTATGGCAGGATGCGGCCAAATTTGTTGTCCTTGCTGCAGGTTGATGAAAAACGAATGTGGAAGTATCTTCACACGCCCCTCGATTCGTATCTGCTTTCCGTTGACGAGATTCTCAGGCAGGATGCCGTAGAAAGGCACTAGATAGTTATCCTCGCGGTCTGAAACAGTCGATTTAGAATGGTCCGATTTGTTGAGTTCATCCTGCGAGGAGTTCGCCTCAACTCCGCGCGGTATCGCTATGGCGGCCGATGTCGGCAGTATTTCTGGGTATTTGGCAACCACATCCTGGTCCACACTCACATTCTCCACGTCTCCTTTCACCTCAATGGTTTTCACGCGGTCGTATGGCAACCGATGTCGGAACGAGGCAAAATGTCGACCGTTGAAGGATATCAAATAATCGGTGTCGGTCACGAGGATTTGCATTTTGAATTTGGCACCGCGCTGCAAACAGAACGGCAGTGCCGAGGTCACTTCCTCCGAGCCCCAAACATTTTTGATTTTGCAATTACGAACTATGTAGTTTTGAGGCAGGCGCGGATTAACATGTAGGGCGACGTCCCGTGTGGGGTTATCCAGCAAGAGATTCACGGAGAAACTGAAATGATTTGAATTTCTGGTTAAGCATTTCTCAGTTTCAAAAGGACAGTTTTGGCCTACCGTTCGCAATTGACAATTAATTTTCCAGCTATGGTAAAGCTGACTCCTTCTTTTAGCTCGCTAATATTACTGTTTGTGAATATCACTCGTGGCTCTATCTGTTCGTAAAATGTGCTCTGTAAGTAAAAAGATTTCAGCATAAGTACGATCAATAAAATACACCACCGTGAAATAAGATAAAATTGAGGGGAAAAACACTTACAGAATGAGAAACATGAATACTATAGCTATCGCATTTGCCAGAACTGATCGTCTAAAAGAAGATCCCTTCAACAATGCAGCTAATTTCTACAATACACTACCGGATACAATTAAAAACATAGCGAACCCAACTTCCTTTAAAACGACACTAAAAAATACCTCCTTCAGGATCAACATTCGAAGTAAGTTACAAGTACAATCAGCTCTACTAAAGTCAAAGCCAAACATGTAGTCAACATGAAATATTTTATAAACATATAGTCTGAACTATTAATCTAACTATAAGGACACTAAAACTTACAGATTTGGTACTATCCCTTATACCGATTTTTTATCGTCTGGGAAGTACTATGTACTGAAATTTTTAATACGGAGAGTTAATAAAAATTGATGGAGAGTGATTGAAGGAGACGGAGGTGGTTTTAGTTGGTAGAAATCCGGCATGCCGAGAGGCAGGAGCTGATCGGTATCTTTTGAAGATTTCCACCTCCCAACGCTTAAAAAAAATTAAAATTGAGAAAACGAGAGTTCCACCACATCGGTTTTAAAATCGATTCAAGGATGTCTTTGTTAGCGCGTTCGGAGTTACAAACATAGAGATTTTAGGTAGTTAAGCCACTTGGCTCAAGCAGAGCCCAAGCAATAAATTCGACGAAACTGATGACCCAAGGAATGCAATACAGATGATGCTTACATATTTTTCAATGAATTATTCCTATTATCAATTTAAATAAAATGTTAGTTTTTAAAAATTGCATGAATCTTATTTTGAATATTGTCACTAAGCGAATTTTATAGCAAAAGGGGTAAATTTTTCACGGAAAGCTTGCAAATTTATCCACAATGTGTCATGTTTCCTGGACTCTACGATTTCTTTATTTGTTGCACCGAACATTGGTACCTATATAAATATTAGTAGTAGGCTCTTGTACGAGCCCACATCGATCCTTGGTCTTAATCACTGTCTTCAGTTGTCTCGGGCCAACGACCACGTTCGCCAGTTTTCGAATCTTGTTAACGATTTATTGTCTACATCTTCTGAGTCGTTGCAACGTTTGCATGATTTTTCCGAAGGACGACTTTCAGTTGATTGGATTTTCATGACACATTAGAGAATTTTACCATCATCAATGTATTGAGGTCTAAGCAGCTTAATTTGAATCGATACCTTTAGCAGGATCCACATTTCATATGTGTACACTATCTCCGAATGTAAAATCGTTTTGTATTTCGATAGCTTATTTCTGTCTTTTCAGGTACACTTTTTGAAGGATTTAATCATTGGGTGCATATTTTATGGGCCATGCTAATCTATTTCTGTTCGTTACCGTCTTTTGTGGGATACAAAAAAACTATTTAGCGCAAATAAAGACAATACAACTATGTGAAAAAACGCAAAAGTTTTACCAAGTGACCACTAAGTTGTTATATCAGTTTCTTGGGCGTCTCCGGGATGACAGGATTATTTGCATAAGCTGGTATGTGGCATTATACGGTTATTCGTCATATTTTTAAAATGGTCGGTTTCGTTTAAAAAATCATTAATCTTTGTAAAATACTGGTCAGGCATTTTTTTTTAGAAATATTTTACTTATAGACAACAGTTGAGTGGTACATTAATTTATGCTAGACAAAGAGCGACTCTCTCGAAATGCTTGAAAGTCACAATATTTTTGGGCAAGGATGCTTTTCCAGCATTTTTTTTTTAAATAGATGAGCTACAACTCAAAGTGGTCCAAATAGCATAATTTACCTTTAGTTATTGATTTTTCTGAAGATTATTTAAGTCAATTACTTGTGGTTTTGAGCATTTCTTGACTTTTTTATGTTCAGAACGAAAATCTTTCTAACAAAGCGAAAAAAGACTAACTAAATTTTTTAGCTATACAATATTACTGGCTATGCTCCTGATACAGTACTAACATTTACTGAATCTTATAAAAACTATCAAAAAAAATGCACTAAAAACAATTTTTAAACAAAAATCCATTCAATATTTACCAATTGCGATAGTCGAAACGATTGTGGCATGGTTTTTCATTTTGACAATTTCATCAGTTTTGTGAATAAATAATTCAAAGTTCTTTACACTTATTTTTTCTCCACAAATGTTGGTAATTGTTGATGAAATCACAGTAAAATGTGAACAAAACATCTTTGAATCAACGAGGAAGACATTTTTTTTTGGAAAATTTGACTATTGAACTGACAATAAATGTCAATATATAATTTTGGGTATACACTTCCGTTTACTTGAATAGGGACAGCCGCTTTTCAAAAATTATTTAACTCAAAATTGCCACTATTCTAAGACAGAGAGTATCGCAAACGAAAGAATACTTTATTGCTTTTAATTTCCGAGAAAAAATGTGAAGCCTCGAGTAAAATTGCGGCAAAATTTTATCGATGAACCAATAAACTGCTTGTTCAAACATCGACCACTTGAATAAAGACATTCGTAAATATTTTGGTTTTACTAAAAACAAAAATAGTGTGAAACATTTGCTTTTAGTATTGATTGAATTCTCCTTTATTTAAAACTAATTCAGATATTCCTTTTGGACATCGAATCATACAAAGATTTAAGATAGTTTAAAGAAATTTCATCCTATGCGACTTCTATTACCTCAGTCAGCTGGTTTTTTGTTTTCAAACTGGCTGCCATTTTTGTAGACTTTTCGCGTCAGTCATTCTCAAACATTTTCCACAATGTTTAAGTCTGGAGAGTACGTGGACCAAGCTATCAAATTGACATTTAGGGCTTCAATTTAGTTTTCAATTATTATTTATAATTTAATATTTATTAACTTTAAATAAGAGGCAAATCAGAATACTTAAAATTTAAGAAAAATAACAGTTATGGTTTCTCAAAACACTTTTCAAAACAACGACTGAATTGAAACCGTTCAACTATTAAAGTGGGCTTCGAACGTAGAATTCATTAGTTTATTAACAAAATATTACAGCAATTTTACTGTTATTAATCGAGGCACCACATTCTATCTCGCAAACCTAGAACAATAAAGTTCCTTTCTCCCTTTCACGAGACCTCAATGGTGACGTACATAATGATGTTTTCTGGGCAGATGTAGTAATTCAACGGACACTCAATCATCAATGCGACATCAACAATGAGTCGATGCGCGGGAACGAGCCAATTTGGACACTCAGAGGACCATGTCGTGTTTATATATATTAAGTGTAGTCCATTTTTATGGATTCAAAATGATATTAGATGATTTTTTTTATTGAAAAGCATTTTTTTTTAAATTTGGCGTCAAATTTTTCAGGATTTTCTCTAAGTTTTGCAATTGCTAATGGTAACTGAAATTAATTAATGTTTTAAGCTCTTGAACGATTCTATAAAGGCAAAGATAATAAATCTGAAATTTTTATAAAAGAATAATATTAAAAAATCTGCCTTCGGTTAGAGATAATCAAGTCTGAACAAATATTTCAGTACGAATTTAATTACAATTAAAGCTTTGCTTTGCTGATATCGTCTTTCTTCCAAACAATATCCCATCAGTTCAAGGACTTTTTCACCTTTATTCCAGCTTCAAGTCATGCCACCTAGCAATAAACATTAAAATGAAATCCAAATAAAAAAAAATGATTGCTCACTGACACCATTTTCAAGTCCAATAACACGATACACATTAAGCCACTTTACACAGCAGGACATCAGCAGTGATGAAGGATATTAGAGAGGAAACATGATAGCGGCGAAGAATACGATAATAGCATAGTTTCGTCCTCATCGTAATGACACATGAATTTTAGAAACAATTATATGGTAGTTACACAGCGATGGTCCGAGTATGTGGTCGCTTAAAAGGATCTCTCGAAATGTTGGTAATTTGTTGAACATGATTTGATAGTCCAGGAGCTTCACGAATGACTTCATTAATTTTTTATGGTATCAGGCTATACGAGCAGGTTGAAATTAGATTAATAATAGATTTTTTGGTGCTGATTGAGTTTTAATGGAATTTGATAGTGGGATTCACCACGATAAAGCAATAACGTTCTAACACAGACAATTTGCTCATTTCTTCGAAAGAGCTTCAAATTCTTGTCGCATGAATCTAGTATTTTATTTTCATATTCCAATTCGGTTCTGAGCAGAAATTTGTATGAAAATTCTGCAGTTGCAGAAATTCCGCACAGAATTTTAGACTCAATTCTGCAGAAGTACTACACAGTTTTCTGCGCAGAATCGATGAACTCGGTAGATGGCAGCACCGCAGCACCAAGTACTCTCCACACTTTTTAGACTTGAATTTTAATTGTTTCGACATTTCTTTTGATGTAGAAAGTTGACGTTTTGCAATAGCTGTCATTAAAACTGTCATTGAAGTTGTTTCCAACATCAACAGCAGCCGGCATTTGCGTAAAGATAAGTGTTTCGTGAATAATCTCCACTAGTCTCCATTGTCAAATTTCCAGCAGCAAATTATTTACCAAATGTGGAGACATGCAGAATTTTCTGTTCTCAATCGAACTGTGTACTAGGCTTTATCTCTTCCAAATTAAGACCCATTTTATGAAAACATAAGCTTTTGAGACTACTCTATCTTTTTGAACATTTTCGTTAACAAAATTGAGTTTTTTATCAAATGCAACAGATGTCGTTGGATGATTTTTTGGAGGGATACAAGCACATCGAGCCGTCAAGTGAAATGAAGTACAGAAGACATTTTCGTCCTTTTTGAATTCAACCATCGACGCATGCGCACAGAGACACGAGTTCTCCACAAAAATATAGATTAGATATCATCTGTAAATCAATACCATTAAACAAGTGGTGTGGAGTTTTGCACCCACAAACTGGGTAAAAACTCATTTTTTTATTCACAAAACAATTTGTCGCAAGATACGAAGTGCTCCCAACAGATATTTGTTCGCTTCAAGAAAAATAAATCAAATACGATTGAATTTCAAGACTTTCAGCTTCAATTAGACCTTCATCCATTTTTCTTTTGATTTTTGAAGCGATCCGCACAACAGGAATCATAACAGTATTTTTTGGATTTTAAAAATATGTGGACATGATTTTAAATTCACTACATCTTTTTTTTAGAAATAGGCATTTAATCAATCATAGATGATTCTCTTAATGCGGACCCGTGCTTGTTTGCGGAACATTCATGTCTCTAATGCTATTCATGCCCTTACGAGCACCTTTCTGCCTTGAAAATATTTAAAAAAATTAAAGGTAGTTTGCTTGGAACTCATTCTAACGTTCATTATTTCAAAATCGAGGGTGTCACTGAAATTTGAGATAAATCAAAAGGATTTACAGAGCAATAACTGAATTAAAACGGTGATTTTAGATGAATTATTTCCAGGTAACGGGAAACAAATTCGGAATGGGTATTTTTTTAGGTATAAATATCCGGGACCCTTATGATTGTTATCAGTTTCAGTTAGTTTTGCAAACAGTGAACTGAATCAATTGAAATATGTATATATAAAAATTGCAAATCATAAAAAAATGACTGAAATTAAAATATCGGAAATAGTGACATTGTGAAAGGAGAAAGTAGCCACTCAAGCTATAGCCGCAAGTCAGTCTTTTCTAGCAATTTAAAAAAAAAATAAAACCACTGGATCCACACAGCGGGAAAACTCAAAGTCAAATAAGTGATCATACGGTGCGCAGACTAAAATGTAAATATTATTTAAGGATATCGAGAGAGAAATTAAATTGTGATAAATTATTTTCAATAAATACCTAAAATATAATAAATCCATTTTATTTACTTTTTTAACATTTCAACAATGAAATTATATTGTTTTTGATTACCAAATATAATAATGTAACAGGAAAAACTACTTTTCGACCCTTCATTTACATTTCACCAAACATTTTCAGAATTATTAATTTTTTATACCTGATTGAATTTCTCTGCTCGCTACCATATTTTTAAAAAAATCGAAGAAATTTTACAAAGCAGAAATTTTGACAGGTTTCCTCAAAAGTATTTTCAAGAAATAAGTTCAACCTAAGTTTTGGAATTAAAGATTTTTCGAATATTTTTAAATTTTATTCATTCTAATTTCGATAATAAATACATGAGTCAACCCATTCTTGTTAAATTTTGCTTCATAATCTTATGTAGCAGATTTTTTTTAAATTATTGTTTTTGATAAAAATATTTAAGGTTCTTCCGCCTCGCACAGTCGAAAAAGAAAATTGAATTTACAACTATTCCTATTTCATATACGTACAATGTTATTTTGAGTAAGTAAAAATCTAAAATGGTATTTATGTACACTTTAAAAAGAAATGTTTAGCATTTTTTTTTAGTTTTTTAAGTAATTTTAAGGTTTTTTGTATATCTTTTGTACAACTCTAAATAAAAATAGCTTTTTATTTTCTAGAGCTGTCAATATACAGGTAGCAATAAACATTATACTAGAAAAACAATAATATTATTGTATAGGTTATAGTTTGTATTCGTGAATTTTTTCCACTAAATAAACTAATATAGCGTAAATTCCCGAAAATTTGGCTAACAATGAAGATCTTCAACTAAAATTTAATGGGTTTGTATATTATTGTATTTATCATTCGAAATAGCCAAAATATAGTAAGGATCTGGCATGAACGAATTGTCGTAAGCAGACAGTTCGTATGAAAATCCAGGACTCGCATCTTTAAACGTGTTTTTCTTAAAGCGTCGTTTCTGATTTTTTTTTCAAAGAAGTGTTCTCAAACTACATATATAGGTATGTATGTTTCAAATTTAGTCACGTCATTCTTTATGCTATTTCGTAGCATAGTATAGAGCTTTTTAGTTTATTTTAAAGTTTCTTTTTCATTGTACAAAAAAATATCATCGAAAAAAGAAAATCTTCCATAAGTTTTTTGAATTTACTGTATTAGATTTCTTTTTTAAAGATATGATATGATATGCACTATTTTTGGCATCATTATAAATGCTAAAAGCATTTTTGAAAATATTTCAAATGTTAAAAATATTTTTGGTGTCCTTTTAAATGTCAACATTTTTTGGCATAATTTTAAATGTCAAAAACATTTTGAGCATCTATTTAAATATCGAAATTAATATGAAAGAGATAAAAGTATGACATATTTTTTTTGGTGCCTGATGAGCTATTTTTTACCCTGAAAAAATATTATGTAAATTATGCACACTTTAAATTTATTGCTAATTTTCCCGCTTCTTGTTCTACCTTCAGAATGAATTTTTTAAAACTGTATCATACTTTCCATAAATTTTAAACTGTGTTGCAACATTTAAAAGGTAGGAATATATATAATATATATATATATTATAATATATATGTATATATTAAACAGAATTGAGATGGTTTTGTTTGACATAGAAATGTGTTAGTCTATGTCAAACAAAACCATCTCCATTCTATCTAAACGATCAAACATGTTTTCAAACGCGTGCATCATAAACACATCTTGTTGTTGCAATGTAAATATACTGATGTGTATCACATACAACCTTTTTTCATATTAATGAATCGAAAAGGGTTTCCATTTTTTCTTTTGATTTTCAAACGGCCCGGCACAAAATATTTTGCATTTAAGGATTATGAAATACATAATTGGGCATTTCATTCGACGTTAAGTGGGTAACAGTTCGTAATTTAAATTAAATTTTAATCACTGTGTGTTCATTTTGCAAGGCGCTTTTATTGCCGGGTGAATTCTAATCAGTACTAAAATTAAAATAAATAACTATGTGCAAACATCATTATCATTTACTAATTTGAATATATATTTCATTTCCATCTGTTCTACGCATACATACATATTATATTTTCATGAATTATTTAAACAAAATGCTTGATTAAAATTCCTCCGAATTTTTATAGATCATAAAATGTTTTATTAATTCATTTTTAAATGGTTCTATCTCTTCGTAGAACAGTACAAAATAAATGGATTGCAAATCATGTACTAACTAGAGTTTATGTTGAATTGTATGACATCATAATTATAATAAGATTTCAAGGCAACAATTTAATCAAATTAAAATTTATTTATTCCACAATCACGTCTGCATTGCTTAATTATTCGTGTTGATTGGCAAACACGATGCGTACTTTTGAACTTTTGCACAAGCGTACATTTAACGAATACAAATTAGGGATATGATTGCCTAAAAGGGTATGGTAATAAATTATCAAATCGGAGTGAAGAGAGAAGTAACTTGAAAAATTGCTGGTGGGGATCAATAAGGACGAGAAAATTGATGTTTTATTTGCTTGCAAGCATCGCATAAAAGGTACTGCGCTAGTCTGAAAAATACCATTTAATTTATCAAAATAATACAGATATGCTTAAATTAAAAGAACAAATCTTAAATTTTATTTAAAATCAATTATTTTAGTAGGCAAATATTTTTAACAACAAATCAAAATGCGATAGTATTTTTTGTGAATTCACCTTCCGAACCACAGAATGAATTTCAATCGAGGATACAAGTGTTATTATTACACTCATCACTGCAAAAATTATTTTACTAAAACCAGAGGCACACCTGACTAAAAAATAAGGGCATTGATGTACTTTTTAATAGAAAACCCTGAAAATCTGAGCTTAACTGTAAAATTTTTTTTTATTTAAATCGCTTTAATGTACTCAATTCGTCATTTTGTTTAATATTTAGCAAACTCATTGAGAGAAGAATTACACCTCTCCCTCATTTTCTTAAGACCAAAATGTATTTCATTTCAGAAATGTTAAGGTGTCTTTTGTTAAATTAAAAATAAATATCGCACACGGAAAATATCTTTGAACATCCTGCAGTGTAAGCGACACTTATTTTTTCTTCACAATGCATAACTTTAAATTTCGATAGAATAATTAAATCTTCCCTTATTATTCCACCATTTTCATTTTGTTTGAAAATCTGCCACCAGACAGCACGACCACGGTTGGGGTTGTTGATGGGTTAAGCTCGTTATATTTCAACTATTTTAATATTTGTATCTGCGAAGTATAACGACTGTCAATTGGTTCGTATATATGCCTACATCGCTATTCTATATTCAGTTTTTTATCATGGGTTAGAACCTCCTAGTCTAGTCGACAACTTCGTCTTCTAGTGTGCTTTTTGGTTTAGCTACTTGCTAACACTCTTATTGCACATTAATGGAGGTTCTGTTTCCAGGCTTTTGGCCGTTACCATAATTAAATGGGAAGTGTGGTTTCGGGATGACGGATGGCGTCCTCTTCAGGTGCTGGAAGCATGCAAGCCTGGAAACAAGAACCTCCATTAATGTGCAATAAGAGTGTTAGCAAGTAGCTAAACCAAAAAGCACACTAGAAGACGAAGTTGTCGACTAGACTAGACCCATGATAAAAAACTGAATATAAAGCTGAAGTTGATGCGTGAACCCGATGGCTAGTACGTATAACGTCAATACAGCCAATCACAGATCCTCCATTTAGGATCTATCTCATTTTGAGACTAGTTTAAATAAAAGTTGATGCAAATAGTTTCCGTTATTTACATCATGTCGGCGATATGTAAGAAATTTATCCAAAGAAATATTGAACTAGACTAGTATCAATATTTCAATTTGGCAACGTCAGACAAGAATAAGAATAAGACTTGTCCAAGGAGTACCCCCTTTTCCGGAGGTTGGTCAAAAATCTAGTAAAAATCTAATTAAGATAATACGAAGCATTCATTTCTGTGTTGGAGAATTTCATCCAGGATAAGAACTGGATCATATCCTTTGGAGTCTTTTTTAGAAACAGAAACAATCGCTGAGGAAGACCGAACGATTACGGTCGAAAATCGATTACGAATCCAAATAAAGATACACAAAATTAAAAGGAAGTTTTTCTTTTTCAAAAAACAAACAAACAGAAACAATTCATTACAAAGCTAATTATTCACTGACAAAAGAAAATGCACTTCATGGTTCCTTTTACATCCTTATTTTATCATGAGTGTAATTTTCAAAAAAAAGGAAAAGATTTCATGGATGTTAGGTAGTAATTTTCAGATATCATAAGGTTAGGATGCATTTAACTTAAAAGTTGGTACATTTGGTTGTATTTTTATTGTTTATTTATCATCTTTAGACTAGTAGCTTATTTATTTATATATATTTACATATGACCTAATTATTCTATATTTTTTCTCAACGTGCCCAACCCAACTCATACTTATCTTGCAAAATTTACCATTGATTCTACAATTTCCACGGCTAATGTACTTTCAACAAGAAGATTCGTTAACATTGGCATTTTCCAGAAGCATTTATTCACGTTCGTAATCTAAGGTTACATTTATGTGGGAAGACGGCGATTGCGTGTTGTTTGTAAATTTATCAGGAATTCTGAATTCTCTTGTAATCAAGCTATTCTTGAACGCACCAAAACGCAAATGAGTTCCCACCATTAGTGGTTTTTGTGGGTGACGATTGCTTATATACATACATTCATTAATACTGATATGTACACATATTGTTGGAGGTTATAGGTTAAATTTTTAGATGATGTCATTTTGTAGCTTGAATGAAAAACAAGACGGTAAGATGGAAAAATTGTGTTCCATTCGGAATGTTGGACAAATTAGTTGAGATGTGCGTATTCAATTGTTATTCTTTGACCTTCTATTAAATCAAGTTAGGGTCTTTATTAATTGTGGATCGATATACAGAAATGGTCTTGATGACCACACGGATAATCGTATTTCTTGATGAGGCTAAAAAATAAAGAGACGACCGTAAAGTTATTCGGGGAAACTTAATTAAGGAAAATAATGGGTCTGCAAAGAAAAAGGTTGCAAAAGGCTCATCACAATCATCTTCCGAATCTTTAAATATCAGCTCAATAATACGGATGACCTACATAATGTAGGCTACATTCAGGTGATTCTGAAGATTTATTCTCATTGATACATTTTCGATTTGTTGTATCCCATATCTGTACTCTGTGGTTATTGAAATATTTGAAAGGTATATACCTAATTGTATATTTCAGGCTATGAACACGAGTAGGTATTTTCAATGGAACAATTTTCATTTTTCTGTTTTAAATTCGAGGGAGAAGCTTTCAATTGTTATTCTTCATCAAATAGTTCCGTCTGCATGAAAAATGTGGCCTAATTTGTAGATAATTACTTTGTCTTACTCAACAAAGGGATAGATTAATTGTTTTTTGACTCTATTTGCCACTCAGTCTAATTAATTTAACTTGTTGATTTTACAAGTCAATACAGAATTAGTAATTGAAACAACATGTTCGCCACATGTGGACAGCAATGTCGATGGTGATAATAAAAACTACCGCCAAAATTCTAGGTGCATTTTTTTCCGCAAATTTCGCAAGGCACATAAAATGTATCGTAAAATTGAATTAATTTAGGAATACTGTTTGGTTGTGTATTTATTCAAAATTCAGTTGAAATTCAAAATAAACATGTTTTTTATAAAGAAAATCATATTAAATTTTCAATTTAAATTTAGATAATCTTTCAAAACATCGAATCTAGGAGACAAAAGTAAATGTACTAACATGTGTTCAGCTAACTAAATAAGAAACTTTTCATAGAAATCAGCGCACACTTAACAAATGAAAAGCACATATGTAAAAACACATCCACCGATTTGAGACGGCACTCACCAAGCAGATTACAATACTACACAAAAAGGTAGCAAGAACACAGGTGAGAGTCCCTAACTTTGCAAATTGCATTCATTGACTCATTCAGTTATTCAATGTGTAATATTACGCCTTGTTCATAGCCAATTCTGAGGCGCCATCGAGATATGGATATATTAAAAAATTGTTCTACAACTGCTAGGTGAGACATGGTGGCTATTTGTTTACTATTTGCTTGAGTGTCGGAACATGAGTAATCGGGTCACAATTTATTTATGGTTTTGTGGGTCACCCAAGTCGCATATTGCCGAGTCGTTTGATCCCTTTGCGTAAGTATATACTTAGGGCATGCTTAAGAACGTGTTGATTTTTTTTCTTTTTTGCACATAATAGATAATATAGAAATAATAATAGAAACTCTCTGCAGAATAGATGTTGCACTTTTTTATATTATTTGGACCGATCAAATCGGTTTTGTACCTTGAATTTTACTACAGATCGTATTGATACTCAATAATACATACCAAAAGCGAAACATCAAACAAACAAGCCGCAAGGTGCGACCCTTGAGGTCCACACGGTCAACTTCCCAGTAATATATATATAAACATAAACAACATTACAACAATGAGAGGTATTCTTAGCAGTAGCAGGAATGAATTAATATGAATCAAATCGTCTACGGAAGGGACCATTGATTACGTAAGGTTTTTGGTCGATGCGGACAGATTGAATATTCACGCGGATCAATCGGTGGGGGCCTTTTCGGTCTTAAAAATTTTTGTTGGTTTTCAAAATTTAAGCGGTTTTTTTAATTAAAAGACTATTAAAACTATCAAAAACCTGCTCAAATTATGCAATATTTTAAAACTTTGATTGAATTTACAACATTTTTTTAGAATAAAAGATATAAAGTAATAGCATTCGTATGAACCCTCTTTACATGGTAACTTTGAATGATTTTTTTATTTTTAATTTAGTTTTTTTCATAATCATGGAATAAAATTTTGCCGGTTTCTCTTCAAAACCTGATAAGAATGTATAAATTTTAAAAACAGTTATTACTGTGCTGTGCAAATCAGGTTAAAAAATATTTTTTATGAAAAAAATTAATTTTTTTGCATTTTCTTCTATTAAATTAAAAAATGGCTGAAACGAGTTTTTATAATGTTAAAAACTTCACAAAGATGTTAATACACGTCAACTGATATAGTGAATGATAAAAATGACCTTGAAAATCATGATGACTTTTAATGATTTTTTGTTTTTAATTTAATTTTTTACTTTATCGTGAGAAAAAGTTTTGATGGTTTTTCTACAATCATTGTTTGGAGTACGTAAATTTTATAAACATTGTCTACTATATTTCGCAAATCAGGTTAAAAATTTATTGTTTATGAAAAAACCTAATTTTTTGCCCTTTTTTTCTTAAATGAAAAAACGGCTCCAACGATTTTTTTTAAAAATGCAGCAGATTTACAAAAATATTAATACGCGTTCAGTGACACCTTAATAATACAAATCCTATGTTTGATCCGCGAGATATAACGCATGACAGAAATGACCTTGAAGATCATGATGACTGTTAATGATTTTTTATTTTTTATTTGATTTTTTTTGTGGTCAGTAGAAAAAAATTTGATGACATTTAAAAAAAACTGTTTGAAGTATATAAATTATATAAAGATTGATTACTTGGATTTGACAATAAGGTTAAAAAATTATTGTTTTTGAAAAAAATCACAATTTTTTGCACTTTTTTTTTAAAAATTAAAAAACGGCTCCAAAGATTTTTTTCAAAATTTGTTTCAAAATTTGAAAGGTTCACACAAATGTTAATACGCGCTGATTAACTGCTTAACCATGCGAATCGTATGTTTGGTTCGCGAAAAATGTATAACGCACGACAGAAATGACCTCGAAAATCATGATGCCTGTTAATGAATTTTTATTTTTTATTTCATGTTTTACATATTCATGAGAAAAAGTTTTGATGTTGGTTTTACAAAAATTACTTGAAATGTATAAATTTTATAAAAATTGAATACTGTGTTTCGTAAAACAGGTTGAAAATTTATTGTTTATAAAAAAAACCCTAATTTTTTGCACTTTTTTTTCTTAAATTAAAAAACGGCTTCAATGATTTTTTTGAAAATTTGATAGATTCACACAAATTTTAATACACGTCGATTGACATCTCAATCATGCAAATCGTATGTTTGGTTCGCGAGATATAATGCATGACAGAAATGACCTTCAAAGGGTCAAAACAGCAAATCCCCAAGACCAAAGTATCCCAAAAACTAATCAGCTCTTAAGATTGCAAAGACGCTTCGATTGACACCTTAACGAAGTCGATACGACTTTGTTTACGTGAGTTATGCTCGTAGAAAAAAGTGTCCACGAACGTACGTACGTACACACACACACACATACATCTCCCTTTCTAAAAACTCTTTATATATACTCTATAGACCTCAAAACATAAAGAAATGTTGAAAATTTCAATTTCGATTTTCGAGGCGATTACAAGAACTTCCCATATACTGGGAAGTTAAAAATCAATAGAAGATTTTAGCTAAGCTTCAAAAATCGAATTTCGTTTTAAATTAAATCAATTTATTTAAAGTTCAAAGTATACTCCTAACAAAAAAAATTATTGAAATCAAAAAACATGTTTGGAGATCGGACAGGATTTCAAGAGTGCTTGTAACAAATTTGTTTGGTAATTTGCTTTACTGATGTTAGGTGAGTAATATTCGCTCATACTTCTTACTAACTTGCAGCATCTTTTCATGAACTCATTTTTCGCATAGGATGTGCCTCGTTTGTTTTACTGCATCGTCAAATGTAACATTTCTAGATAGAAATTTTACACGAATCTTACCCTGAGTGGAATCATAAACACTCCGTAAGACAACAAGAAGAGATTGCTTTTGAACTGATTCAAATCTTTCACTGTAAGTCTCAAAAATCGAATTGTAGGTAATGCATGAGTATTCTAATAGGGGTCGAACCATAAAGGTGTAGATATAAGGATCTAGTTACCCAAACATTCTAGAGCTACAGATTTTGGGTTAGATTTCGCGAAATCTCCCGATTTGTCGAAATCGGGTGCGATGTGAACAAGCTTTTAGCGAGTCTCTTAATGAAACCGAGCTATTTGTTAACTTTAGCTAGTCTATTGACGTAAGGATCTTGACTGGACGAAAGTAATACAGACGAATCCTTATTTTGGCTAACGAGTACAGTGGGACGTGTGTTGTGAAAAAAAGACGAACCCTGGATCGAGCGAACTGTCAAACCTCCTGGAAAGGTCTATGTTTAGGGTAGCTTTTTGCACACGAATTAGGCAAATTTTTAGTTTTTACTGGAATCCTGACGGTTCCAAAAATGATAAAACTATTGTTGTCGTCCGTCAAAATGTTATACGGTAACGACGGTAATAAGGAGTGGATCTTGGCGGGAATAATAATCGAATAGAATAAATTACGAGAAATTTTTTTACACGGAATCAAACATCTAGGAAAAGTTCTGAAGAAGATATGGAAAAGTTTAGATGCAGAGTACGCAGAAAATTTGGCTGTTAGCTGAACTCGTAGATGTGAGATGATTATATAAAATGATGGAAGACGTTCGGTCCTTGTCAATGTTTATCGGAATAGATATTATAAAGTGCTTTCCAACAATGAATAAAGTTTTTGATATATTGCATTGTTAACTTCCCAGTATATGGGAAGTTCTTGTAATCGCCTCGAAAATCGAAATTGAAGTTTTCAACATTTCTTTACGTTTTGAAGTCTATAGAGTATATATGAAGTGTTTTTAGAAAGGGAGATGTGTGTGTGTGTGTGTACGTACGTACGTACGTTCCTGGACACTTTTTTCTACGAGCATAACTCACGTAAACAAAGTCGTATCACCTTTGTTAAGGTGTCAATCGAAGCGTCTTTGCAATCTTAAGAGCTGATTAGTTTTTGGGAAACTTCGGTCGGGGGGGTTTGCTGTTTTGCCCGTTTGAAGGTCATTTCTGTTATGCGTTATATCTCGCGAACCAAACATACGATTTTCTTGATCAAGGTGTCAATCAACGCGTATTAACATTTATGTGATATTTTAAAAAAATTCTTGGTGCCGTTTTCTAGTTTTTTTTAAAAAAAGTGCAAAAAATTAAGGTTTTTTTCAAAAACAATAAATTTTTAACCTTATTTTCAAGCCAAAATAATCAATGTTTATAAAATTTATATACTCCAAACAATTCTTGTAAAAACATCATCAAAATTTTTTCTCATGATTACAAAAAAAATTAAATAAAAAATAAAAATTCATTAACAGTCATCATGATCTTCAAGGTCATATTTGTCAAGCCGTATATCTCGCGAATCAAACATACGATTTGCATAGTTTAGATGTCAATCGACGCGTATTAACATTTTTGTGAATCTATCAAATTTTTAAAAAAAAAATCGTTGGAGCCGGTTTTTTAATTTAAGAAAAAAAGTGCAAAAATTAGGTTTTTTTCATAAATAATAAATTTTTAACCTGATTTACGGAACACAGTAATCAATTTTTATAAAATTTTCATACTCCAAGTAGTTATTGTAAAAACATCATGTAACCCTTCTCCCATGACTACAAAAACATTAAATAAAAAATCATTAACAGTCAACATGATCTTCAAGGTTTCTGTCATTCACTATATCTCACGAGCCAGATATAATATTTGCATCATTAAGGTGTCAATTGACGTGTATTAACATCTTTGTGGTTTTTTTAACATCATAAAAATTCGTTTCAGCCGTTTTTTTTCAATTTAATAGAAGAAAGTGCGAAAAATTAGGGTTTTTTCATAAAAAATATTTTTTTAACCTGATTTGCACAAAACAGTTATAAATGTTTATAAAATTTATACATTCTTATCAGTTTTTGAAGAGAAACCGGCAAAACTTTTTTCCATGATTATAAAAAAAAACTGAATTAATAACAAAAAATCATTCAAAGTTACCATGTAAAGAGGGTTCATACGAATGATATTAGTTTATATCTTTTATTCTAAAAAAATTGTTGTAAATTCAATCAAAGTGTTATAATATTTGCAT
Organism: Oxycera nigricornis; assembly: GCA_963942545.1. Lineage (NCBI taxonomy): Eukaryota > Metazoa > Arthropoda > Insecta > Diptera > Stratiomyidae > Oxycera > Oxycera nigricornis. Next base: position 86,056,700 of record OZ012661.1, read on the forward strand.
AATTTGAGCAGATTTTTAATAGTTTTTATAGTCTTTTAATTAAAAAACTGCTGAAATTTTGAAAAACAACAAAATTTCAATTAAATTTGCATTTGCAGTATCAACGCTTTGAATGGTAAAATGTTTTGTAGTCAATACTTTGCAAGATCATATGCTTTGAAAAGCTCTCATCGAATAAAAAATTGTAGTTTTTAGTAGATTCATTCTTTAGTAATCGTAAGATTTCAATAACCATCATCATTTGTAATACATTTTACTTTTTACATGCAGTTGAATCTATTTTCGACTGCATATACAAAATTTTTCAAGACCAAAAAGGCCCCCACCGATTGATCCGCGTGAATATTCAATCTGCCCTCATCGACCAAAAACCTTACGTAATCAATGGACCCTCCCGTAGACAATATGATTCATATTAACTCATTCCTGTTACTGCTATGAATACCTATCATTGTTATTACTTAAAGTAGTATTATTTTCAAAATTATTATTGTGTTTAATGTTGTTGATGTTTATGTAGATATTACTGGGAAGTTGACCGTGTGGACCTCAAGGGTCGCACTTCGCGGCTTGTTTTCTTTTAATTTAGGTCACGTTCTTACCAAACACACTAAATATGCATTGAACATAATATTGCAAGATTTCTGCGCTAACTACACGGACAATTGTAAGAATCAGCATGTAATATACAAGAAAAAAATCTTTTTCTAATGGAAAGATGCACGTACCAAAAAAATGTGAAGATTGCGATTTGTACCTCAGTTAATTTTCTACAGTTTCAGTTCTAAAGAAATTCGTGGCTTCAATGGCCCATCAGCCTAATTAAAGCTTTGACGTCCTGCAGATCAGGATTCTAAGCAATGTAAGTTACCACTCTGTCGATGGTGTGCAGGAATAATGCATTCCAAGCTCGCCAATACCATTATTGGTTGGATATCCAAAGCGTACCACAAAGATTTAACGGGTCGGTTTGATATTATAAAGATTGTATTCAAGAATCCTTTAAACAGAGATATGACGAATTGACATTGAATTCACTCTTCGAAGTGTGAAAAACTCTGAAGCTATATGCCCGGATATCATCATCATATCTGAAGCCCATATATATCTTCTGGAGCCATATATGATAAAAACAGATACACCTGAGTTTCAAAGCCACTAAACAGATTATTTACACAATGACGATCTTTTCTTTAATATTTTTTCACAAATTTTTCTCTCATTTTATTGTGGCTAATGCAAAATCAGCTAAGAATAATCGTTTATCTCAGCAAATTGGTTTAAAATGCAAAGTGTGTTTGGGGCGACACTGAAAACGCAACTTTGCTCGCATATTAGATTAAGATTGCCGGTCGAAGCGTTAGTGTACCTTGAGCCGTATTTGTTTTATTTACTTAAACGCTCAGAAAATCGACTCAGTAACGACTTTGTCGACAATAAACAATAAATTTCGAGGTGAGTCAGGTGAGAAGCTGTCGTCACCACTCTCTGATTCAACAGGCGATTATCAACCACAGGAAAGACACGTATTGTTCGTTTTAAAGTGGTATTAAAGATACTTTTGAGTGGTTGCTGCAGAAGATTCTATGCACTTAACATATCTATGACTATTTGTTGTGTAAATATGTCAATATTCACCTCGTTGATTCCGTCGTCATTGCCACCGAACATACATCGATTAAAATATTCATAAATTTTTCGAAAACACATCGTACACACATATATCTATTTTTAATGTTGATTCCGTTGTAAATAGATTTTTTGTTTCGATGCCATATAGGACAATCGCTAGTATATAGGCATACAATTCCTCAAAGCGTCGAACGAAAGCTCGGTTGTGCGCAAGTTGTGTGTATATGTACAGTAAAAAAATATATGTATATATATTTGCATCCGATCGCCAGGACAACTAATCCAAACACATTTCCAATAGGCTGGCTCTCCTGCTGCATGAAAATATCCACATCTATAAGGTAGTATCACTTGTTAAAGGATCAACAGCGACGAGTGCAGTCGCAAATCACATTACGAAATCAGACTGGATTTACATATTTTTTTCTCCCACTCTTGAACAAACGCACCAACCCACACTTGCACTGCAAATTGTAAACAACAAGGACGAACTGAAAAATTGGAATCGTGCACTACACCACAAGCGCCGCACTAGCAGGACTCACACGGTTCGGGCCTGGACTAATGAGTTCTTCCATCAGGACAGCAGGATCGACGACAAAGGACACAATTCTCTCGCGAACGACGTGTTAGCTAGACATGTTCTGACCATCACTGAGGGATTAGCGCTACAAGGACGAGTGTCAATTGCTAGCGTCGTCGGTTCGACAATCGAAAATGCATTAACTCACGACTCGACCGTCCAAGCTCTGATGGATTCCAGGCTTCCTTCGAGCTTCTTCCTCGCAGGAACAACCGTACAAGAAGCTGGTGAGCTGACAAATACCGGACTGGGAAGGCGTTGCTGAGCGCATGCCTGACGAGGAATGGTCGAGCTTGGCTAGCAAAATTAACGAATTCCCCACAATTTCGAGTTCTCCATTCGTTCGGAGCTTGATTTGGACTGAACCAGTCGGTCGTGGAAGCTTGTAGCGTGTATTATTGGTTTTATCGTCAGAAGTTGGATGAAGCAGTGCTCCGAAAGCTGCCAGATAGCTGGATTCGACTACAAAGTTCCGACGGTGAACAGCGAGCATTGATAGGAGCATTCGATATACATTCTAAAAATTGTTGTTCCATTTTTTTCCTAACAAATATTTGTCGTCAAAAATCAACTAGCTTCAAATCTAAGCGTGCAAGTCTAAGAAAAGATGGCAAAATCATTGGTATCGTTGGTGGTACATCATCTAACATTGGTACATTATCACCATCAAAAGCGTACCCACTCAAATTGATTCATGACCTCCTGGAAATTATTGGTGAATTTGCTCAAAAAATAGGGATACCTTCCTATAATTGTGACCGAAAATTGTTCTAAGCCTAGCACTATTTTTTACACCCGGCTTTTTATTGGACAAAATAAAACAAAATTACTTCGTACCAAGAAGAATTCAGCGTAGAGCTCAATTTGTCTTTGAAAATTAAATTTTGCACAAATTTGCCGTACGCAGCTTTTTTGTGGGAGATATGGAGGTGTCCCACTTTTTTATTTTCAATATGGCGCCAAGAGGATTGAGGTTGCGACTTCAGAAACTTGAGCTCACAGTAAAAAACACTACACATATCAATTAAAATTTGGCTGCCTACCAAAATGCTACATGAGCTAGGTAATTGGGAGTTTGCCATCGGAAGCCGATTATTTGGCTTAAAAATGTGTTTTTCACGTGACTTTTTTCGTTTCGGGATGCGAAGAGTCCCGCCAATATACAGTGATTGAAAGAAACGATACCGCAAACGACTTGTAATGAAATTGTATTAAAATAGACTGAGCTTGTTTTTTGTGTGAACAAAGATGTTGTGGCGTTTGAAAGATGATCCTCTTTTTTTAAGTGACTTTTGTAACTCTTTTATTATTGACACCAAGTGAACGTGATGTATGCAAAAAATGCTGCAAACTTAATTCTACCCAAGTATGGAAATTTTTTAGTCGTGTTTTCCTAGACATGGGGGTGTCCCATTTCTTCTTCTTCTCAACATGACCCCCAAAGAATTGGAGCTGCAATCCTAGAAACTTGAACTTAAGGTTACTGTTGAACTGGCTACATAATGCAAAATTCTGCGTGTGAGCCAAAAAGGCACGGTTAAACTACCATTTGACTGTACTATATTTAGCATGCGAAAATCAGAGAATTCAACAAATGTGCAACGATTTACATGAAGTTTATTAGGTGCATGGGATGTTGAAATGTTAAATGTGGAGACGACATAAAGTAATATAGTAACCATTCAGAATTTCAAGGCAAAATTGTGAAATTAAAAGTATATTAGAATTTTGAGATTAGGAGTATAATATTTCTGAAATGGATACGTCCATAAAATCTATTGAAAATTTAGTGAGAAAAAACGATCCATTTAGGATTGGTGTTCATTCATGGAAAATTGCTGTTAGAGTTTTTTTAAACAATCACTTCGCGATATTAGTTTTAAGTTGTCATCTGAAGTTTATCAAAATGTTTGAGATATTAATGGTTTATTTTTTATGATACGCTTCATAAAAAAATTCAATGACAATTACTCAGAGATTTAACAATTATACATACAAAGTGAATTTTTTTGTAATAGATTATGTTTAATTTTTTGTGTGTGTAACTATTCGGTGAGTACTTCACAAAGCATTAGTCGAACGTTCGTGGACACTTTTTTCTACGAGCATAACTCACGTAAACAAAGTCGTATCGACTTTGTTGAGGTTTCAATCGAAGCGTCTTTGCAATCTTAAGAGCTGATTAGTTTTTGAGATACTTCGGTCGGGGGGGTTTGTTGTTTTGACCCTTTGAAGGTCATTTCTGTCATGCGTTATATCTCACGAACTAAACATACTATTTGCATGGTTAAGGTGTCAATCGACGCGTATTAGCATTTGTGTGAATCTATCACATTTTGAAAAACATCGTAGGAGCCGTTTTTTCATTTAAGAAAAAAAGTGCAAAAAATTAGGGTTTTTTTATAAACAATAAATTTTTAACCTGAATTACGGAAGACAGTATTCAATTTTTATAAAATTTATACATTTCAAGCAATGCTTGTAAAAACAACATCTAAAATTTTTCTCACGATTACGTAAAAAATAAAATAAAAAATAAAAAATTGTTAACAGGCATCATGATTTTCAAGGTCATTTCTGTCGTGCGTTATACATATCTCGCGAACCAAACATACGATTTGCATGGTTAAGGTGTCAATCGACGCGTACTAGCATTTGTGTGAATCTATCAAATTTTGAAAAAAATCGTTCGAGCCGTTTTTTAATTTAAGAAAAAAAGTAGAAAAATTAGGGTTTTTTTATAAACAATAAATTTTTAACCTGATTTACGAAAGACAGTATTCCAGTTTTATAAAATTTATATACTTCTAGCAGTGCTTGTAAATACAACATCAAAACTTTTCCTCATGAATACGTAAAAAATTAAATAAAAAATCATTAACAGGCATCATGATCTTCAAGGTCATTTCTTCCATTCGCTATATCTCACGAACCAGATAACCATTTGCATCATTAAGGTGTTAATCGACGTATTTTAAAATCTTTTTGATTATTTTAACATTATAAAGATCCGTTTCAGCGGTTTTTTTAATTTAATAGAAAAAATGAGAAAACTTAGGGTTTTTTCATAAAAAATATTTTTTTAACCTGATTTGCACAACACAGAAATAAATGTTCATAAAATTTATACATTCCTATCAGTTTTTGAAGAGAAACCAGCGAAACTTTTTTCATGATTCTGAAAAAAATTCAATTAAAAATAAAAAATCATTCAAAGTTACCATATGAAAGGGGTTCTTCCGATTCATATTACCTTATATCTTTTATTCTAAAGACTTTGTTGTAAAGTCAATCAAAGTTTTAAAATGTTTGGATAATTTGATTTAATAGTTTTGCAGTCTTTTAATTAAAAAAAGCGGTTTAAATTTTGAAAATCATCGTAAAAAAGCGTTACGTAATCAGTGGATGCTCCCGTAGATGATATGATTAATATTAACTCATTCCTGTTACTGCTATGAATACCTTTCATTATTATTATTTAAAGTAGCAGTATTTTCAAAATTAATATTGTGCTTAATATTTTTAATGTTTATCTAGATATTACTGGGAAGTAGACCGTGGGGACCTCAAGGGTCGCACTTCGCGGCTTGTTTTAATTTTGTTTTAAAATAGAAATTTCGTCTAAAATTTCCAGGCTTTATCACTCTAATTTTTTTTAGATAAACAACGATACGTTGTAAATCATGATTGGTTCAACTCTTGTGTTGCAGAGCTACCGGGTTTTGCACCAACAAAGTTTTGAAGCTATCCATGCACAAAAATATTTTGAAAATCATCTTACGTACGCGACTCCTAAATAATTCTACAATGCTGACCATTTAAGGAGTTACAGCGGCTCAAAATCAAAATGGAGCATACCACGGGAACAAATTGAGTCAATTAAAAATAGGCTGAGTGCATGTATCGAACAAATTAAATGTTCACTTCGAAAGGTTTATAGGTGAACAATTAAAACATAACAATGTTAAATTTTCTGTTAACGATTTTTAGATATTAAAAACTCTAACAATAAATAAAAATCAACTTCAAAGATATAGTAGAACATGATTAGAAATTCATTTCAAAGCTCATTTTAATGAACATTTTTTTATTAGGACTTAGTGGGTAGCCCCTTTTGCTTCTTAACTGCTTTACGTTTATTTGACATTGACTTCATCAATTTCTTACTGAAGGAAGGTTCAATTTATCCTTTCACTTCGAGCAATTCTTGGCCTGGTATGTCCAAATAATGCATTTCAATCACAACTTATGAATGACACGATGAATCAATTGTTTTAGGAGTCAATTTTGCCAGTCAAGAGGATTGCAATACTCACGATAAGTTTGCACAAAAAATTCCTCATTCCATATTTAACCCGTAATTATTTCTAAGCGTTGATTAAGCAAATTCAGATTCATCGTCCAATCTGCTAAAGATTACTGTGAAGAAATGTCAAATTGGTTTGACACACAAAAAATCAAACATGGCGACAATAAGCTGCTTTCTTTTGAAATGTCCTGCATAGAGGGCGTAACAAATTATATTTGAAGGAATTTAATCTGATAACTTCTAAGAGTTTCAGGTATCAGAATAACTCCAGAATTTGCACATGTTTTCGCAGTATTACTGATAATTTATTCTGACCGAAACCTATTTTGTTCCGCGAAATAAAGGCAAAGTATCTCTGAGCTCTACTCGAACCGCTTTCAAAAATCAACTAGGCATATATATCTAGCTTTCCAGTTTTTCACTGTTGATCCATATTCACATAATTCTTCACATGTGCTTTGAGTTCTCTTTGAAGGTGACAAATTTTTTTTACATCATTTCAACCAAAACACAAAACACGTTCGTAATGCGCTGTGTGGTGTGACTTCACCCCAACAAATATCTTTGAGATGTTTTCACGTCGTTCGCAAAAGATACTTGTATCCATTTTTCATTAGGTCGAGAAGCAAAGATATTCATGAGCTTGGAGACTGAAGCTGATCTGAAACGACCTTGAGAAGGAGAAGGAGAGGATAATCGATGCCAAGTCGTCCGACAAGGCGACAACTGACAATTTTTGTGTGTTTCAGGGATTTATTTTTATTTGTTGTTCGCTCAATTGGATATGTTGGTAGGTGCTTAATTATGAAGTGGAATGGACGGTGTAGCTTGAGTTTATAGCCCCGTTATGGGCAACATAAAAAATGTGGCCGGGCTTGGGTAGGTATGTTGAGAATCCATTAAAAGTAGTGATCAAGTTTTGCCACTTAATGGAGATTCAAGAGTTTCTCAAGAATTTCGGGCTCGTTTTAAATTAAGCAGAAACTCCAACATACAAAATAAACTTGGATCAGCGTAGGATGTATTTGTTTTAAATGAAAATAAAATGTTTTTCATTAATTTTTCAGGCTTAGGCGGAACTTTTCATGCTTTCCGTTGTCGATTTTGATCCTTTTCTATCTTCAGAAATATTATACACGTTTTAAAAAAATTGTCCAATTGACGCTAAAAAATGTCTACCATGATTTAGCAAATTTGTTTTTAATATTTTGTTATACATCACCCATTCATTACCGGATCTATGTGTTCAAAAATTAATTTACATTTACTAACGAAACAAATTATGTATTTTGAATTATTTAGCGATACAAAAACAAGCCAATGAGCCAATAAGTCCTTTAAACTCTGATTAAGTTTGAAAAACTCATTTTTATCGCTCTTTAAATGTCATCAAAACATAAATAACAATGAAATAATTGGCCAAGCAACTAATTAGGAACAATACAAAATGTCTCTTTGTAATTAAATGACATGGCAAATAATAAATTGCTGGGCGATTAAGTGTAATTCATTAATGGATATTTGGTCATTTGTATCTACTACTTACTACTTATACAAACTCAAAAAATATCCAACAATTTCTTTTTACAAAATATTTAAAATGTTAACAGTCAATAAAATGAGGTACTTTTTCCATTATGCAAGTTTCAAATGCTATTTTCACATAACTCCGTGCCAATTCATTGAACTTGAGCTGAAATGTTAGTGAAATGATGATGCTTCAGGTTTTACAACTTTAGAAAAGAATTTAATGGTTGTGTATTCTTCTTCAATGAATTTCTACTAGTTAGGAATATTAGAAGTGATAAAATCTGAAAATAAGATAAATGAGTCTGGAGTTTGAAACTAGACAAACATTGAAGCAAGGAGAAGGTGAGTGTATTTGGTTTGGCATTTCTTTTTCTTTTTAAAAGAGTACTTTCATTAATATTTATTATTTAAAAGCTAGTTTTTGTTCTAATCAAAGAGGTCTAGGAGTAAAACGTATGAAGCCGACAAAAACTAGTCTCGACTTTAAAATAATAATAATTATTTTAAAAACAAAAGGGAATTCAAAAATAAAATTGAAAAAAATATATTTGCCTCAATGTTTAATTTTTTTGGTGGAAAATATTTTTATCGTTGGATGTGGTTACAAAAAATTTGGGTTATTATTTTTATAGAATTTTGTTTTTTAAAAGCTTTCGATCAGTTTATATTTAAAAATTTGTTTCTACGAAACATGCCTCACACGATTTTTATTTATTATTATTCAAACTATTTTTATACGTGAACTTTTAAACTGTTTCGATATTTTATTGTTATTATTTGAAATTTTGCAAGAAAATATTTTTTGTTGATTAATTTCGCTTAGTTTTTATTTGACAGATTTTTAGGTAGAAATGTTATCAATGGGAAAACGTGCGGCTTCGATGTGAAGGTTGCCATCCTGTTCAGGTACTGCCACATTTTTTTAATTGATAGCCAACCATGCCCAAGAGAAAAGTTCTAACCGATGAATAAAAAATAAACAAGCCGCGAAGTGCGACCCTTGAGGTCCACACGTTCAACTTCCCAGTAATATCTAGATAAACATTAAAAATATTAAGCACAATAATAATTTTGAAAGTAATACTACTTTAAATAATAATAATGAGAGGTATTCATAGCAGTAACAAAAATGAGTTAATATTAATCATATCATCTACGGAAGCATCCATTCATTACGTAAGGCTTTTGGTGGATGGGTGATGATTGATTACCACAAATGCAAATTTGATTGAAATTTTGATGGTTTTCAAAATTTAAGCCGCTTTTTTTTAATTAAAAGACTGCAAAACTATTAAAAATCTGCTCAAATTATCCAAACATTTTAAAACATTGATTGACTTTGCAACAAAGTCTTTAGAATAAAAGATATAAGGTAATATCAATCGGAAGAACCCCTCTCATATCGTACCTTTGAATGATTTTTTATTTTTTATTGAATTTTTATCAGAATCATGAAAAAAGTTTTGCTGGTTTCTCTTCAAAAACTGATAGGAATGTATAAATTTTATAAACATTTATTACTGTGTTGTGCAAATCAGGTTAAAAAAATATTTTTTATGAAAAAAACCTAAGTTTTCTCATTTTTTCTATTAAATTAAAAAAAACGCTGAAAAGGATCTTTAATGTTAAAATAATCAAAGAGATTTTAAAACACGTCGATTGACACTTCAATGATGCAAATATTATATCTGGTTCGTGAGATATAGTGAATGGAAGAAATGACCTTGAAGATCATGATGAGTGTTAATAATTTTTAATTTTTTATTTAATGTTTCTTGTTATCATGAGAAAAAGTTTTGATGTTGTTTTTACAACCACTGCTTGAAGAATATAAATTTTATAAAAATTGAGTACTGTCTTCCGTAAATCAGGTTAAAAATTTATTGCTTATGAAAAAACCTAATTTTTTGCCTTATTTTCCTTAAATTAAAAAACGGCTCCAACGATTTTTTTCAAAATTTGATAGATTCGCACAAATGTTAATACGCGTCGATTTACACCTTGACAATGCAAATCGTATGTTTGGTTCGCGAGATATGTATAACGCATGACAGAAATGATCTTGAAGATCATGATGCCTGTTAATGATTTTTTATTTTTTATTTAATTTTTTACGTTATCATGAGAAAAAGTTTCGATGTTGTTTTTACAAGCACTGCTTGAAATATATAAATTTTATAAAAATCGAATACTGTGAATACTTTGTTTACGTGAGTTATGCTCGTAGAAAAAACTGTCCACGAACGTACAGACGTACGTACGTACACACACACACATACATCTCCCTTTCTAAAAACACTTAATTTATACTCTATAGACCTTAAAACGTAAAGAAATGTTGAAAATTTTATTTTCGATTTTCGAGGCGATTACAAGAACTTCCCATATACTGGGAAGTTAAAAATACAGACTCTTAAGGGGGTAGTCTAGTGTTAAAAAATAAAATTTCCATACATATTTTTCTGAATAATTCGATAGCTATAACATTGAAAAATGCCTACACAAAATTTCAACTCAATATCTATACTTGTTTTCATTATGCAGCGATTTTACGGTCCCCCTCTTCTTGCTACAGTTTCGACTCGTAAGTGGCCTTGATGCACTCGACCATCTGCGGCGTAAAATGAGTTGTATATATATATTTGGATATATATAACAAAAAAGAAAGAGAGAGAGAGAGAGAGTACTTATACTTTATTCTGTTGGTATACATTCGACTTTCAGCGAGAAAATATTACATCTCTGGTTTCAAATATAAGAAATGTAAGAAAACAAGCAAAGATTCTCTACTAATCAGTATAGCGTATCTGAATTTTTTAATTTAAAAAATACTTTTGCAAAAAAAAATTCGACAATAGTACATCACTCGTTCAAATTATGTATGTATGGGCGTCAATGTTGGCCAAAGTGCTTGAGATTTCACATCGGCGTATGATCGCGATCGGGTTATACAACGCAAAGAAAAGATGCACCGGCACTTCCAAAGAAGGCCGCATTGCCAAAAAAGACTAAATTAACAGAAGAACAGAACTTCGCGGAGAAGGAAGGCATTTACTATCATCCAGGATTTGCAGATTGATGGTAAATTAATGTTTTTTCGACTAATCACAAAAAATTTTGTTGTGAAAACTTAAACGCGTTTTTCTCGAATCACACTTTTTTGCTGCGCGTCGTAAAACTGCAAAATAGCTACTCGACCGATTTTTTTTTCACTATTGACGACGAAACGGGCCAAAATTTAGTGGAATTTTTTTTTGTCCTTTGAAGAGCACTTTTTTCAAAAAGAAAACATGCAAAATTCAACCATCGTAATTTCAAGTGCGTGCCAAATCGTCTAAATTTAGGCCTATTTCGTCGTTTATGATCTAAATAACAAGAAAATATTTGGATATTTGCTTTCAGATCAATATTTTGCCCACAATTTTACGAGGCGCAATTGCTTTTTTTTATACTGATGGAGTACTTCATTGCGGCTGCCACCATTTTGTTTTTTCTCTTCAATAAATTGGAACTTTTTCCCTTTAAACGTTAATAAACAAATATACAAAGTTTCAAGTCAATATCGTCGTTTTTTTTCTGTACATTAATTTAAAAAAGCATCCATTTTTCCGGGTTCAACACTAGACTACCCCTTTATGGCCAGCGGTTTTTCTAATCGACAAATAGCGCATTTTATTAAATATTCTGAGTGTGTGACAGGGAACTGTATACAATTAGGCACAAAATACAGAAAAATATGGTAAGCAAAGGAAATAGAATAGAAATAGAAGCTCAATTGCAAGCAAGTCAATTCAATTGCAGCAGAGGCTGCAAAGAACAAGTTAATTGCATAGCAAGTTGTGGTCAATTTGGACTTTCCTGTGACGAAAAGACGAGTCCAACAAATTTTGCATCACAATCCACTTTTAATTTATAAATAACCAAAGAGCAAAACAGCGCTTAAAGTGCAGCATAAATTAGCACGACTGTCATTCGCTAAAGACCATATGAACTGGACTAGAAAATAAGAGTGCGTTGTCTTTTCTGACGAAGAAAAGTTTAATTTAGATGGGCCCGATGGTCTAAGCTCATACTGAAACGATATACGTAACGAAAATTCAGTTAGATATGGTCGAAATGTTCGGGGAGGAAATGTGATGGTTCAGGATGCATTTTCGACACTCGAAAAGTTAAAATTGTGCTTCATTTCCACCAAAATGAAGAAAAGTATTGTGTACTCCTTGAAGCTGCTGTCATTCCTTTTTTTAACTTCCCAGTATATGGGAATTTCTTGTAATCGCCTCGAAAATCGAGATTGAAATTTTCAACATATCTTTACGTTTTGAGGTCATACGAGTATATTTTAAGTGTTTTTAGAAAGAAGTATGTATATGTGTGTGTGTATGTACGTACGTACGTACGTGCGTTTGCGGACAGTTTTTCTACGAGCATAACTCACGTAAACGAAGTCGTATCGACTTTGTTAAGGTGTCAATCAAAGCGTCTTTGCAATCTTAAGAGCTGATTAGTTTTTGGGACACTTCGGTCGGGGGGGTTTGCTGTTTTGACTCTTTGAAGATCATTTCTGTCATGCGCTATATCTCGCGAACCAAACGTACGATTTGCTTCATCAAGGTGCCAATCGACGCGCATTAACATTTTCGTGACTCTATAAATTTTTTAAAAAATCATTGGACTGGTTTTTTAATTTTTTTAAAAAAAAGTGCAAAAAATTGGAGTTTTTTCAAAAACATCAAATTTTTAACTTTATTTTCAAGTCGCAGTAATCAACATTTATAAAATTTATATACTCCAAACAGTTGTTGTAAAAAAAACCACCAATTTTTTTTTCATGATTACAAAAAAAAATCAAATTAAAAATAAAAAATCATTAAAAGTCATCATGTCCTTCATGGTCATATATGTCAATCATTATATCTCGAGAACCAAATATAATCTTTGCATCATTAAGAAGTCAATCAACGCGTATTAACATTTTAATGATGTTTTTAAATTTAAAAAAAATCTTTAGAGCCATTTTTTTAATTTAATAATTTTTTTTTGAAAATTAGTGTTTTTTTTTTCATAAAAAAATTAATTAATAATTAATAGAATTAACATCGTGATAATAAATGTTTATAAAATTTATAAATTTTATCAATTTCTGTAGAGACTAGCAAAATATTTTCTCATGATTTCGAAACAAATTGAATAAAAAATAAAAAAAAAAACATTCAAAGTCACCATGTAAAAAGAGTTCATACGAATTTGTATACCTTAAATCTCTTATTCTAAAGACATTGTTGTAAAGTCAATCAAAGTTTATTATTATTTGCATAATTTGCGGAGATTTTTAATAGTCTTCACAGAACCGTGTTTTAACTTTAATAAAAAAACTGCTTAAATTTTGAAAACCAATACAAATCAAATCAAATTTGTAATTGTGATAATCAACGTTTTGAATGGTAAAATGTTTTGTAGTCAACACTTTTTAAAATCATATGCTTTGAAAAGCTTTCATCAAATAAAAAATTGTAGTTTTTATGAGTTTTGTTCTTTAGTATTCGTAAAATTTCAGTTACTTCCATCATCATTTGTAAAACATATATTTTACTTACTTTTACGATTAATATTAAGTCATTCCAATAACTTTTATGAGAAGTATATTTTTATTATTAAAATTAGTATTATTTCCATAATTATTATTGTGTTTAATATTTTTAATATTTCTGTAAATATTACTGGGAAGTTGTCCGTGTGGACCTCAAGGGTCGCACCTCGCGGCTTGTTTGAAAATGTTTCTAACCATAGGAAAACTATTTTGCAACAAGATAATGCAGCAGGCCATACTGCAAGTCTGACTCGAAAATGGTTTGAAAAAGTAAACATTAATTTGATGGAATGGTCCGCTTGCAGCCTAGATTTAAACCATATAGAGAATCTATGGGACGACGAATCTCATTAAAACGAGAAATTTGCAAATGTTGGAAGGAATTTGATTCCGTAACGATTGAAAATCGAGTACAGTCCATGCCCAATCAAATTTTCGACGTTATTCGAAATAACAGAAGCCATACAGAATATCAAGACAGATAAAGTATTTTTTACTATTTTTAAAATAATTAAAACTTTTATGCGCTTATTGAATTTCGCGTTTAAATTATATTATTGAAACAGTTTTTTATTTATATTAGTATAATGTTTTTATAAATGAAAAGTTATTTTGTTATTTCATATATAATTACTGTTGGAACCATTTCAAACTTATTTCATTTTATTGTGTTAAATTTTTGCTACAAATTATAAGTGCGCTTATAGTCAAATTGTCAGTATGTCTAGAGTTAAGTAGGCAACAATATGCTTCGTATAGTATAAATTATATTTCAAGAGTCACTCACACCGTTTCACAATGTTTCGTTCGTCTGGATTTCTTGTTTGTTTCTGTAAATGTACACTTGCCAGAAAAAGTATCCGTACACGCAGAAAAAAATAAAGTTTTCAAACTAAAATCTATGAGATATCCATTTAATTCGACTTTTAGAATCAAACAAAATCCACAACTTCCCATAATTCTCAGTATATTTCATAATGCTTAATAATTAAAAGCTTTTCTAGCACATACAAAATCAATATATGGCTGCACTTTTGACCTGAAAAATGTTCCATACATATCAAAACCGGGGATCTCTCGTGTTATGCGGTGACATACGCGTACAAATGTATTTAGACCCGATAACAGTTCTATTTTAATTTGTGGTAAATTTTGAAGTTATTACTTTGTAGTTATTTTTTTGTATGATTTTGACAGTTGTAATGGCGCCCAAAACTGCAGCAATTAGTGCTAGCGAGAGAAAATTTATTCCGAAACTAAGAAAAAAGGTAAGTCTTTTCGCGACCACATCGACTTAAGGGGGGAAGTACCTTTAGACACTTCAAAAAATCGATTTTTTTAATTGTTTCAATCGATAGATATATCGCCTAAGAATATCATGTCAAAGTTTCAAAAGCTAATTCTCAAAATTGTGGAAGATATGCATCCCAGAAGTGCCTGGCGCCAAGCTTTTTTCTCTTGATCGCAAACTTTAAACGGCCTTTTCTAGAAACCATGTTTTTTAAAATTGCGTAAGTGATGAGAGAAAACTAGTGAATCGATTTTCACCATCTAGCATTCATTTTAAAGAGCATAAAAAACTGTTCTATATAGACTAAAGATTAAAAAAAATTATTTTGGGACTATTTTTGACTGGAAGTACAACGAAATTTTTCGTCAAAATCGTAATTTTTTTTGAGGCTGTTTTGAAGGGTTAATTTTCGAATTTCGCAAATATTTTAGTCTATCTATTAAAAAAAACCTCTCGAGTAAGAAAATGTTTGGCTTGTTGATTTCAGATGAAAATTGCAGCCAGCATCGCTTACGCAATTTACGACGTCAGCGACGACATGGCTTTCAAGATCCTTGAAAAATTTGTTAATTTTCAACTTTCACTTTTGTAGAATATGTTTTTTTTTCAACCTCAAACATCGCCTAAAATAAATATTATACTGATTTAATAAGAATTGTCTTCATTTTCACACAAATCAGTTGCAAAAAAGATCTTTTTTCGGCCTCTAAAGGTACTTCCTCCTTAAGGGAGAAAATCACATTAGAAGGCCTATTTTTACGCCTTTTTCGTGATTTTTATTGAAGGGGAAGAAATGATTAGAACTATTTGAAATTAATATGAATATTTGAACAAAATTTCATAATTTTTTAAAGTGATTATCATCAAAATTCGCAAAGTTAGCTGTTCTTCATGGAGGTCCGTCGTCCAAGTCTCTCATTGCCGTGCATGCTGGATTCCACAATTTTAAAGTGAGAACAATCCAAGCAAATTTTTTATATTATCTATATGTATGAATCCTTGATGAACCAAGTTTTGAGTGAAACGTTTGAAAATTAAAAATTTGTGACGCGCTTGAAAAAATTTTTTTCGTGCTTTTGTCATAAAAAACTATAAATAGAAAGTTTTTCATCCCAGTTATACGCAAATTTAATAGGGATTCAGAAAATTTTTGGTTTATGAAGATCGGTCACAAATTCGCTGAAATGCAAAGCACAAAAGCCAAAAAAAAAACGCTTTTCGAGAAAAAAACGCATTTGAAGACAAATTACTAAAACTGAATATTGAAGTGACTTGTGTATTACTCCTAAGGGATACCAGGAAAAATACATCTTTTTGTTTGTAATACCTGCCCCAATACATACAAAGTAAGATAGATTTATAGAAAAAAGACAGCTGCGTGGTCCCACCCAGCTTGCCTGCAACCGCGCCATTCAATAGACCGTGCGGTATACTCGAGCGCACTTCGCTTCTTGCCCCGAAAATATAAGAACTTCGAATATCGGTCTTAAATTTTTTGAGCATACTCTTGCATAGCTAAACTTTCTATTTCTGCAATAAAAAAGTCAATTTTTTAAACTGTCTTATGTGATTTCTCCTTCACGAAAAGGATATCCCACAAGATACTAAACTCTGATATTTAACAGAACAATTTAAATACATATTATAAATTATGTATTATTGCTACGTACGGATACTTTTCTGTTTCGTTTAAGTGAAATTTTTATTTTTGTTTTGGAAAATTTAGTTAGTTTAGAAAAGGAAGTTTGGTAAAGGTTAAGATTATGGCCCCCACCTCCGAAAGGGGTGGGAGTAGGAGAGATAGAAAGAGGGGGTTCCCCTACTACTATGGCATAAAAAGTTCGCGGCGGTTACGGTCCCATGAGAAATTATGGGGAAAAATGAAAATGGTTATTTTGCATATTTTTAGAGATCATATGAAACCGTAAAACTGATCTGGGAAGTAATTTTGTTTGGAAGTCGGAAAAATTAAAAAAAAGATTTTTTTGGGCAAAAAATTAAAAAAAAAAGAGATTAAAAAATTATAAAAAAATGATGAATGTGATTTTTACCGTAAATGTAATATCAATAGGGGTAACGCTTTGGAGACACGTTTTGTACAACCTCTCCCCGCCCCCGGTGCCGTCATCCTACCACGCAGGCATAATCTTAACCTTTACCGGAAGTTTAACCCTTTATACCACCGTGTGACATTACTGTAACATACCGAATAATTCCTTACAAATTCCAAACCATACATTTTATTCCATCTTAAGTCACTCTAATACGACGGTAACCCACCACTCTATGGATTAGTAATGCAGTTCTTGTGAACTGTATGGCGTTACGTGTATCAAAATTCGTGCGAAATTCACCTTGCGCCACTTAGTGCCATTTGTTCGTGGGTGAAGTTGATAAAATACGAAAAAAATACAAAAACGACACAAATTTTTTGAAAAGTGTGGCGTTGCATTATACTAGAATAAACTTAACAATTGTTTTAAAGCGTTCCCTACATCTTAGAGGAACAGTTTAAAGCACTGTCACACATCTGCCAAACACGCTTTTGTGCATTTTTCTCATTTCTTAGTAAAAAAAATTCAAAACTAAAAAATACGTGTATTTTTATTTATTAAAACCTACCACAAAACAAACTATTTGATAAAATATATACAGTTGTAGTATAAAGGGTTAATATTGAATAAAAATTGTTGATAAGACATTTAAATGTAAAAGTTTTATTAATGTTGTTTTCTTTTCATTGCGTACGGATACTTTTTCTGGCAACTGTACCTACAGTCAATTTGTCGGTAGCTATAGTGTTCTAAGTACGCAACAAAATACTTGGTATAGTATGAATGATACTTCCACAATGTTTCGTTCGTCTGGATTTCATGTTTGTTTCTGTAATTTAATCAGTCGACGATTTATACGCAATCTGTGGTCTTATCGGGAATTAATGGAACCTAATCTTTAATTACGCTCAAACCAGCCCACATGTAGCATGTATTGGATTAACACACTCCATCTTGGCGATTTGTTATTTGACCTAATAACAAACCAGTTACTACAAAACCAACAGCTGATAAATCTGCAAAGTCTCCACAGATTGTTTTGCAAGTCCCCCAAGAAACTATTGGTCAGCTGATTTTGACAAGCAGTCATTCACACTCGTCTCGCAGCACAAGGTCGCGTTACGTCACTGCGCCTATGTTCTGGCTAATCATGTGGAAGAAGCCCCACGACTGCATTCTGCCTGTTATGCACCCACGACCCAGCAGCAACAACAACACGCACAGTGAAACTGGGTCGGCCGACTTACCTCGCTCGCCTCCACCCCTTCGATTATTTCAATATTCTGGTAGTCCTCCATTGCGGGGCGGTTTTTCGGAACGCCACTGGCGCAACTGTTCACAAAACCAACACTGGAATACGGCTGCGACTTCAACTCGGCCAAGTACCGTTCGAACAGCAGTTGGCGGCGTGATTTGCGTAAAAGTTCGCGGCATTCGCGGACGGAAAAGCCGGAATTAATGAAAACACTGGCGATCCGGTAGCACTGCTCTGCGACACTACCAATAACAAAGACGAGAGCGGCCATGCTTGGAAGCCCACCGCCCCTAATTGATTCGCTACACCGACGGTCGGACGGCACATGTGCTCGCGGAGAGGACCAGGGCTGCCTCGAACGGAGTACTCGAAATAGCTGTTCCGGTTCCTGTCAGCCGGGCGAGATGGTGAATGGACGCGGGACCACGTTGCCGGGAGACATCGCAAACAATGGCGAAGACTGCGGTTGCCGGTGGTTTATGCGTGGATGCAATGCGCCGCAAGTTGTGAAATGTGGTTGAGATTATCGAGCTGTTATTTGGGAAGGGGGGCTTCTTACAGGAGGGAGTCATCCGTTGTGAAATGGTGGATATTCTTCAATACACAACAAATCGCAGGTAGTGTCCCGCAACAAACGAAAATGAACCACCAAACCATCACTCAACACAATTCTCGACGAGTAGCTCCGAATGAAAATAGTTACATAACCATTTCTGGGTTCACTTTGTGCGAGGGAATCCCTTCCCAGTTCAACGACTGGGCCAGCCGAAGGATAACAAGAAACTCCTCCACACGCAAAATGTTTGAGAATGTTCAATTACCTTGTTTTGCATTGCTTGCTCGATTACAGGCCACTACTCGACCTGCTGACATCACTCTTAACTGTTTCCTTTGTTCAATGTCCTTTTTGGAACGCATGCACGAGAATGCGTAGGAAATAGCAATTCATTTCAGATTATTATGCCACCTGGAAGGATATTGAACCAAAAAAGACGCCCCTTTGTTTGGCCCCAATTAAAAGTTCAATACTATGGACCAGTAGCGTATGTAGGATTTTGATTAGGGGGGGGGGGGGGGTTCAAATTTTTGAAGTCTTGACTAGGTACGTTTGCTAGTGCTTCGGTGTAGATATGAAGATTTATTTATGTAATCATACTTAATCATACTTTTTCACCGGTCAAAGTTGGAGTCCTCCAAAAATAATTCTGGCACACTTTAGCCCGATTGCATGTCTGTTCATTCAAATTATAAAATTATGCGCTTGACGTGTGAACCATGGAACCGTAAAGTGTATATGCATGTTTGCAAGTACATATATTGAAACGCCTTCAATACCTACAGGCCAGAAAAGAAAGCAACTAATGAAGTAAATGCCGTGGGAAAGTGAAACTGTCGCTAAGCATAGACAGAGTATTATCGTAATCAGGGCTGGCTAAGCTTGTTTACCCACGGGGGGTTTGAACCCGTAACCCGGCCCCCCTCCTTGGGTACGCCACTGCTATGGACTCCAACGTGTGCTGCCAGAACACTTTTCTCAGTACGGTCAAATGGCGGTTGTTTAGAATGGATATATGCAGACCGCGACAAAATGGTAGGACACCCTTACAATAGAAATATTGAAAACGAAGTTGAAACAAACCATGAGGAAAAACCCTTGAGGTCCACACGGTCAACTTCCAAGTAATATCGAGATAAATATAAAAGATATTAAGCACAATAATAATAATAAAAATAATGCTATTTTAAATAATAATGCTGATAAGTACTCATAACAGTAATTGGAATGAGTTAATATGGATCGTATCATCCTAGGGAGCGTCATTTGATTACGTATAGTTTTTGGTGCATGAAAGGTCGAATTGAATCTTTAGGCGGATCAAACGGAGGGGGGACAGGTTCCAAAACAACTAGTTATTTTCATATCGACGCTTGATAGACAAAAGGACGCTAGCGAAAATATTGGCGAAATTGATAGTTCCGGCCACAGTATAGGTAGACCCAGTATGCAATCGAAGCCCAAAAGCACGAAATTTCCTTACAAGAAATGGCGCCATGTGCTAGCAAAAATTGATGAATGCCAAGCACTGCCAGATTTGCAGAGGATAAAGCACTTTCGCGGACTTCATCTTTCACTTCATCACATGAGACATTTTTTAGGCATTTTGGCTTTTTCTCTAAAAATGAAAATGAAGTTTATGTCAGCGACGACGTTTCACCATTGTGATTCAATGAACCGAAGTTTCTAATGGCGTTTTTCACGCCTAGCATGAAACGTGCATATACGAGTTCTGGCAGTACCCCGACCAGTAGATAGCTGCCATTTTGTCATAAATGGTAGCAAACATGATAAATGGCAGCCGACATATCATCAATGTAAACAAACATTTGACGTTGTCCCGTAAAACCGCGAGTCGTACTTGATAGTGCGCCTTTATATGAAACATTACCTACTGGGTCTACCTATACTGTGGTTCCGGCTTTTTGAATGGTAGATTTTGTTTTCCGCCAACTGAAGAGGTTTTTTCGCATGGTGGCCATTTTGAATAGCTGTGTTCAAAATTTGAATGAGTGCTGCATGAACATTGAATCTGTATTATTTCATCACTTATCATTAATGAGACTAATATTCATTTCTTATTTTGAAGTTGATCTGGGAAAATATTGAATATGCAGTAAATAATCGTTGTTTAATTGTATGTAAAATATATAAAATATTGCAAAAAAACTAAACTAATAAACTACTAAAAACTACAATTTTTAATTGATGAAAGCTTTTTAAAGCATATGATTTTGAAAAGTATTGACAACCAATGTATCTATTACTATTACATCATTTTACCTTCGAATCATTTCATATCTAAAGTTGATACTAAACCAACATGTAATATGCATTAAAAATTCGATGTCTGATTGTATGTAAAACATAAAAAATCTTACTCAAGATAGAGAAAGAAGTAACTGAAATCTTATGAACCCTTAAAATAAATAAGCTCTAAACATTTGGCAAACGGTCTTTACGTATTTAATGGACGCTTTCTTTAAGCAGTGTTTTCGTTAAAATAAAAAAAAACGCAGGATGAAAATTATTGAAAATTTGCTCAAATTAGGCAAATATTAATACACTTTGATTGACATAACATACATAAGGTAATTCGTATCAATCCTTTATTCACGGTGACTAATAAGGGTTTTTGTTTTTATTTTATTTTTTAATCAGAGAAAAACTTTCACTGCTTTTATTTACATAAATTAAAATTAAAATTATATAAATTTTGTAAGCAGTTTTTTTTTGCAAATTTTCAACTGAAATTTGTGGATGGTTTTAATTTTGAACCAATTTTTGCGGTTAGTTAATTGTTGGAATTTGGATTTGAAAATATTTTAATTATTTTGGTATTTTGTAATGTGATTTGAATTGAATTTGATCCTTCCCAAGTTCATTTTTGTTTTTGGTAAAAACATAACCTTTTAGATTAAACTTTTTTTATGATTTAAGATTCGCGCGAATAATTTACAGCAAAATTTAGTTCCATTTTAGGGAAACAATAGGTTTAAAACGAAGCAAATACTATAAAAATTGTTGTAAATAGCAATAAGAGATATTTTATGAGATCAAGGATGCTCATTTGGATCTGTAGAGTTGCTCTATATTTAAAAAATAATAATGAATATAAGATCATGCTGTTCGATAATATTTTATGAGGCAGTCTCGGACCAGCTCCTGAATTTCTATTTTGATATAAGATTAAATATACAGAGAAAATTTAATAGTTGCAAATGCTAACTGCGCAATTTGGACTGTTATCCATATAAGATCCATTTGGACAATACATATATGAAGGGAAGCTTTAAGCAAGGACTTTAAGTGAGAATTGAGTTTTGACTAAGACAAAACGGTTCGAGAAATCGTAAAGCACAATGTGTGTATTCTAAATTGAATTGAAGAGTAAATTAAAACTTTGAGGGATTGTGTTTGTACCAAATAAAATATTCGTATATATAAAACGGTCGTGAATAATTAGGTACGATTAAACTTGAAATTGTGTACAATCGAGAGTGTTAGCCATAACAATTAGAAATCGAATGTGTGATTAGTTCATAAATTAGATAAGTTGTTAAAATTTCGAAAATCTCGAAACAAGTCCAGAAAGGCTC